>JAQPPZ010003021.1:1617500-2217500 GCA_028583015.1 Wollemia nobilis | reverse complement strand
TGAGAAATGTCTATCATCTAGGATAGCTACATGATATGCAACTCTATAATGTGCTTCTTATGCACTCTGATCCTACATGTATCTCTTGATTTGATCCATTGGATACATTAATTCCTATACCACCTAGATTTCTCTGGTTCCTACTCCTATTATGGAAGCTCTCCCTATCATCATGTATTTATTTGTAGTCAAAATTTGGAGGGTTTAGTACATCCCTACAATATACCTTACCAAACTATCCTAATTCACCATCTATATTATTCCCTCTACCTGAGCAACCACCAATGTAGCTTTTAGTATATACACCTACCTAATTAGATCTTCCCACTTTGTCTTTATGGGATATATAAGTAACCTACTCAATCTTACCTCATCTATCATGCTCATTACCAAATCCAAGAGTGGAGGTCCTACTATTGGTGCATGTACCTAAGACTCACCCTACTCTTAGTAGTCTTAGTATCATATCACAAAAATTTATTCTATGTCATACCCAACTAGGCATCCATTTCTTTGCTAATTGTGCTCCTATAATGGTTACTCTTCTTGAACTGATGGTCTAGTACCATCACTAGTAGTCATCACTCATTCCAAGATCATCACTCCTAGGGTCTAGAATGATGGGGTTATATTTATACAACTCAACATGTAAATATAGATCTAGGGTACCTCTAAACGCTCTCTCTAGTGAACCTCACATATCAAATTGACCCCACTAGAATCTCCTTGATTGTGCCAAAATGGTAGACCACAAGATCAAAATAGTGGAGATCTTGGTCACATCAATCCTACCAACTACTAGCTTGCCTAACATAAGATAGATGGTAAATATTATATTTCTAAACTAGATGATTCCTATATTATCTCTATATGATATTATTAGGATATAGATCATTGATTTCCTACCTTTCCATTGCTAGCACACCCCATATTGGTCTAGTTCTACACTACTTCAAACTATCAACCCCACCTATAGTCTATTGTCACCTCTTGATCTTCCACCTAACAACCTTCCTAGAAATTATATTTGGTGCTAGATGACATGTACCTCTACCCCCAAAATTGGCACCCTCAAGGATCATAATCATATTTACATTAAGGAGTTGGAAGGTATTCGCATCTTAATACCATTAGTTCATGAGTGCCACTAGAAGAGTCCTGTCAAACTCAACTTTTAACATTAGGGCTATATGGTATAGCCTTAATGCTACTAGTAGCATATGGTTTGCATATCCTAGGAGAACTTAAGTGGTCTTAATGAATGTGGACATTGCTCTCTACAGTCCAAAATCTACAATCACTCTTGCATCCACCAAACCAAGTACCTTATTAAGCCTCAATTTGCAATATAAAAGCAAGATCAAGTCAAAATTCTAAAGTGAGTAAAAATTTCATCTTGATGCCAAAACACCATCAATTAAAGTGTCATTAAGTAGAGAAATCACTACCCAAGTGGTGCTATCACTAGTGCAAAGTAAAAGTGTTATCAATATTTAAGAGTGCCATCAATACACAAAAATCCCAACATGAAAGTACCACCCTTTCCTTTAGGTATACTTTTCAAGACAAAAACTTAAGCAAAAGTTCTATTTTTTGATACATACTTGTGCTATTGCTCCCCCTATATCTATGTGTGTCCTCATGTTGTATGTTTGGTGTAGTAGGCATGCATACTATGAATTTTAAAAATTATAGCTTTGAGGGATCCAAAGCTCTCTATCCTCTCCTCTATGTAGTGAAAATGAATTCATTTTTATCCCCTAGGCCTTTTACTTTCCCTAGCCTTCAAGTTCAATTTTTGCTATTTATCCTTAATTTTTTTTTATCAATGTATCATTATGGATTATAATCAAGTCAAGTTTCCTCAGTGCAACTTGATTTTTCATCCAAAAATTAAGGAGGAACACTAATGCGTAAAAAAATTTAATGCTACTCAAAATGTAAAATTTAACATCATATCTAAGCAACCAATCAAAGCATAAGTCATCTTGCATCACTAGCCATAAGTAAAAATAAATCCTTTTGTCTCAAAATTATGGAATCTATGTGAGTTTTAACCCATTTATTATGCATAAAATGCACCAAAAATGAGAAAATATAAACACCCATTTTGAGTGCATAATCAATCTTCAAGTTTATCAATTCCTTCATCAATCAACCAAATTGAATCAAACATCCTCATAACCAAATTATGATAATATATTTCTTTGAAAGGAAAAGCACTAAGGTATAAGTGAAAGTGTTACCAATGCTTTCACCTCCTAGGTAGTACTTTTGCAAAATTTAACTTTTGAACATTTCTCTCCCAAATTTAACCTCTAGTTGTCATTTTGATAAAAGTTTAGAGCTAAAGCATAGCCAATGCTTGCATACTCAAACACTTTTGACTATCATGTGTCAACAAAAAAATTGACTGATGGTATCTTTCAATTTGCCCACCATTAATGGACCTAATCACCAAGATTTTATTTACAGACCTAGCAGGAATATCTAGCCCAAGACTTGTCATTTTAATATTCCTCCATTAATGAGATATTAAACCCATTTCAAATTATTACCTTCTCAAATATTATCATATTTAATGTAATACTTCTATCAAGGAGCCATGGATTCCTATAACACCAACACTTGGGATACCTAGTCCATAATAGTTTTAAAGTAGCAAAATTTTGTTAAAATTCATCTAGACTTGTAGGAATTCATCTTCGTACATGGTAAGGTTATGCAAAACTCTTTCCAAAATCTTGTGAATACCTCCAAGCATTCAAATTTATCATCCTTATAAGCATCCAAGCATTCAAGTATTGAAGCTCAAGCTCTCAAGTGTATACAAGAAACAAGCAAGCTTTAATCAAGCTTCCACAACAAGAGGGAAACAACCTTAGCATCTTGGAGAAACAAGTATTCTTTGGGGTTATCATTTTTCTTATTTGATTTCAAAACTCTATCTACTTAATTAGCTTAAAGCCTTAATATTATTAGATAATAACTCACTTTATTCCTTTCATTTATATTTAGCTTGGCATCTCTTCTTTTTGTCATTGTTAGCTTGCACTTGCATCAATCAATATTCGAGTTTTTATACCATTTAAGTAGGGTGTCTACACCCCTTGGTTAGAAATGTTCCCTATATTAGTCATTACATTATTTAATATCACTCTACTACTCTATAAAGATAAAGCATTATTAGAATATGGGTCCGTGGTATTATCACTCTCTATTTTTACGTAGTCACAAAGAGCAAAAGTGTTATCTATTAGGCAAAAGAACTAATAACACTATCACTGACCCTATGACACTTTTTCCACTAAATATGTAATCCATGTACTTTCTATTTTAAATATTTTTATCTCCTAACTAATCAAAGGTTTGATGTTGGTCAAGGGATCCTGATACTCACTTCTAGTTTAGGTAGACCCCTTGTAACACCCCTATTTGATAGATATTTATATGAACAATGAACTATATTTTGGCATGGAAATTTAATAGAATACTTTTATGATATCTATTTTGATGAATCAGATTCTTTTAGCATGGAATATGGTACTGCTAATGTAAATTATGGATGTAGGAGTAGGTGCTCTCTTGTGATGAAACCATAGAGAAACCACCTATTGCAAAGGATATATTGGAGAAATGATGATGATAGCTAAGGGTAACAATTTACACTTCATGTAGATGCATATCATTTAAGATCATTTTCTTGTTAGCTTATTTTCACGATTGGGCTAGGAAAATTACTTGCAATAAGTCTCCTTAAAATAGGACTGATGATAGCATTAGAATATCTTAAAAGAGACCATCCATTTGAGGATAAAAAAATGATGTGAAAATATTGAATGCATGATTGATATTAGTATGTTAATATTGTTAAGTTTTAGTAACATTAATATCCTAAATGCATATTGTGATTTAGCTTGTGATATTAATATTTGTGAAATAAACCAAACAATGGCTTTTAATATTTAGACTATTAAATTATAGATTGGATTCTAATGTGGAGTTGCAATTTAATTAATCAACTCTTTGTAATAGAATTAAGTTAATCCTTCGAGTAAATAAAGGGTTAATTTCTACTTAGACCACTATAGTATGCTTTGAGTGGTTCTTCATTAAGGCAAGGTGGTACACACAAGTTTTACAAGAAATGCCTTCTTGGATGTTACCATCAAACGTCTCCATGCAAGAAGGTGAGCCCTATTCTCCTTGGATTTAAATTTGGTGCATAAGGGTGGAGTAGGAGTTAGAAATAAAAGCTAATTTGGAACGAGATGGCTTGGGAAGGATGAATCTTGAGGCAGTGCATTTGTAGAACACCAGATACATAGAAGGAGCTTGAACCAGGCGGTTAATTGATTTGGTTTATGTGCTAAGATTTGTTTTAGCTAGTTGTTGTTTGCTTTTATTTAAACCTTTGTTCCTTATTGTGTCTTGATTCAGTCTATGAGTCAATTGTGGTGTTGATATACATCAGTTTGATGCTTTTATGCTATGCTTGGTTGTCCTTCTCTCTTGTTAAAAGTTTAGTGGTTTTCTTTGTTGTGAAGCTTTGAGTGCTTGATAGTTTTGTTTCATGGTGGCTTGCTATCTAAAACCATGAAGTTTTACTCCTATTTTGTGTAAGTCAACCACTCTGTTCCTGTGTGTAATACCTTATAATATGTGATGCACGTCGTATGGTTTTTCTTTGCATGTGTGAGTAATCTTGGTTTTGAAGCTAGGCGAGTCCGCTATCTTTGGTGGGAAGGAAACCTTTATGAACCCATCACTTTTTATTATGTAGCATTTAGCCTGTGCATAGATTATCAGAAAATATTGTTTGGGAGTTGCTTTGATTTTTCCTCTATATCCTTTTGTATTTGTTGTTTGATCTAAAGCTTCTTTTGGTAGGTAATGGAGCCAAATTGATAACAAGAAATTAATTACCATTAAATATTGTTGGTAGGGTTCCAAGGCCATTATTGTTGGTGGAATTCCAAGGCCATTAAATATTGATGGGTAAAGATCAACAATAGGAACATGAACGAGGTTCCAAGAGGCAGCATTAAATATTTAATTAGCATTAAATATTTAATTACCATTAAATATTTAATTGCCAGTAAATATTGTTGATGGAGAAATTTTTTATTGAAAATTTAACCATATTTTCTTGGTGGAAAAAGCTTGTCAGAAGAACGTGATAAGTATAGGGGTGATTTCAGCTCATGGTTTTTTGGCCCATTGTATTTTGACACTACTATGTGGTTTCGGGTAGAGGAAAAGCCACAAATATCTATATATTTTGTACTGTAAAGACTGCCTTATATGGTTAAGGCTATTTTTTGGTTTGGAGAAAGAGAGGAGAGGAGACATTGTACAAGTGGAGAAGATTGTTGTATTGTTGCTAATACAAAGGACTGATTGTTTCTCCGTGGAGTAGGGTACACTACCCGAACCACATATATCTTGTGTCTCTTACATTTGTGTGATTGCTTATTGTTTATTGCACTACTTAACTAGGGTTTGAACTATTTTTCATTGTTGCTGTTATTATTTGTTTTTCTTCCATAGACTGTGTATTTTCTGTACATGGTGAATTCCTAACAACTGGTATCAGAGTGTTCTTATTGGGAAAGGGCACTCACAAGAGAGTTTTTTGTTCAAGTGGGAGAAATAGGAGAAAGTTCAAAGTTTAAACTGGAGAAGTTTACTAGACAAAATTTTGGTATGTGGAAAACCAAAGTGGAGGATTATCTATATCAGAAGGATAATATGTACTTGGCTCTAAAAGGTAACACTAATGGTAAACCTAGGAAAATGGATGATGAGGAATGAGATCTGATAGATAGGAGGGCACTAGGGGTGATCCGATTGATCCTAGCTTATTCTGTTGCATACAACATCGAGAAGGAAAATACTTCCAAAGGAGCCATGGATACACTAGCTAAGTTGTATAAAAAACCCTCAGCTTCAAATAAATTTTTCTTGATTAGAAAGTTATTTACTATGAAGTTGCAAGAGGGTGGATCTATCCAAGAACACCTTAATGAGTTTTATGTTGTTATGGGTTATTTAAAATCTATAGGGCTTGATTTTGATGATGAGGTTATGGTTTTAGGGTTTCTTTGTTCACTACCAGACTCATGGGGTAGCGTTGTAATGGCAGTGAGTAATTTTATGCCTGGATC
Source organism: Wollemia nobilis (assembly GCA_028583015.1). NCBI lineage: Eukaryota > Viridiplantae > Streptophyta > Pinopsida > Araucariales > Araucariaceae > Wollemia > Wollemia nobilis. The sequence goes on along the minus strand of JAQPPZ010003021.1, from coordinate 2,211,333 downwards.
TGGAAATATTGTGTTTGATGATGTGGTTAGCACAATCCTCAGTGAGGATATGAGGAGAAAAACCTTAGGGGAGGCTTCATCATCTAGAGTAGCATTATCTATAGAAAGCAGAGGTAGAAACAAAGAAAAAGAAAAAGGCCAAGCTAGATGGAAAAGTCAGTATAGAGAAAAATTGAAGGGTAGATCTAAAAGCAGAGACAAAAGCAAGATTGATTGCTGGCATTGTGGGAAGAGTGGACACTTCAATAGGGAGTGCAAATACAAAAATAAGAATGAGGATGATAATGGGAATGATGCTCAAGAGGCAAATATTATAGGTGTAATTTATCAGGATGCCCTGATTCTTGTAGTAAATTATACGAGTGAGTATTGGGTTATCGACTCTGGAGCTTCTTATCATGTCACTTCTCATAGGGAGTACTTTGTTGATTATACTCCAGGCCATTATGGAGAGGTTTTGTTGGGTAATAACTATCCATGTGAGATTATGGGTATTGGCACTGTGAATGTAAAGTTACCAAATGGAAATATTTGGGTGCTTAACAATTTTAGGCATATTTCTGATCTGAAGAGGAACCTGATTTTAGCTAGTGCACTTGATTTAGAGGAATACAACATAAATTTTGAAAATCGGTAATGGAGAGTGACAAAGGGTTCAATGGTGATTACAAAAGGTGACTTGACTGGAACTTTGTATTTACTGCAAAACTCATCTTATTGTACATTGAACTATGTTGCTCAGGATGATGTGAAAGCATGGCATTTGCGGTTGGATCATATGAGAGAGAAAAATGAAAATCCTTCACTCCAGAAAACTATTGCCAAAAATCAAGGAGGTTGATTTCGGTTTTTGTGAAGGTTGTGTATACATAAAACAAAAAAGGGTAAGATTTATGAAGGTTGGTCCAGAAAGGAAGAAAGAGAAATTAGAGTTAGTTCACTCAAATGTGTGGGGTCCCTCACTGGTACTTTCTATTGAGGGCTACTCTTATTATGTTACCTTCATTGATGATTTCATTAGGAAGACATGGATCTACACAATCAGGCATAAATATGATGTTTTTAATATTTTTTGGAAGTGGAGAGCATTAGTGGATATTGAGGCAGGTAAGAAAGTTAAATGCCTTAAATCTAACAATGGTGGTGAATATTGTAGCAAGGATTTTGAGGACTATTGTGCAAAGGAAGGAATTAGGAGAATCAAGACTACTCTTAGGACACCATAGGAGAATGGAGTCTCAAAGAGGATGAACAGAACTATAATGGAGCGTGCCAGAGCCATGAGATTGCATGCAAGGTTGCCATTGTTCTATTGGGATAGTGCAGTTGATACCATAGTTTATTTGATAAACAAAGGATCTTGTACTGCATTGGATGGAGGCATTCCAGAGGAGACTTGGAAAGGTAAACCTGTAAACTACTCTTTCCTTAGAGTATTTGGTTGTGAGGCTTTTGCCCATATAGATAAATAAAATAGGAGTAAGCTTGATGCAAAGTCTAGAAAGTGTTATTTTCTTGGTTATGGTGTGGATGAGATGGGATATAGGCTATGGGATAATGTTGACCAAAAAGTTATCAGGAGTAGAGATGTGATTTTCAATGAGGATAGGTTGTACAAGGATAGGCACATATAGGTTGAAGAGGATGCACCTGAGTTTTTTGACTTGGATGCAATCCCAGAGCATGGTGTAAAAATACAACCTCTTGTTCATATTGATGAACATGGTTCTCATGAGGAAGAGCAAGGTGAACGAGAAATTTTTGTTACTCCACCACCATCCCCATAGGAAGTAAGGAGATCTACAAGGGTAAGACATGCACCTGATAGGTATTATCCTACTTTACATTAGGTACTGTACACTGATGCCGGTGAACCAGGATGCTTTCATGAGGATTTGAAAGCAAATGCTAGGATTAAGTGGGAGTATGCTATGAAATATGATATGGAATCATTGAATCAAAACCAAAATTGGGATTTGGATGAGCTTCTCAATGGCAAAAGGGCATTGCATTGCAAATGTGTGTACAGGATGAAGGAGAAGTTGAGCTTTTGCTCTACTTCGGTTGGCCTTAAGGAGTAAGGTCATATTATGAGAAACTTTCAGTCCTAGGGTGCATGGATGTTGCATCAATCTTGTATCCAAGTGGGAGATTGTTAGGTAATGGAGCCAAATTGATAACAAGAAATTAATTACGATTAAATATTGTTGGCAGGGTTCCAAGGCCATTATTGTTGATGGAATTCCAAGGCCATTAAAAATTTATGGGAAATGATCAACAATAAGAACGTGAACAGGGTTCCAAGAGGTAACATTAAACATTTAATTAGCATTAAATATTTAATTACCAGTAAATATTTTTTATGGAGAAATTTTTTATTGAAAATTTAACCATATTTTCTTGGTGGAAAAAACTTGTCAAAACAACGTGATAAGTATATGGGTGGTTTCAGCTCATGGTTTTTTGACCCATTGTATTCCGACACCACTATGTTGTTTCGGGTAGAGGAAAAGCCACGAATATCTATATATTTTGTACTGTAAATACTGCCTTATATGGTTAAGGCTCTTTTCTGGTTTGGAGAAAGAGAGGAGAGGAGAGATTGTACAAGTGGAGAAGATTTTTGTATTTTTGCTAATACAAAGGACTGATTATTTCTCTGTGGAGTAGGGTACACTACCTGAACCACGTATATCTTGTGTCTCTTACATTTGTGTGATTGCTTATTATTTATTGCACTACTTAACTAGGGTTTGAACTGTTTTTCATTATCACTGTTATTATTTGTTTTTCTTCCATAGACTGTGTATTGTCTGTACATGGTAAATTCCTAACATATTTTTTGCTTGGTTTTCTTCTAGTTTTTGTATGCTAATCTTTGTAGTTGTTTATTTAGGCTATGGCCTTATAAAAAGTTCCTTTTCGTATGCTTTTTGAAAGAGTATTAAGATGCTAGTTTTACTTAATGTTGGAAAAGGTTATTTAATCAATAAAGTCTGTGTAAATAAAAAATTGATTTGTAAGAGAGAATATTTAGCTTTATTGAATTACTTGAATGGAAATAAGTTAGCTTTGTAGAGTAGTGTATGGTTATAATGGATTTGTAAATCTATTTTTTAATTATATTGCATAGGGATGCATTTTTCTCATTAAAAAATATTGTGTTTGTAAAGTTTTGAATGCTTGGTTATGGAAAAGAAATTATAGTAATGATTTACGAGACTCAATTAGGAGATCATTACAAATAAAAGTATGGGATTCTATTTAATTAATGACTTGGAGGAATAAACTAAAGGAAAATAAATATTTTTAGCTCTTGAATATTTGAGAAAATTAGAAGAGCATTGCTTGATGGTTTTAAAATATAAACTATATAATTAATCTATGAGATTCATTTAAATCAATAAGCTATTAAAAAGAAGTATGGGATTATCTTCAAGTTGGATTGTATTCATTATTCTTCATGCATTGTGATTGACATAAATAGAAAATGGTATGTTTAGCTTGCATTGCATTTTTAGAGTTGTCTTGATCCCTAAGTATTATCTGAATGCATAGGTGGTTCTCCATCATAAAGAGGCATGCAAATTTACGGATGGCTTGGAATCCCTTGGCAGATGGTTTCATAACTCTTGAATATTTTAGAAAGATATGGAAAAAATAAGATTTGCAAAGGAGAGATGTATTTCCTAAAACTTTTTGTAAACTTGGTTGTTGTACCAAATGAAAGATCTTATCATTCCTTATGTTTTGAACAATGAAATACTTGGAAGATTATTTTATTTCTAAATCTACTTTGAATTGTGGAAATGTAGTCTATGTTAAATACATGATTCTATTACATAATTTATTTTAAATAATGTGTTCTTGAAGTTTTAATTAAGTATTGAAGATATGCAAATTTAGTTTTTATATAGAAAGCATCATTGAGGATTGATTGCATCTTAATTTATAGTTTCATTAAGAATTATTTAGGTTATGGTTACAAGGAATCATTGTTTATGTATTTTAGCATCTCAAGTTGAATGGATTATGTTTTGCATAATAATGTTGTAAAGAGTTTTGCTTACTTAAGAGTGTTTTGTTTCAAAGCTATTTATACCTTGGGGTGGGTAGATTTCTTGTTGGTACCATAAATTCCAATCCTAGGAGGAGTTGCATGGATGTAATAACTAGGTAAAAATGAGTCTTAAAAGGAGTTGCGAGAATGCAATAGCTAGGAATTCATGAACCCTGGAGGGAGTTTTGTGAGTATAATAGCTAGGGATATTGTGAATCATTGCACCTTGAATGTGCATGATCATGTGTTACCCAATTTAAGGAGTGGAACTATTCACAAGATATTAGTGGTGATTCCCTTAGCTAGCCCAAGGGGGAGTGGTAACTAAGAGTGAGATAATGTTAGTTTTTTCCAAAGTGACAATGACCTTAGTTAGCTCATGAAGGTGCAGTAACTAAGAACCAAGGCTCTACTCCAAATTAACCTACCTAGATGGGCTTATAATAAGGTTAGGGAATACTCATTCCCCTTAAAGTGCTAGAGGACTTAAAGGATAATCCCTATGCTATGGTCATAAACTACTATGCTAGAGAGGATATAGGAAAGGTGGGAGACCACAACATAATCCTTCTAAACAAGTAGGTTTAGCAAGGCAAACCCCAAAAACTATGGGAGTTGGCCACTCCTATCAACCAAGTGTTATCTATAGTGACTTGGAACTCAAATATGGTGAAGTATTGAATATTGAGAAAACTAAAACAAGGGTTTCTTCCTTGTGAACCTTTGCTTGTAATGGTTCTTTTAGAAAAAAATTTGGGTTGCTAGTTTTGGGTTGTTACAGTTGGTATCAAAGCTCTATGTCGTAGGGCTAGAAGCTTTTGTGGAGTGTTCCTAGGTTGAGCCTTGACTTGATATGCAACTTTGGGTTACCACCTTGCAAGAAGGAAAGAGTGACCCTAAAACATTATCAACTGAGTGATAATAATGTATGTTAGTTCATGAGTAGAATGAAACTAATAGAATGTAAGTACAATTATGGGAGAATTGTAACTTATCCAAGTCCTTTTTGTGAATAGGAAATGAAACCTATTCAAAAATAAATTTCATCAAAGAAAAACATAATGGTTGCACAAGGAGGAAGTGTAGCACCAAAATCTGGGTAAGTTGGGGGTCCTTAGTAAGAAAACTAGAAAAACAATGACAACTCCTAGCAAAAGGCCCGAGACAAGAGTGAACCCAAAAAGAAATATTGGAGGAAGAACATGATCTGATGAAAGAGTAGAATATATCTCCTCCATAGCGAATTTGCTTTAAGAACATTTAAAACAACAAAAATTAATTGATACTTTGGTTAGTAGAGAGGCCAGTACTAGAAATATGGAGGGTCAATAGGAAGAAAATCTTATCCGAAGAGGCCTAGAAGGTAGAGCCTGGATAGAGGCTGAGCTAGCAAAAGAACTTAAGAATGTTAGGGTAAAAATTTAATGGGAAAGGAGGGGATGTAGTAGAATATTAGCTAAAGGAAATAGAGACCGTTCCCATGAATAATTACTCTTCTGAGACACAATGTGGGCTACCTTTCATCTTCTGGATCCAACCCTAGAATGGCGAGGCACATTTATTTAGGGTAAGAATATCTAAGCCACATAACTCAAATGGGACAAGTTTGTTGATGATTTTAAGAAAAGGTTTCTTACAGAGCAGTTTTATGTAGAGAAGTTTGAAGAATTCTCTACTCTTCAAAAAATGTCACTATCAATAGAGGTGTATTTTTAGAGATATGTGAAACTTTTGAAGTATGTTCTAGAATATGAGAACAATGAATGACTAAAAGTGCATAAGTTCATTCTTGGGATAGACCCTAAAATAAGGACGATGATCAATCTGCTCAAACCTAAAACTTTGTAGGAGGCCTATGACTTGGCTAGACAAGAGGAAACTAATCTTCAAACTAAAAAGTCCTTCAATTATTCAGGCTTGTTAGAACAAGAGAGACTCAAACTCAAGAAAAGGAAGAGTGTTGGATTTGTGAAGTGGGACAAGGAGTAAAACAAAAGAAACAAAGGCAACCAAAATTTCAATAATAAGAACAATGGAGGGCAAGGGCAAAACAAGAAGAAATTCTAGAAAAGGGATAATTTGAATCCTCAGCCCTCTAAGCAAATAGAATCAGTACAAAAAGAAGAATCAGGGGAGAAAAGACAAGAGAGACCACAAGAACCTAGGATAGGTTGCTATATATGTGGAGGACCTCACTATGCTAAGAAATATCCCCAAAGATCAGAGTCGAGTCACAAAGTAGATGAGCAGTCACACCAAATATATGTCACCACTAGGAGTCAAAATCTAGATGGACAAGCTACATTGATTTTACTAAATGGTAAGTTGTATAATAAATATGTAAAAGTTTTAATAGATAGTGGAGCTACTGATAGATTTATTTCCACTAGTATTATCGAGGATATATTGAAAAGACCTATATTTTTGGCACAAGGGTGGAAATTCGAGTATGGTTATGGTCAAACTTACTTAGTGGATCAATGTTTACCTACAAATGAGATAACTATACCCAATGGATCCACTATATGGTAATTGTATGTGGCACCCCTACATGCTTTTGATGTTATCCTAGGGATGGATTGGTTGAAGGCTCATGGAGCCTTAATCAACTTCCAAGATAGGTGGATGGATTTCATTGACAAGGATAAGAGGAGAGTAAGGGTTCAAAGTGGGTAAGGTTCTTTCCAACCTCATTTGATTTCAGCTATGTAGTTAAAGAAAACCATCAAAAGAGGTGGTATACTATATGTAGTAAAGATCAATGGGAAGAATGGAGAAAAGGGAGATGAGGAATTATTTAAGAAGCATCCAATTCTCCATGAATTTTGGGATGTATTTCTTGAAGATCTTTCAGGTCTACCTCCTTGATGAGAATTCAACTTCACTATTGAATTAATGCTAGGGGTTAAACCCATTTCAAGGACACCTTACAAGATAACCCCAATTGAGTTGCAAGAATTGAAGGTGCAATTGCAAGACTTGTTAGAAAAGGGTTTGATCAAACCTAGTGTGTTACCTTGGGGTGCTCCAGTATTGTTTGTGAAAAAGAAGGATGGATATTTGAGGTTGTGCATATATTATAGGATGTTGAATAAGGTAACCATTAAAAATAAGTATCCTTTACCATGAATTGATGATCTCTTTGATAAACTAAAGGATGCTACCATATTCTAAAAAATAGATCTAAGATCAGGATATCACCAACTAAGGATTAAATAAGAGGATACCTCTAAGATAACCTTTAAAACTAGATATGGGCACTACAAGTTCACATTGTTTCCATTTGGGTTGATAAATGTGCCAACAACTTTTATGAACCTGATGAATAGTGTGTTAAAAAACTATCTAGATCGGTTTGTCTTGGTATTTTTGGATGATATTTTGATCTATTCTCATTCTAAAGAAGAACATGATCACCATATTCGGTTAGTGCTGGAGGTTCTAAGGAAGAACCAATTGTATGGAAAATTATCCAAGTGTGAGTTTTATACCTCGCAAGTGCAGTATTTGGGGCATGTCAAATCAATAGATGGAACTTCTATGGACACAAAGAAAATTGAAGCTATATTAAATTGGCCTTTATAAACAAACATGATAGGGGTCAGGAGTTTTATAGGACTCATTGGCTATTATACGCGTTTTGTGAAATATTACTTTAAGATTACCTATTTGATCACTAATATTCAAAAAAGGGAAAATAGTTCAAATGGACAAATAAGTGTGAGGATGCATTTGAGGCTCTGAATAAAAAGTTAACACCAACAATTCTTAAGATATTGGATCCTCTTGAGAATTATTCTATGTGTATTTATGATTACCTAGAAGGTTTGGATGGGGTATTGTCATAGGAAGAGGCTACAATAGCATATGAGTCCAGAAAACTCAAGAAGCATGAAGTAAACTATGCTACACATGATTTAGAATTGGTAGCAATGGTGCATGCTCTAAAGGTCTGGAGATATTATTTGTTGGGCAAACCATTTGAGCTAAGGATAAACCATCAAATTTTGAAGTATATCTTCACCCAACCTATGTTGAATGCAAGGCAAAGAAGATGGGTAGAATTCTTAGCAGAATATGACTTTGGTATTGAATATATCAAAGGGAAGGAGAATAAGGTTGTAGATGCCTTGAGTAGGAGAAGGCACATAACAACATTGACCCGGAGCCATATAGATTTGATGGATAGGGTCAAGGAAATGCAACTACAAGACCCGTATTGCATGGAAATTTGAGATAAAACCAATAGAAATCATGACAAATATAAGGATTTCAACATAAAGTATGGGCTTTTATATTTTACAGAGAGGGTCATTATACCTAAAATTGATGATTTAAGGAGAATTATTATGCAAGAGGCACATAATTATCTCTATTTTGCTCATTCAAGACGGTCAAAAGTGAGAGAAAACATGAAAAAGACCTATTGGGCCAAAATGAAGCAAAATATCACTAGTTTTATTACAATATGTTTGAAATACTAGAAAGTGAAGGTAGAACATTATCACCTAGCAGGGAAATTGTACCCACATGATGTGCCAATGCAAAAATGATAGGTAATCTCTATGGATTTTATAGTGGGTCTACCTAAGAATAGGTACCAACATGATGCAATCTTGGTAGTGGTTGATAAGTTGACCAAGGTTGCACACTTCATATTGAGGAACATCAAGGATGATGCATCGATGGTGGCAAACAAGTTTACCAAAGAAATTTTTAGGCTACATGGCTTTCCTAAAGTGATCATATTAGATAGGGACTTTAGGTTCACATCTAAATTTTGCCAAGCTCTACACCATGCAGTGGGTACAACTCTAAATATTAGTTATGCATATCATCCTAAAATAGATAGTTAGAATGAGAGGGTCAACCAGATTTTGGAATATATACTATGCATGTATTGCATGGACCAAAAGTCTAAGTGGAAAGACTTTTTGCATCTTGTTGAATTTACATACAACGGGTACCAAGCATCATTGAGGATGTTCCCATTTGAAGCCTTGTATAGAAAAATATGCAAAATACCTTTGTCATGTGACAATCTAGAGATCGAGTGATGATCAGACCGAACCTTGTTTGAGAGATAGAGGAACAAATCAAGCCAATTTGACTTAGGCTCAAGGAAGCGACCGATTACCAAAAGAGCTATGTTGATCTGAAAATATCACCAAGAGATTTATCTATGAGGGACATAGTATTATTGAGGGTAAGACCCATGAAAAGTGCCATCAAGCCAACCAAGTTGAATCCTCACTAAGTTGTGTCCTTTGAGATCATTGATAAGATCATCCTAGTAGCCTATAGGCTCGCTTTGCCTCCCAACCTATCAAATATCCATGATACTTTCCACATATCCCTGCTTAGGAAGTATGTTGTTTAGTCTAACGGGGGAGTATGTAACACCCCTCTTTGATAGATCTTGCTATGAACAATGAACTATGTTTTGGTGTGGCAATTTAATAGCTTAATTTTATGATATCTATTTTGATGAATTGCATTCTTTTAGCATGGAATATGGTACTGCTAATGTAAATTATGGATGCAGGAGTAGGTGCTCTCTCTAGTGAGGAAACCATAGGGAAACCACCTATTGCAAAGGATATCTTGGAGAAATGATGATGATGACAGCTAAGGGTAAAAAATTACCCTTCATGTAGATGCATATCATTTAAGCTCATTTTCTTGTTAGCTTGTTTTCACCATTGGGCTAGGAAAATTGCTTGCAATGAGTCTCCTTAAAATAAGGTTGGTGATAGCATTAGACTATCTTAAAAGAGACCACCCATTTGAGGATAAAACAATGGTGTGAAAACATTGAATGCATGATTGATCTTAGTATGTTAAGATTGTTAAGTTTCGGTATCATTAATATCCTAAATGCATATTGTGATTTAGCTTGTGATATTAATGTTTGTGAAATAAACCAAACAATGGATTTTAATATTTAGACTATTAAATTATAGTTTGGATTTATTTATTATTATTATTATACTAGAGGACTTGGTAACTCGTTACAATTTTCTACACCTCTTCGTTGGTTTGAATCCCCTTCTCACTCCTCCTGCCTGCCGCCGGCCTCCTGCTCCTAAAGAAGTGTTTTGACCATTGAACCAAGTCCTCATACCCAATTATAGATTGGATTCTAATGTGGAGTTGTAATTTAATTAATCAACTCTTTATAATAGAATTAAGTTAATCATTTGAGTAAATAAAGGGTTAATTTCTACTTAGATGAGTGGTTCTTCATTAAGGCAAGGTGGCATACATGAGTTTTACAAGACCTTCTTGGATGTTACCATCAAATGTCTCCATGCAAGAAGGTGAGCCCTATTCTCCTTGGATTTAAATTTGGTGCATAAGGGCAAGGAGGAGTTAGAAAGAAAAGCTAAGTTGGAACGAGATGGCTTGGGAAGGATGGATCTAGAGGTAATGTGTTGGCAGAACACCAGAGACGTAGAAGGAGCTTGAACCAGGTGGTTCCTTGATTTGGTTTATGTGCTAAGCTTTGTTTTAGCTAGTTGTTGCTTGCTTTTATTTAAACCTTTGCTCCTTGTTATGTCTTGCTTCAATCGATGAGTCGTTTGTGGTGTTGATCTGCATCAGTTCGATGCCTTTGTGTTGCACTTGGTTTTCCTTGTCTCTCTTTAAAGGTTTAGTGGTTTTATTTGTTGTAAATTTTGAGGTGATTGATATTTTTGTTTCATGATGGCTTGCTATCTAAAACCATGAAGTTTTAATCCTATTATGTGTAAGTCAACCACCATGTGCCTGTGTGTAACACTTCATAATCTATGATGCACATCGTGTGGTTTTTATTTGTGTGTGTGAGTAATCTTGGTTTTAGATCTAGGTGGATCCAATATCTTAATTGGTAGGTAAACCTTTGTGAAATCATCACTTGTTGTTTTGTAGCATTTAGCCTATGCGTAGATTGTCGAGCAACATCATTTGGGAGTTGGTTTGATTTTTCCTCCATATTCTTTCGAGTTTGTAGTTTGATCTAAAGCTTCTTCTTTGCTTGGTTTTATTTTAGTTGTTGTATGTTGCTCTCTGTAGTTGTTTATTTGGGCTATGGCCTTAGAATAAGTTCCTTTTCATATGCTTTTTGAAAGAGTATTAAGATGCTAGTTTTAGTTGATGTTGGAAAAGGTTCTTTAATTAATCAAGTCTTTGTGTAAAGAAATAATTGGTTTGTAAGAGAGCATATTTAGCTTTGGTGGCTTACTTGGATGGAAATAAGTTAGTTAGCTTTGTAGAGTAGTGTATGGTTATAATGGATTTGTAAATCTATTTTTAGTCATATTGCATAGGGATGCATTTTTCTCATTAAAGAAGATTGTGTTTGTAAAGTTTTGAATGCTTGGTTATGGAAAATAAATTATAGTAATGATTTTTAAGACTCTTGTGAGTTAGGAGATCATTACAAAGAGAAGTATGGGATTCTCTTTGATTAATGGTTTGGAGGAATAAACTAAAGGAAAAGAAATGTTTTTAGCTCTTGAATATTTGAGAAAATTAGAAGAGCATTGCTTGATGGTTTTGAAATAGAAACTATATAATTAATATTTGAGATTCATGTGAATTAAGAGGTTATTAAAAGAGAAGTATGGGATTCTCTTCAAGTTGGCTTGTATTCGTTATGCTTCATGCATTGTGATTGGCATAAATAGAAAATGGCATGTTTAGCTTGCATTGCATTTTTAGAGCTGTCCTGATCCCTAAGTATTATCCGAGTGCATGGGTGGTTCTCCATCATAAAGAGGTATGCAAATTTATGGATGGCTTAGAGGCCCTTGGAATATGGTTTCACAACTCTTGAATATTTTTAGAAATATGTGGAAAAACAAGATTTGTAAAGGAGAGATGTATTTTCCTAAAAAAAATTGTAAACTTGGTTGTTGTACCAATTGAAATATCTTATTGTTCCTTGTGTTTTGAACAATGAAGTGCTTGGAAAATTATTTTATTTCTAAATCTACTTTGAATTGTGGAAATGTAGTCTATGTGATTCTATTACGTAATTGCTTTTAAAATAATGTGTCCTTGAAGTTTTTAATTAAGTATTGAAGACATGCAAAATATGGCTTTTATATAGGAAGCATCATTGAGGATTGATTGCATCTTAATTTATAGTTTCATTACGCATGATTTGGGTTATGGTTACAAGGAATCATTGCTTATGTATTTTAGCATCTCAAGTTGAATGGATTATGTTTTGCATAATAATGTTGTAAAGAGCTTTGCTTACTTTAAGGTGTTTTGTTTCAAAGTTGTTTATCCCTTAGGGTGGGTAGATTTCTTGTTGGTACCATAAAGCCCAATCCTAGGAGGAGTTGCGTGGATGCAATAACTAGGTAGAAATGAGTCTTAGAAGGAGTTGCAAGAATGCAATAGCTAGGAACTCATGAACCCTGGAAGGAGTTGTGTGAATACAATAGCCAAGGATCTTGTGAATCATTGCACCTTGAACATGTAGGATTGGGTGTACCCCAACTAAAGGGGTGGAACCATTCACAAGATAGTAGTGGTGATTCCCTTAGTTAGCCCATGGAGGTGTGGTAACTAAGAGTGAGATCATGTTAGTTGTCATCAAAGTGGCAATGACCTTAGTTAGCCCATGGAGGTGCAATAACTAAGCACCAAGGCTCTACACCAAATTAACCTACCTAGATGGCCTTAGAGTAAGGTTAGAGAATTTACGTTCCCATTTAAGTGTTAGAGGCCTTAAAGGATAATCCCTACACCATGGTCATAAGGTCCTATACCAGAGAGGGTATAGGAAAGGTGGAGGGACCACATCGAGTGTCCTTCTAAATGAGTAGGTTTAGCAAGGTGAACCCTAAAAACTATGGGAGTTGGCCACTCCTATCCACTGAGTGTTGTCTATAGTGAATTGGAACTCAAATGTGGTGAAGCCTTGAATGCTAAGAAAACTAAAACAAGGGTTTCTCCCTTGTGAACCTTTGCTTGTAAGGGTTATTTTAGAAAAAAAAAATCGGGTCAGTAGTTTTGAGTTGTTACACCCCTTTGGTACTAATCCTTTATTTTTCTAATTTGTACAAAAGTGAAAGTACCATTAGGACATAGTAGCACCATCAATGCTTTTACAAGACTGACAACACTTCTAACTCCATGAAAAAACTAGGTTTTTCTATTTTATACCCATTTTTTAAGCAATTAGGTTCTTATATATAATTGTTGTCTGCCATAATTCATTTATGTTTTCTACTTATTTAATAAAATAAATAAAAAGGAAGAGGAACTAGTTTAACATATTAAAAATTTAAAGGACCAACTAAATCACCAATCTTGATAATTTTATATGGCTGCATCTACGATTTGTTTATTGCATATATCTTGAACCCTTGTTTTTGAAAGAAAATTTATCTTTGCTTTATTATCAAAATCAAAATCATTGTTTTAGACCTTGTTGTTTGATTTGTATGTTGCATTTTGGCTAGATTAAGGTTAAGCTTAGTCAAAGAATATCTTAGGATAAATGTAGGTGTTCTTCAATCAATCCATTAAACTCTAAACTCTAAGCTCATAAACTACCCCTATCCTCAAAGTGAGAAGAAGAGTGGGAAGTGCCATGAAGACTTTGTGATACTTTCCTCACTACCCCTCTTCAAAATGATAACTTATTTTGTTTGTCCACCATTTCTTGCAACTTGAAAATTTGTGACTCCAACTTATTGACCTATTCCATTACATCAAATCAATGATGCCATCGTTGAAAATATTCCTCTAAAGATCAAAGATATGAGACAATCCAACAATGACAAGCACCTGAATTTCTTTCACCATTTCCTATATTAGGATTTCTAGAGAGGTCAATACATACTTTAAGGTTGGTAGGTCTCTCTAGATGTTAAGAAATTTTAATAAATTCTTGACCATGTCCTTCCTATCTATCCCTAATTGTTGGGCATGTGATGAATAGCCAATAGTTTGAGTACCTCCTAGTACTTCTCCTTCACAACCAATTTCTCTTCAAATTGTTTAATTATTTTACCTACTTAATTGAGGTTGATTTCTACATTGGCTATAAGTGTAAAGCACCTCTTGGAACTTTCTACTTCAACTTTGATGTTGTCCTATACTACTCTCTTGATTCTGAAGGCTTGCCCTTGACTGTCACTACTTTTAATTTAACTTTTTTTCTAGGAGCTTATAAATTCTCTGATTTCTCTCTTGTTGTGATTCTTGGGATTGCTTGATTTGATCCTCTAGTTGGGATTTTTTTCATTTATTCTATCTCCTCAACTAGTCGTACCCCTATGCAAGTTATTGTGAGATATCTTCTAGTTGTATTTTTTGTAAATTTCATCAAGATGGGACTTGAGGTCTTCAACTTATTTTTGCAAATAATCCTTCTCTATGGTGTTCTTATTTAGGGATTCAATATCTTGTTGGAGCCATTTATTTTAGATTTTCAACTAGGCCACTACTAGTTTTAGTTATATATTTATCTTCCTTAATGTGTCATCCTTCATTCTTAACTAGCCAAATTGTATTGTTATGCAAATTGATAGCTAATTTACAAGCTAGATCATTTGATATGGATTAAATCTAGTTAGATCCAACTCTAATAGTATAGTGGTGAAGTCAAAAGGTGATGTGGAGGTTTTTGGAAGGTTAATTTTGGATCACTTTTACAATGAGGATATTGTGGCCTTTAGATGCTATTTGTGACCATATTATAACTAAATCCTAAGTTGCCATATATTTTAACTATTTATATTTCTTTTTAACCTTCTACTCATATTAAAGGGAGTCAAATTTCTTTTGGACATCGATATCCTTAGGCTCACTAGCAATATTTAAACAAATGCTAGGACCTATAATTGTGTTCTTATCTAGAGTTGCTTTAATGATATTCCTCACAAAACTGGTATGGGTAACATCATTATTTATAACAAGAATAATTAGGCTTGTGAGATGGGATAATTATATGGGATGAAAAAATAGATAAAGTAAATTGGAAATATATGAGAGTGAATGATGATGTAGAGGTGTATGATCCACTTGCTAGTTGAGATAGTGTTTCAGCTAGTGGGGAGGCTAGCAATGAAGGAGATGGACTTGTAGTGTAGGCAACTAGGTTTTGTAAAGTGGTGATCTAGATGGTGCGAGGAGTTATTACATCATGTATAATATGAAGGCAATTTGAGTAACCAATCAACACATGGTTTGTAAGGTTCACTAGGGGACAAGGGTAGTTGTAGGATGTTATGCCATATTTGGGTATCTATTGTATTTAAATACCCTTGCACTTTCATAATGCAATTCATTTGAAGCTTAAGTTCTAACATGTGGTATCAAAGTAGGTAGAAGGAAGAAAGAATTCTTCTTTTGATCCTCCTCTAGCTTCAACATAAATAAATTCAAGGTCCACTCTATTTGAGAAAAATTTCAAGATCGAGATAAGAGGTTTCAAGGGTATAATTACCTTATGTTAAATTATCATTGTGAAGATAAATTCCATGATTGAATTAAAAAGACTTTAGGATAGGAAACCCTTTCCAAAGGCATATTTAAGCAAGAAAAGAAATCTATTTGAATATCCTTTTAAAAATTACAAAGAAAATTTGAAAGAAAATTGAAATAGCATATTGAAAAGGCATTGAAAAGAAGTTTGAAGAAATTTAAATTAAAAAAAAGGCTCATATAACCAATTTTTTTTTTTTTGAAAAGAAGGATGAAAATAAAACCCAATAAAATCCATTTGAAAGACATTAAAAAAGAAAGAATGTAGAAGTTTTAAAAAGGCTAAAATTTAGCCCATTGAAGCTAGTTAAAATAAAATTGAAAAGAAGTTGGAGAAAAGGCTTATAAAATTAAAGCCATTTGCAAGAAGAATGTATTAAAGTATAGAGGCTTCATACAAAAAATTATAAGGGAATTTATAGGAAATTCTCAATATTTGAAAACCTCAAAAGATCTCACAAAAATTACAATCAATAAGGCAAAAGAAGAATTACAAAAAGCTTCCAAAGCAAAATCTCGATTCAAGGCATTCAAAGTATCATTTGGAATAGCTAGAAGTGACATCCAAAATAGCTCTCACAAAAAAGAGCAAGGAAAATTACCGAATCCTTGTAATAATAATAAATGGTTTTATCCTTATCCAGGAGAAGAACGAACATTCTAAAAGTAGAATGAAACAAGACAAGAATTTAGCTAGTTCTCAAGATCCTTACACTTGGATGTTATAACCTTTGAACATGAGTAGAGAAAGGAATTTCATGGGTATTTCATTTTCCCAAGGATCTAAGATTTTGATACATTAAAGTAGGTGCCATAGCTCAAGGTCCACATGAACGTAGGAGAAGTTGCATGAAGAAAAAGGAATAAAGAACATGTCAAATTGTAGAATATAGGAGAAAATTACATCGTGAGAACAAACTAAATGACAACCTAGACGTGATGATTAAAGGTAACATGAGCATGCCAAATTGGAGAAGAATGTATGATAAAATTATGCAATGAATGTAGACTGAATGATGACCCAAATATTTACCCAAATGTTAACTTGGACATAACAGTGTGAAGATAATTGCATCAAAGAGGTATAAACCCATACATCATGACAAAGGTTCGAAAAGGAGAAGCAACATCACACTCAGACAAAAAAGAATTAGAGAAAAGAGAAATAAAGCATTGGAATATCAACACTCATTGTGGGATCCCTTCCAATTCAAAATATGTCCAAGGGAGAGGTATTTTTCTATAAGATTTAGTACCAAATCGGGAGTTTCATTGCAGTAATTTAAATTAGAAAATGTGCAATTAAAAGTGCACCAAGAAAGCAAATTGAACATATTTTAATCTCAAATATTAAGCACAAAAGGAAGTGCTAATTTTGAGAAGGATTTCAACAAATCACACTTCAAAGAAAAACATATAAGAAAGGTAGTGCTCACAAAGGAGCACCTTTAATATTTGTAAAAGAATAATTAAAAGAAAAGACTAGGAAAATTTAAAAATAAAGGAACAAGCAAGCATTAGACTTGTTTGAAAGAAATATAACATTAAAGAGTGAGAGACTTAGTAAAGCAAATATAGTATTTTCTACATCCACTTGAAATTTAAAAAGAAAATTTAATATTTTAAGAAAAAATGTAGAGGAAGAAGTATACCCTCTACCTTCAAATTTTGGATGATGAGACATTTATTTCTCATGGTCTTTTGAAGCCTCAATTGAAATTAAAGTGTAAGCATATTTATATATTAGAAATATTTTTTTGAGGCAGAATTACTAAAAGAAGAAATTTAAATTTTGTAAAGGCTTACTATAGCTAGTGGAGCACCAAATTTTTTGTTGCCAGATTTCCAAATGTCGAGGGAAAACAACTATGTTGCCTGGAAAACCAACCTCATGACACAAACTGAATTTGAGGAAGTTTAGCATCTAGTAGATGGCATCCTACTATAGGAGGAGAAGATCATGAAAATTTTTACAAGTATTGATAAACACAAAGCAAGGCTTGTAGCAAAGTGATATGCACAAAAGGAAGACATAGATTATGAAGAACCTTTTGCCCCTAAAAAAAAAAAAAATCCATCAAAATTATCTTTGATCTAGCTACATAATTTGGATGGAAAATTCATCAAATGGACATGAAAAGTGCCTTTCACAATTGGTATTTGAAGGAAGAAGTTGATATATATATATATATATATATATATATATATATATATATATATATATATTTTTTTTTTAAAAGCGAAAAACCCCTTACGGAGCCGTCTTGGTCTGAGAGACCACGAACAGGGAGTTCTACACCATCAAAGTCACCCAGAAGTCACACCCAACCCTGCCCACACCAACATTATCAATTGGATTTTGGATACCCAATTCAACTGTTTGGTAGGGTGGAGATTTGAACTCGAGACCTCCCTTGGAGGATTGCCCTCTCCTCTCCAACTCACCTACAATACCTGGGTAAGAAGAAGTTGATATGACTCAACCATAATCATTTGTCATATATGGACAAGAAACAAAGGTATGCAAATTTATGTAATATCTTTACGGTATCAAAAAAGTTCCTCAAGCATGGTATATAAAAATAGATGAACATTATAGAAGTCATGGGTTTAAAAGGAACCCATATGATCCAAGTTTGCACCACAAAGAACAAGAGGAGTAGATCATATTTATCAATGTGTATGAAGATGATTTGACCATCACAAGAAGTTTTGAAAATATGATTCTAGATACAAAATAAAACTTGAAGAAATATTTTGACATGACCGATCTTGGGGTACTATATTAATACCTAGGATTGGAGGTAAAATAGAACCACCATCACATGCCTATTTCACAAAGAAAATATGCTAAGAACCTCATTGAGAAATATTATATAGAATATTATAAACCTATTGCAACTCCTATAGAATCAGGTCTAAAACTCTCATGCTTTGATTCCTCTTCTCTAGTGGATTCAATGATCTATTAATAGTTAGTTGTGAGACTCATCTACCTAACTTACACAAGACCAAATATTAATTTTATAATAAGCTATCTCTCATGTTTCATGTAGGAACCAAAGATGACACATTGGAAGGCAGTAAAGAGAATTTTAAGATATATATAGGGCACTATTGAATATGGTTTGGAATTCAAGAGTGATTAGTTCCTCTTAACAGGTTACAAAGATGCAAATTATGCAGATTGTATCGATGGTCAAAAAGCCACCTTTGGATATGTATTCTTTATAATATTGTAGACACCAAAATCCAGCCACTTGCAAGTCATCTATACCTTCCTGTCAGCCACGTGTCGGTCATCCACCTTTCCCGCCATTATTTGGCCCAAATCCACACTTTCCCGCCATTATTTGGCCCAATTTCACCTTTCCCGCCATTTTTCATCCCCAAATTTATTTAAATTAATATTTATATATATATAATATTTTAATATTTTAATATATATATTTAAATAATAGTTTAAGTGATTTAATCTGAGCCGTCCATCCTTCATTTAATCTCATCCGTCCATCCATCTTAATCCATTTCACAACCAAGATTTATTCTCTACCCTTGGATCCACTTTAATCTTAGCCACACGTTCAAAGTGTCGTTAAAACCCTAAAGTGTGCCCTAAGAGTGGATTATAAATTGAGTCACTTTGATGGCTCAAACCCTATGTCTTTTGCTACTTCTATCCTGGATCTTTTCTATCTTCTTAACTTCTTCTATCTCCTTTTCTGATCCCCTCTATCTCTCTTCTGCTACCTTTTCGTCGCATCCATCGCCGCATCCATCGTCGCTTCCATCGCTACTTTCACCGCCATCTCTTCTGCAGAATCCCCCATTCTTGTCGCAAGTGCCCGCGGGCGTTTACCCCTTTACCAAGTGCCCACGGGCGTTTACCAAGTGCCCACGGGCGTTTACCAAGTGCCCGCGGGCGTTTACCCACAGCCACAGACTCAGACCGGCGTCTGAAACCTTAATCCAGAAGCACGCGGGCGTTCAGCGAGTGCACCAGGGCGCCTTCCGCAATCGATTTGACGACCACATTACTTCCAGGTGTCGCCTGGTCTAGCCGCGTTAACAGAGAACAGGTATAAATTAGTTTAAAGCAAGTAACTTCTTTTCTTTTATTGATCTGTTATTGAATTCTTGCATTTCATTTTTCTAGGGTTTTAGATTGTTTCCGAGGGCTCACACAGTGGAGCCCTCTTATTAATTTCTAACTCCTTGATAGTGTTAATGTGTGCGAGTTTTTGATAGCGAGATCCGGTTTATTGATGGCAATGATTAAGTCGGAGTGGTCCAAGCAAGGGATACAACAAAGCCCACTCACTCTGTTGGGATTGAAGATACATTCTTCGGAAGCGCCACCATTTGTGCCGCCTAGGGTTTCGGAGAACCCTAGCATAACTTGTAATCTTGTATCACAAATAAAGGGTTACGAGCCCAGCTTGTATTCAAAAAGGAGTTTTTAAACTCCATCGATTAATAGAAATCGTTTGTTTTGTGCAACTATTCTGTACTCTGTCATTGTGATTTTATTTATTTTTGTTTGGCGTGTATTTTTAATCTACAAATGGCGATCACGGTGGGACCCCCTAGGGTTTCATATTTTTAATACTTGCTTTACTAATCTGTTCTTGTTTTCTGTTTTATTTTGCAGGTTCCAGAAATCGTGAAATTCGATTGTTCCAGCGAACTAGGGTTTCGAGTTTGCAGAAAATGCAGCAGACGCAGAGGGGCGTCTGGAAGTCCAATACGAAACGCAGAGGTGCGTTTCAGCTGTCGTGCGACTCCCATGGGCGTTTGAAGTCGGTTTTACAGAAAAGCGTAGGCTTCCAAGTAAGTGTTGTACTTTTTACGTTTTTGGTTTTTCTGCCATATTTTGTTTCTTTTTCAGATCATTACTTTAAAATGAACAAAAACTAAGTAATCTGGAAAAGAACAGTTATTTTTAATTACATTTTTCTTTGCATTGCATTATTGATTGTTGCTTGCATTTAAAAAAAAAAAATTTTTTTGCATACCTAGCTGCATATTAGAATAGCTACGAATTATTTGTTTTAATTATCTAAGTAGGACTATTGATTGGATGTCAATAGTACTCCTGCCATTGGGTGATTCCAGGCAGAGAAGTGGACGAACCTTCCGGTTGCTCCTTTGATATCTGATATCATTGGTAGGCGGGGGTTTTAAACGGTGTACTCCACTTCTTCAGAGGAAATGACATGTTTTCAGTAGCCTCTTGCTTAGATCATTAGAACTTTTGATTTATAGCCTTGTATGTACACATTAGATAACTAAAACATTAAAAAAAAAAAAAATCATTGCATTTTCATATTGCATTTAAAACAGTGATATCTGGATTTCATCACTAGGTATTGCTTGAAGTTTAGTGACGGTGGAATTCATCTCCATCCATTAAACTTCTGCCTTAGACACCATAGGTCACCCCCGAGCAAACTTGCTTGGATTTCATCACCGAGTAAGAATCTCGTTGTCCTTTCCTAGCCATAGTTTTTACCTTTTTTGTGAATAATTCAAGATTAGATCACATGCAAAACTCATAAACCGGACACTTAAAATTTACTACCGATTAAGATCAGAAAATAATTAATTAACCGCAAGGTAAGACACATTGGTTGAAACCTAGGTTGTGACTGTTTTTTGATAATTTTTTTTAGTGTAAATTTATCATTCTAGTTTTGCATTCTTCTTTTCTGAATTTGTTTAGATTTATTGCTTCATGGTCTTAACAAGGAATCAATCTAAAATGTTAAATCTAAATAATCAAATGGGTAATTCACAGAACATCCCCACCACCAACATGGCCACTTATCCTAGTGAATTTCAGGCAGGTTCGCCTGTAGGTCTTTCACGTCCTTCTACCATCTATCACATGGCCATGCCCATGGAGGAAGACAATTCCCGTCATATTACCCACATTGATATGGCCCAAGTGCAAACTCACTTAAGAGATGGCACCGGTTATGTCCTTGAGCCAATCCAAGATTCCCCTATGCAAGATTCTATTTTTCAGCTAGGATATTGCATCAACCATACCCGCTGGTTTCACTCAGGTCTACACTAACCCTTTTTTTGAGGCTAATGTGGTATCTGTTCAGCCGGCTTCATCTCCAACATCTTCCCGGATGCTCAATTGTCCTCCTTTGGAGACAAATGTAGTGTCTTCCCGACCACCTTCTCCTCCATGTACCCGGGTGTACACCAATTCTCTTTATGAAGTTGGTGGAAACTCTTCTAGCCATAACCAATTTCAACCCTCTTCTTCCCAAACCATTTATGGTTTCACCCTACCCGGGACACGATCTCATCGTTCCTTCCCAGGTATCGCCTACTTCAGCCACCTTCATTGCTCCTGCTGTGCAGTCCCCTGTGACTACCATGGCAGCCTGCCCTCCCAACTTCATCGCCCCTGCTATGCAATCTTCTGTGACTACCATGGCAGCCTGCCCTCCACCTTCATCCAATCATCCCACCTCCCTTGGGTTAGAGATTAATAAGGTTAAGGAGTATCTCGACAAATTGATTTTGCAACAACAACAACAAAATGCTCAACCACCTGTCGTAGTAAATCCTACACCCCAACCAATTTCTACCCAGCCAGCTTTTATTAGCTCAGGCCCCACATGGGTACCCCAATCTTCGGTGGTGTCCATTCCTACCCCACCTTTCTCCCAACCTAGTCCAGTTCATCATCTACCCCAATCACCTTCTTTCCGGTATCATCCATACCAACAACCTGTCCATTCCACACCGCCTAATTCAGGCAATTTCATCCCATCTCATCAATTTTCCACTCTTCCATTACATCCTCATAATCATCAAACGAGTCAAAATTTTCATGAAGATTCTCGACTCCATGCTATGCAACAACAGATTGACAACCTTATGCTCAACATGCCCGGCTCATCTAGTCAGAAACCTACGCTAAGGTCATTGATCAATCAACCAATTCATCCTTCGGTACCTTCACCACCATATCCGACTGATTTCACATTACCGAAGTTTGACAAATTTTGAGGAACTGAGGATCCTCATGAACATGTGAGCTCATTCATGCATGCTTGCTTTAGAATCCAAAATAATGATGCTCTTATGCTCTGAACTTTTCCTCAGACATTAGGAGGAGATGTTGTACAATGGTATAATCATTTAGCTCACCATAGCATTTATGCTTACGAGCAATTGATTAATCTGTTTTTAGAACGATTCTCCCTGAATGTACAAAAGAGAGTTTCATTGTCCGACTTATACAAGCTCAAGCAACATGACGATGAGACTGTTTATGACTTTGGAAACCGTTGGAGGGCTATCATTAATAAACTGCCATTCTCCCTACCAATGGAGGAGTTAACCAAAATGTTCACCCGGAGTTGTCTAAAACCTATCTCTTGGTTACTCCAATTACAACAATACAGGACTTTTGAAGAGGCTTTGGCCCAAGCAAGTATCATAGAAGACATTAAAGTCCAAGAGGGTGTTTTAAAACCCCGTAGAAAAGAATGGCAACAAAAGGGCCAACAACGAAATAATAATTATGGCCAAAACAAACAAGCACAGGCTAGTACAGCCTCAAATGTTAACCAAGTTAATCAAGTGGTGGCGAGCCAGCCCGTAATGGCTCAACAACAACAAGTAATGCAAAGTCAACCGCAACCAATTGCTTATCATGCGGTACCCGCCCCTACTCAACCAGACTCCCAATCATCGGGCCAACCATGGAAACTCGACCTTGGCAAAACAATCGTCCCAAGCGACAATTCACACCTTTAGATGAACCATATGCGGTCATATTCAACAAGTTATATAGCACAAATCAGTTAACTTTACCTGAGTTTAAACCTTTAGACCCATCTAGAAGGGGGAAGTATTACAAGGAGTACCTATTTTGTCCTTATCATAGGCAAAATGGGCACGATATCAATAATTGTACGACTTTCAAACATGTGATCCAAGATCTTATTGAGATTGGAGCCATTAAATTGGATAGCCCCTTAGCCCAACAAAATCAAAATCTTGGTATATTTCAAACACCCCTTCCACATCGGGAGGAAGCTCCAACAACTTCAGGGGGAGTAACTCAGGTAACTCCTCCTAATCAAGTCAACCATGTACAACAATACCAAGGTTTTGTGGGTACTATTAACGTAGTAACCCGGGGTCAAAGGGCGAACCAACCAAATCAGGCTGAACCACAGCCACCTGTACAAACCCCCAGTCCACCTCAGGTAACAGTGACCCAACGACGTGCTAGTACTTCTCAACAACCGCTAAATCATTCTACTCAACGCCAACGACCCATCATGTCATTGAGTAGCCGGTTAACTACCAGCTTTAAAAATGGCTTCTGCCAAGTTATCGATCTATGACCTCATTCAACAATCTCCCCCGCATAGAGAGGCATTAATGGAAATATTAAAGTCAATCGAGCTTCAAACTCAAGATACTAATGCCTTCAACAACTTTGTGGGGAGTATTCAAACATGCATGGAGCCCTCCATCACTTTCTATGATTTTGAAATCAAACCTATGTCAACAGAAAGTATAGATCCTCCACTACATATCATGGCCAAGATCGATAACAAGCCATTCAAGAGAGTCTTAATTGACACCGGTTCCTCAATCAATATCATTACAACATCGGCGTTGAGTCATCTAAAGTCGTCGCCATCCCTTATCACAAAGTCGACTTTTACTCTTAAAGCATTCAATGATGCTTTATCTTCCACGGTTGGCACGGTTATCTTGCCCATTGAGGTAGGGGCCCGAACTTTGCATACCTTGTTTCACATCTTGGAAGGGACCATGGCATACAATGTATTGCTTGGACGGCCTTGGCTTAGGGAGATGAGATGTGTCCCTTCTATACTGCATCAATGTCTGAAGTATGTATATGAGGGACAGGTTCATTGTGTACCTGCCGACATTGAACCCTTCAAACATTGCAACTATGTCTCAAATCCTTATGAGATTGTGTTGCCATCCACTCATCTTTTCTTGACCCCATCTATTTCTTCTATACCATCTTCTTCTAAAGCTCCCATTCCCGAGGAGCCACCCATCATATCGCAACCATCTTCCTCTTCCGCTATTCCATCTCATTCACCACTTTCTTCATCAACTAATCTTCCTTCTTCTTCATCAGTGACCACATGCACATGTGGCCATGACCAATCATCTCTTTCCACGTCATTACCCCCTTCTTCTACACCTTCTTCAACATCACCTATTATTCCTCCATCTTCCCAACCATCACCAGCCGATGTTTCACAAGTTAGTGAAGCATCAACCCAACCAAATCCTTCCAATTCTTCTATCCCACATTCTTCTATTCCATCATCAAGTCCATCTCCCTCCCAAGTCAAGGTCCATCTCACTGATGCAGGTATTGGTGAGTATGCCATCCAAGATGTCCACATCACACCGTTCAATGTGCAAAAAGTTAAAGATTTTGGTCGTCCACATGACCAACATTTATCCATTGGATCGGTTTATAACATGGGTTCTATGCCAAATTCCATTAATTTTGTATATGGGGGAATAGAGTCATCTTCTAGTACTACCACCATACTAGAACCCAAGCATCCAGTCCCCGCCAATATCGAAAGGATGGAGGGTTTTCCCTCTCGCTATTTCCACAGACATAATTGGCAGCAATTTGGCCTAGGTCGATACGAGCAAGGGGTAACTGAACGCATCGATATGCCATATCGGAGACCCACCGAGCGTTTTGGTCCGGGCTACCAACCACTTCCATCCCTTTCTTCTTTTGAACGAGCTTTTCAAAGCATTAATCTTAATTCAGAAGAAGAAATCCTCCACCCCGACGAATCCGAAGATGAAGCCTATGAAGAATTTGACGTCATGTCAAATGGTGATGAATCTGAAGAAGAGTCGGCGCCCATTGTTCCCCTCACTAAACAAGACGAGTTTTATCTCCAATTGTTTCCTCTCCAAGAGGCCATCTTTCGCTTGCTTCTTCCACAAGAACGAGGTGAACCACCCCCCCCGCCACATCCATAAGCCATAATCCAAACCTGTATTATATGTATATACTAAAATAGTGGTTTTCACCACTACCAAAAAAAAAAAAAAAATCAGAAAATTCCAAAAAAAAAAATCAAAAAAAAAAAAAAAAAAATACTTTATTGCTTTATGTATGTGTGTAATAGTGGTTTTCACCACTACAAAAAAAAAAAAAAAAAACTCAAACTAAAAAAAAAAAAAAAAAAACTGAAAAACTATGTTGTTTTGCACTTCAGGTCTTCCGAGGTCTTCACCGGTTTTCCCTTCCATTCCGCCCATCCTTTCTTCCATAAGTCGACAATGAATTTTGAAGACTTATTCACCCCGCTCCATAATCCATATGATCCGGATAAGCCAATCCCGATCAACCCAAGCTTGATTGACATGGATCGGATTTCATCCCCTCCATCTATTTCAGAGTTCATCCTTTCCGAGGAATTGTTAAGGGCTTCCGCCAACTACATTCCTCCTTCACCTCCACATTCACCTTCATCTTCTAAGCCAGAGGTCTTCCAGGCAGACATAGACGAGAGCAAGGCACAGGAGCTTGATGACATTTTAGATGACATAAATCTGATCCCTACTCCCCATCAGCTTGAGGAAGGTTCCCACATGTCTATTGAAGAAACTATCGATGTAGACCTTAGTCCAGACCAAGATGGCACCCAAATTGTGAAACTGGCTAAAAGTCTATCATCAGAGGAACAAGAGCAAATGATTGCTCTACTCAAGCGGAAGAAGGAGATATTTGCATGGTCTTACAAAGACATGCCAGGCCTAGACCCTAATTTGGTTGTCCATAACCTCACCTTACAAAAAGATGCTAAACCCGTCAAATAGAAACTTAGGAAAATGCATCCTACCGTGGCCCTCATAGTTAAATCAGAGATTCGAAAACTTCTGGATGTTAAATTTGTCGTCCCGATTGATTATCCCGAGTGGCTTTCTAACATGGTACCCGTTCGCAAGCCTAACGGGGGGATACGTGTTTGCACCGATTTTTGAGATCTAAATAAAGCGTGTCCTAAGGATGACTTTCCTCTTCCAAACATTGATACTCTTGTCGACACTTGCGCTGGTCATGAAATGCTTTCGTTCATGGATGGATTTTCAGGATACAACCAGATTCGAATAAACCCTGAAGATCAACACAAAACAACATTTACTACACCTTGGGGAACTTTTTGTTACAGGGTGATGCCCTTTGGCCTTAAGAACGCAGGTGCAACCTATCAACGAGCCATGACTTATATTTTCCATGATTATATGCATAAGATTATCGAAGATTATGTGGATGATTTATTGGCAAAATCTAAAACTCGACAAGAGCATTTTGATGTATTGGAAAAAGTTTTTGATAGGCTTCTAGAGCATAAAGTAAGGTTGAACCCTAAGAAATGTGTCTTTGGTGTTACCTCAGGCAAACTCCTAGGTTTTATTATCTCTAAACGAGGTATTGAGGTGGACCCAAACAAGGTCAAAGCCATTATGGAAATGTGTCCCCCAACTAATTTGAAGGAGTTGCGTAGTTTGCAAGGAAAGATTAATTCAATCCGTCGCTTTATTGCACAACTTTCTCGATAAATGTAGGCCATTTTGCCACCTACTACAAAAGGGGGTACAATTTTCATGGACAGATGAATGTCAGAAAGCCTTTGATGACATCAAGCAGTACTTAGCATCTCCGCCAGTCTTAGCTCCGCCTCGTCCAGGGGTCCCTTTCAACCTTTATATCTAAGCAACGGACTTTGCCTTAGGGACAATGCTTGCACAAAAGAATGAACAAAATCGCGAGCAAGCTATCTATTATATTAGTCGAACATTGGTAAGCTATGAAACCCGATATGCTTATGTGGAAAAGTTGTGCTTAGAAGTGGTTTTTGCCACTAAGAAACTTCGTCATTATATGCTTAGCCATACAACATATGTCATAGCTAGAGAAAACCCTCCGCGTTATATGATGTCTCGCACTTATAATAACACTCGTACCGCTAAATGGATAATGTTGCTTACCGAATTCGATCTTGAATTCATTAGCCAAAAATCCGTTAAAGGTCAAGTTATAGCCGATCAACTTGCGGAAGCTCCGCTACCTAGTGATCATCCTTTGATTATTGAGCTCCCGGATGATTCGGTATTTGCTATCACTCGAACAAGAAGAGGACATCATTCCGGAGGAAGATGTTGACATCACGCTATTCTTTGATGGCTCTAAGTGCGCGAAAGGTCGTGGTGCTGGAGTTGTGTTTCATACACCTCAAGGGATTCCCATCCCTTTATCATTCAAACTAGACTTCCAATGCACCAATAATACAGCAGAGTATGAAGCCTTAATTTTAGGTCTTCAATCAGCCATAGCTATGAGCATTAAGCGTATTCGGATATTTGGGGATTCTCAACTCGTGGTTAAACAAATTACAGGAGAATACCAAGCCAAAGAACCTACCATTAAGCTTTATCATGATGTAGCAATGAAGTTGCTCTCTAAGTTTGATTGGTATGAGATCACTAGTTTGCCTCGTTCGACTAATAGATTTGCGGATGCCATGGCCTCTCTTGGATCATTGATTCCAAAGGACTCCCTTGGAGAGGTACAGCCCCTAATCATTTCCACAATCTCTAAGTCCGCAATTGTCCGTGCTGAGTCTAAAGATGAAAAAGATGTTTGCTTTATCCATTCGGATCCATATGAGCCTTGGTCTAGTGAGATAGTAGCCTTCCTCAAGTTTGGAACACTTCCACCTGATTTGTCTCGAATCGCCCGTCGTCGCTTTAAGCAAAAGGCAGCTCGTTTTGTTCTTTTGGGGGATGTGTTGTATAAACGTGGATATGATGGAGTACTCCTCCGTTGTCTAGAAGCAGGTGAAACACATAGAGCTATTGCTGAAGCCCATGATGGTACTTGTGGTGGTCATTTTAGTGGAATGGCCATTGCGAAGCGTATTTTACGTATGGGGTATTATTGGCCCACTATGGAACAAGATTGTTGCAAATATGTTAAACAATGTAAAAAGTGTCAAGAACACGCTAATTTAATCCATATACCATCACAAGCTTTACAGCCCATCCAAAGCCTTTGGCCCTTCTCACAATGGGGTCTCGATTTAATTGGCAAGATTTCACCCGCCTCTTCAGGACAACATACTTTCATCATTACAGACCATCAAATACTTCACAAAGTGGGTTGAAGCTATTCCTCTAACCAAGACGACAGGTCCTAGAATTGTGGAGTTTATACTTCACCATATCATTTGTCGTTTTGGTATTCCCTCTAAAATAATTTCCGATAACGGCAAGTCTTTTAAGAATAAGGATGTTCGAGCTCTTTGCGAAAAGTATAATATCCAACATAGTTTCTCAACTCCTTACTACCCACAAGCCAATGGACAAGCTGAAGCTTCCAATAAGACCATAATTGCTATTCTTAAGAAACTTGTTAAAGAAAATCATAAAGATTGGCATACACAAATCCCCTTGGCATTATGGGCTTACGTAACAAGCATCGGAACTCCCATTGGGGCAACGCCATTTTCTTTGGTCTATGGAGCTGAAGCAATCATGCCTCTTGAGCTCGAGATCCCTTCCTTGCGAATTTCTTTGCAGGAATTTATCGATGATGATACTGCTAGACAAGCACGTCTTGATCAACTCACACTCATAGATGAAAAACGAATCAATGCTTTAGAGCATTTGCGAGTTTATCAAGACCGATTGAAACGTGCTTACAATGCCAAAGTTCATCTAAGAGAATTTCAAGTAGGGGATCTTGTCCTTAAAGAGAATCAACAAAACACCAATGCATTGCCGCATCTTCGAGATAAATTCGCGGCTAATTGGTTAGGTCCATATATGGTCACCGAAAGAGTGGGCAATGGAACTTATAGACTTGCCAGCTTTAGAGGGAGAGGAAGAACCCGAACCACTTAATGTTATACACTTGAGGGCATTCTACGCATAGTTTGAATTTTATATGTACATATATACATGGCTTGTACAAAAAAAAAAAATAAAAAAAAATAAAAAGAATTTGCATTTCATTGTTAGTTGCATACATCTCATTCAAAAACATTGCATTTCATGTGCATACATCTCATTGAAAACCATAACATTTCATTTTCAGCCATAGTTGCATATCATGTTAGAGACCATTCTATCTTTTGGATATAAAATTTGGTCAAGCAAAAGTCATGTTGCCTTAATCAGGGGCACCTTCATAAAATCCATCAAACCGAATTGTCATTCGTACACCCATTTTCCATTTGCACATATTTACATTGCCAAAATGTTTTCAATCACTCAGCCATTCCTAGTGTTTTAAGCAAACTTCGAAATGCATGTCAAAGTTCTCTAGGGCCATATCACAAATTACACTAAATAAAATCTTGAGTATTGGGAAATGATTTCAAAAGCGGTCTTGAACCTATCACATTTTCACATCTTAAAAACATCTTGTGTCAAAGAGAGATAACACCATCCTTGGGTTGTGCCTTGAAGTGAAAAGGGTAATCCTCGTTTGTCCTATCATGCAAACATAGTCCATAAAATAGTGGTTCTTACCACTATCACAAGCAATCACAAAATATAAATATAAACAGAGTAGTAAGGATAGGGTAAAATTCTCATCATACTTCGGTTGAGAATCCGATTCCCCAAAGCTCTAAGGAAATGAACATTTTTCACACACCACAGATCCCAAATAAGTTGTAAGGATCGTACTACTTGTCCAGATCAGACGGATAGGTAGTCATCCCCAAGGCTTACAAAGGTCAAAAACAACATGGACTATGGAGTTAACCTTCACCGGGGCTATAGACGCTTGACTCGGCAAGTGGAGTATACTCATTGCGTGGCGACATGTCTCTCCTCAAAAAGAGACCTCCGAATGCTCATACGGACAAACTAGCTTCGGGGTCTTCTCCATAACAGAGGTTACCTAATTTATGCAAGATGAGGTTAATGAACACACTTGCACACACACAGGTTTTTGATTGCCTAGAGTCACTACCATGCTTTCGATTTGGTTAATGAACTCACATGCACACACATTTGGTCCTAGTTGAATTAGGCAGTATTAGTAAGTTTGTTTGATACCACTAGCATGTTTGAGTCTTTGTAAAACAGTCTTCCTCCATATTTTCTTCCATATCAACCTCCATATCTTCTTCCATATCAACCTCCATATCTTCTTCCATATTCATGTCATTCCATACGTCATCCATTCACAAGCCACCAAGTTCGGTGCCCCTGATTAAACAATTATGATAACAGTTGGCTAAATCTAACTATCTAAAAGTATGAGTGCTTCTTAGTGCATATTTCATTTACTTAGTCTCGCATTAATCATCTATAAGTTTGCATTCCATTCCATCACATATGCATTAAAAACCTTAAAACATATAAAAACATGCATCACAAAAACATAGGCATTCACACAAAAGAAAGTAAAACACTAAAAATAAAAGCCATGTATATATATATGTGTATAAAGGTCAAAACGTACAATGAATGCCAAAAGGCTACAATATACAATAGAGCACCAAGGCTCATAAAGAGTGCATCTAAGCACTAAGCTAACCATCAAAAGAGGATCCCCGTGACCTAGTAGGAGCCCTAGACCTAGTGGTGTGCCTAGACTCACTACGCCTAGAGACAGAAGAGGATGGAGGATCAGGCAACACAATGTGATGCCTAAACAATGTGTCCTCCAGAGCCTCAATGTAACGAGTCCTAGACCTAAGCCTAGCTATGTCTATCCCGTGTCGTCGCTCCCGCTCCGCTAGCTTCGCCCGGAGTCTCGTCACCCCGTCATCCCGGGGCACCCTAGTCGCTCCATCCAAGTCCGCCCGCAGCTGGGCCATCCTCTCCTTCTGAGCAGCTAACAGGGCATCCCGCTCTGTTGCTTGCTGCTCCGGCCGAGCTATCCTCTCGTCCCGAGCAGCTAGCATAGCATCGCGCTCTGCTATCTGCTGCTGTAGCTGTGCCAGCTCATCCTCGAGCCCGCTAGGGGGTACCTCCCTAGCCTCTCCTAGGCCCTCTCCGCCATCATCTCCGTCATCTTCGCTCCCCGAAGCCTGCCGTGCCATTTTCCCCTTTCGCCTTCGACTGTCAGATCGAAGGCGGGGACCCTCCCTGCGCTTGGGAACCTCCGCGGTTCCCTCGCCCTCGCTAGCCCCACTCGCCTCCAATATCTCCCAGTCTGCTCGGGACAATGACCTCCTCATCCCCGGAATGATAGGGGAGAATCGGTGTCGCGCCTCTAACACCCTAAGCTGCAAAACAACAAAACAAAATTTTGTTACAAATTTTTTTTCAAAAAAAAAAAAAAAAATTATTACAGTTTCGCAAAAATCCCTTTTCCGTTGGGGCAGAAAACGGTCAATCTTTCATATTTTTTCTGGTTTGTACACCAACCCCTTTTCCGTTGGGGCAGAAAACGGTCAATCTTTCATATTTTTTTCTGGTTTGTACACCAACCCCTTTTCCGTTGGGGCAGAAAACGGTCAATCTTTCATATTTTTTTCTGGTTCGTACACCAACCCCTTTTCCGTTGGGGCAGAAAACGGTCAATATTTCATATTTTTTTTGGTTTGTACACCAACCCCTTTTCTGTTGGGACATAAACAGATGGTTTGTACACCAACCTTTTTTGGGAATAAAATGGTTTGTACACAACCCTTTTCTGTGGGACATAAACAGATGGTTTGTAAACAACCCCTTTTCTGTTGGGACATAAACAGATGGTTTGTACACCAACCCCTTTTCTGTTGGGACATAAACAGATGGTTTGTAAACCAAATCCCTTTTTGTTGGGACATAAATAGATGGTTTGTACACCAACCCCTTTTCTGTTGGGACATAAACAGATGGTTCATACACCAACCCCTTTTCTGTTGGGACATAAACAGATGGTTTGTAAACAAATCCCTTTTCTGTTGGGACATAAACAGATGGTTTGTACACCAACCCCTTTTCTGTTGGGACATAAACATGTTTTTTTTTTGGGACATAAACAGATGGTTCATACACCAACCCCTTTTTACCGTTGGGGCAAAAACGGTTCATTATATTCCAAATTTCTTCCAATTGGCTTGTGAGAACCATTCTCACTCGCCAATTGAGGGGGTAAGCTGATAAATCTTAAATATTCTTTTATTTTTTTGGTCTTCAAAGTTGTGCTTTAGTCTTGAGAGAGAGTTGCGTCTGATCCAGCTTTTCAGGTGTCCTAAGTTTTTGTGCTGCATTGTGTCTTCACACAAAGCAACTCAAAAAGGGGCATCTGTAGACACCAAAATCCAGCCACTTGCAAGTCATCTATACCTTCCTATCAGCCACGTGTCGGTCATCCACCTTCCCGCCATTATTTGGCCCAAATCCACACTTTCCCGCCATTATTTGGCCCAATTTCACCTTTCCCGCCATTTTTCATCCCCAAATTTATTTAAATTAATATTTATATATATATATTTAATATTTTAATATATATATTTAAATAATAGTTTAAGTGATTTAATCTGAGCCATCCATCCTTCATTTAATCTCATCCGTCCATCCATCTTAATCCATTTCACAACCAAGATTTATTCTCTACCCTTGGATCCACTTTAATCTTAGCCACACGTTCAAAGTGTCGTTAAAACCCTAAAGTGTGCCCTAAGAGTAGATTATAAATTGAGTCACTTTGATGGCTCAAACCCTATGTCTTTTGCTACTTCTATCTCGGATCTTTTCTATCTTCTTAACTTCTTCTATCTCCTTTTCTATCTCCTCTATCTCTCTTCTGCTACCTTTTCGTCGCATCCATCGTCGCATCCATCGCCGCTTCCATCGTTGCTTTTGCCGCCATCTCTTCTGCAGCATTCTGTAGAATCTCCCATTCTTGTCGCAAGTGCCCACGGGCGTTTACCCCTTTACCAAGTGCCCACGGGCGTTTACCAAGTGCCCACGGGCGTTTACCAAGTGCCCACGGGCGTTTACCCATAGCCACAGACTCAGACCGGCGTCTGAAACCTTAATCCAGAAGCACGCGGGCGTTCAGCGAGTGCACCAGGGCGCCTTCCGCAGCCGATTTGACAGCCACATTACTTCCAGGTGTCGCCTGGTCTAGCTGCGTTAACAGAGAACAGGTATAAATTAGTTTAAAGCAAGTAACTTCTTTTCTTTTATTGATCTGTTATTGAATTCCTGCATTTCATTTTTCTAGGGTTTTAGATTGTTTCCGAGGGCTCACACAGTGGAGCCCTCTTATTAATTTCTAACTCCTTGATAGTGTTAATGTGTGCAGGTTTTTGATAGCAGATCCGGTTTATTGATGGCAGTTGATTAAGCTGGAGTGGTCCAAGCAAGGGATACAACAAAGCCCACTCACTCGGTTGGGATTGAAGATACATTCTTCGGAAGCGCCACCATTTGTGCCAGCTAGGGTTTCGGAGAACCCTAGCATAACTTGTAATCTTGTATCACAAATAAAGGGTTACAGGCCCAGTTGTATTCAAAAAGGAGTTTTTAAACTCCATCGATTAATAGAAATCGTTTGTTTTGTGCAACTATTCTGTACTCTGTCATTGTGATTTTATTTATTTTTGTTTGGCATGTATTTTTAATCTACAAATATCTACAACTATATCATGGGTAAACAAGAAAGAACAAATAGTTTCTCAGTATTCCACTAAAGCAAAATACCGTGTAATAGTAGGAGTTATTTGTGAAGTAATATGGCTGAAGCATATGCTGACAAATATAGGAGTACAAAAAGATAAACCTGTAATTATGCATTGTGATAACCAAGGTGTACTAAAAATTGTTCATAATCTAGTTTTCCATGAAAGGACCAAGCACATCAACATGAAGTGCCACTTCATTCATCAACATGTTAAATAGTAGAATATCTAGCTCAAATTTTGTCCTACTTAGGGATTTGTAGACATCTTCACAAAACCGTTGGGACAAGTCAAATTTGAAGAATTCCAAAGATTCCTCTCTAAAACTATGATGCAATAAGAAGGAATGTTAGGAGTTATTACATCATGTATAGTGTAAATTTAAGTTGAGTAACCACTCAATACATATTTTGTAAGGCTCACTAGAGGACAAGGGTAGTTGTAGGATGTTATGACATATTTGGGCATCTATTGCGTTTAAATACCCTTGCACTTTCATGATACAATTCATTCAAAGCTTAAATTATAATATATGGTGGATGAACAGAATGAGGTGTTCAATGCTATGCCAAAAATAAGATCTATAGTAGGAGGTAGGGTTCCTTCAAGATAACCATAAAACACACTAGTGGATGGTGAAGTAATTGTGGTAGAAGAAGGTATGGGTGAAGACAAAGAAATGGGAAGAGAAGTGGATGTAGAGAAAGAAGTAGGAGTAGAAGAAAGGGGAAGATAATTTATGGTAAAGGGGGATGTGGCCAAAATTTTAGTTATTTCCAAATCATCAAGGGTTCCTCCTTGGGGAATTTACCCCTCCTTATGTTGGGGTTCTTTTTGTTTTGTCATCACTATATTTTAAACACTGACCCATGAGGGTCATATTTTAACTTTTATACCCTTTCCCTAGTCATCTCCTACATTGTGTTCATTATAATAACCAAGGTGGTCGGTGCTAAGATATTAGGATATTAGTTACAGAGGTAGGAGATGGACTTGGAGTTCTTCCTAGGGATTCTTCTACTATTATATCCCTTTTGGTACTTTTTGTGTATCACTAAACCAAAATGGATAAGAACTATTCATTGAAGGGACCATATTAAATTGATCCTTTTGTCATCCTAATATCATACCACATTATCTACTAGGCAAGGATCTCCCTTCTTAAGTAACCTATATTTTATAAAGCCCTTTATAATAGCTAGGCTTGACATCAAGATCAAATTCATCCTTAACCTTCACTTTAGCATATAATTTGTACCACTCTGGGGGATTGGTATACCAACATTGTATTTCATCTTTATACCCCCAGGAAATTTCTAAATTGGTTTGGGCTAACTCCTTAGTCATAGTCACCTCTTTATTGATCCTATATATATTTTCATGTGTAAATACGGTATGCAAAACCATTATCATTAAACTTCTTTTTGACGTATTTTTTGGGATTTAGAACCATACATCCCAAATTTGCTTCAATCCCATATCCCTCAATTTATCCTATATTACCATGTAGAACCCTCACAAATTTGGTGTAATATTCATGATCAACTACTTGAGTGGATAGAAGGTGGTATTCTTCTACCCCTAAAATACCTCAAATACACATAGTCAGCTACCTAACATACTCAAGATTGAATATATATTCAAGCATGTATGTGATAGCTTGAAGTACATGGCTAAAATATCAAATAGTCTAATGAATGACCACAATATCCCTATATATTAGTCTCTATTGGGATGTTAGATTTTGATGAATGAGAATTGGGAGATAACAATCACAAGATGTAGAATAATATGAAAGAAAGTAAATCTGCTAGATGACTGAAATATGTTGTAAATAGAAATCATATAAAAGATTACAATGTAGCTATAGAGGAAATGAACACTCCATTAATAAATCTACTAAACTACATTGTATCCATCATAAATGGATGGTGAAGTACACAAAATTGTACTATCCCCTAAGCTACACTATTTGACTATGTCCCACAACTCTCTATATCTATCTAACAATGAGGTCTTTCTTAAATAGGAACACAAGTTCCTTGGTCAACACTCTACCTAGCTGTGTAAGGGACAAGCACATATACAACTTGCACATTGAATCTTGTGCATTTATTACATTGCATGAAGTAACTAGATAACTTGCACATAAAGTAATCTAAGTATGTATCTTGGAAGATACATTTACATAATCCAAATGATGGAATAGACTCTATTTCTAACATCCCCCTATATTAAATTATTTAAGTATTGAAGACTTCAGTATTCAATATGGATATTCTTCATCATATTCAACTTGATCTTCATAGTCTTCCTCTACATTATTTGTATTCAGGTTCAACAGGTAATCTATGTCTTCATATGATGCAGAGTAAGCTGTATCTGGAGCTTCTTTCATTGGATGATCTTTGGCATGTTCAGATTCATCTTCTATCCAACCACCTTTATAGTTCTCCTTGCAAGTATCTTCATTTGATTTTGATTATTGATGAATGAGTAGGGCATAGTGTAATTATCCTCTCATATTTTTGTTTTTGATCCTTCTGTACTTGCATTTTGATGTACTAATTCTTCATTTTCTTCAACCTATTCTTCTGCAAATATGTTAGAAGCATTTTGAAACACCACAATATCTTGTGAGATTTCCATTGAGTCTAGGATGTATGTATTTTCATGGATTGAACTTGTTGCTTTTATTCCATCTTGATTCATAATGAGATATGTATTGATCCCATCCATATATCCAAAGTTAATCATATAGTTGTTTTCTACTAGCTTGCTTAATGAGATGATATTGAATGTTAATCCAGGAACACACAATAATTTTTGTAGTAGAATATTTGGAAATGATTTACTCACTGTTACACATCCATATACATGTATAGGATAAGTTTGACTATATGTAATTCTTAATATATAACCTTTAGCAACTTCAAGACAATCAAACCATTATATATTTCCTGTCATATGTGATATTCTCACAATGACACTGAGAGGGGGGGGTGAATCAGTGTAGCTATTTAAATTCAGATCTACAACTCTTTAAAACTTAAGCAGGGAGAACTTAAAGATAGATAAAGCAAATAAACAAGAGAGCATTCCACAACACACGATTTAACGAGGTTCACCAGTTTTGGCTACTCCTCAAAAATTAGACTGCTTGGACTCCCATCCAAATCCAGCCTTTGCAAAGCACCAACTTTACAATCAATTTACCAGCACCCACTGGAAGGAGCACCAACCCCTAATTTATCTACACCAACAGAAAGGAGCACCAACCCCTAATTTATCTACACCAACAGAAAGGAGCACCAACCCCTGATTTACCAGCACCAACTAGAAGGAGCACCAACCCCTGATTCCAAGCACCAACTTGGATTTCTATTTTGAATCTTAGATTGACATAAATATGCCTTCACTTTTACAAGACCCTCACTGGTCTATTGCCCTTTTACAAGAACTGCATATCCTTACAGCTCTGTTATATTTTTCTCTTTTAGCTCTGCTCTTCTCTCATACAACCCTCTCTTCTGTATCTTTTCAGCACACTTCACACTCCTTTTCATGGCTTCTTTTTCCTTTTATTCGGCAATACACAATACTCATGCCACGTGTAGAGCTCAACCCTAACCCTAACTTATTGTATATAAAAACATTCTTTCGGCTCTGCTTACTACGCTTTTGATAGCCTTAAATGCTTACTTATAGCTCTGACAGCCTTATCTGCCCACTTTACGACTCTGACAACCTTTTCTATGCTCTGACAGTGTATCCACCGTTCTGACAGATTTATCTTCTCATTTACAGCTCTCTGACAGCCTTCTCTGCTTATTTCAGCTCTGACAACCTTTTCTGTTCTCTTACAGCTCTGACAGTAGAACCGCCGCTCTGACAGCCTTTTTGTCTTCTTCTCGGCCTACATGCGCGAAAACACATGTCATGATATCGTGACACTTTTCACCTCCGTACACTCTACTTGGCTTGCACCAGCGAAAATAAGACATGTCACGAAATCGTGACACTTTTGCTCTCCTTGTACTCTTCTCGGCATGCACCCGCAAAAACATGACATGTCACGAAATCGTGACACTTTTCCTTTCTCTCTCTTCGCTAAAAAAATGACATGTCAAAAATCGTGACACCTTTCCTTCGTAACTCTACTTGCTTGCACTAGCGAAAATAGAACATGTCACGAAATCGTGACACTTTCCTCCTTGTCCTTTTCTTCTTTGCCCGTGAAAACACATGTCACGAAATCGTGACACTTTTCCTTTTGTACAATCTCTCTTCGCTTTGGACCATGAAAATGAAACATGTCACGAAATCGTGACACTTTTCTCTCTCCTCTTTCTCTTCGCTTGGACCGCGAAAATGAAACATGTCACGAAATCATGACACTTTTTCTCTCTCCTCTTTCTCTTCCTTGAAGAAATGTCACGAAATCGTGACATATTTTTCTCTCTCCTCTTTCTCTTGCAATATGTCATGAAATCGTGACACTTTTTCTCCTTAGCGCTTTTCATCTCATCGGATCGCGAAAACCTGACATGTCATGAAATCGTGACACTTTTTCTACTTAGCACTTCCTCTTGCAAATTGTCATGAAATCGTGACACTTTTCCTTGCAAGCTCTTTCTCTCAAACATGTCATGAAATCGTGACACATTTTTGTCTTCCTCTCTTAGATTGTCGTGAAATCGTGACACTTTTCTTTGCGAGCTCCTTCTCCCTGAACATGTCAAGAAATTTTTTTTTTCCTTCTTTTTTTTTCTCTCCAAACATGTCATGAAATCGTTTTTTTTTTTTATTTCATGAAACATGATTAAATCTTGCTTTTTTTTTTTTTTTGCTTCTTCTTCAAACATGTCATGAAATCGTGACAGTTTTCTTACTTGCCTTCTTTGCTTTCAACATGTCATGAAATCATGATAGTTTTTCTACTTGGCTTCTTTGCTTCCAACTTGTCACGAAATCGTGACAGTTTATCTTGCGCTTTCTCTCTCTTCCAACATGTCACGAAATCGCGATAGTTTTGCCAGCATTTTCTCTCTCCTTCGATATGTCACGATATCACGACATTTTTGCTAGCATTTTCTCTCTCCTCCGATATGTCGCGAAATCGTGACAGTTTTCTTACTTGTCTTTTTCTTTGATTTTTTGAATCTGGGCCACTTCTATCTTCTTGGAAATTCACTGTACATGTTCTGACTGACCTCTGAACTCCTGTCCACTGCATCATCAATTGATCTATCTGTCTGTGTTGACAATAATGACAATATTGTTTCTGCACCTTGCTCAACAATCTCCCCCTTTGGAATTGTTGGCAACACATGTGCAATTTCCAATTCTTCTCCCCCTTTGACAATAATACCAAAGGGCTGCTGTAGACTCCCCCTGAGTCCATGCACAACATTCTCAGGCACACAAAATTACAGTTAGCAAAAATTACAAACATGAGCAAACAAGTAATCAAATATATAAATGCTCCCCCTGAGAATGTGTTCCCGATAGCTAGTCAGTTCTTGGGTAGTGTGACCACTCCCAACTTACTACGAAGGTATTCAAAAACTTCCTTGGGCAACGGTTTAGTGAAGATATCCGCTACTTGCTCTGTAGTTGGAACAAAATCCAATTTAACCTCACCTTCTGAAACTTTATCCTTCAAAAAGTGATACCGGATTGCAATATGTTTGGTGCGAGAATGCATAACCGGATTCTTTGAGATGTTAATAGCACTGGTATTATCACATTTAACTGAAATTGGCTCTTTGAAGTTAATGCCAAGATCTTTCAGGGTTTGTCTCATCCATAAAATCTGTGTACAACATGTTGTTGCTGCAATGTATTCTGCCTCTGCTATGGATAGAGAGACTGATTCTTGTTTCTTGCTGTGCCATGCTACCAACCTGTCTCCAAGATAGAATGCACCTCCATTGGTACTCTTTCTGTCATCTATACATCCTGCCCAATCTGCATCAGAATATGCAAAAAGAGTGAAGTCCTTACCTTTTGGGTACCATAACCCATACTCCATAGTACCCTTGAGGTACCTAAAAATCCTCTTCATAGTTGTCACATGAGTCTCTTTGG
This sequence comes from Wollemia nobilis, assembly GCA_028583015.1. Taxonomy (NCBI): domain Eukaryota; kingdom Viridiplantae; phylum Streptophyta; class Pinopsida; order Araucariales; family Araucariaceae; genus Wollemia; species Wollemia nobilis. The sequence goes on along the minus strand of JAQPPZ010003021.1, from coordinate 2,170,998 downwards.
GACTAGCCTGAAATCTTGCTACCATGCATACTGCCTGTAAGATATCTGGTCTGGTAGCTGTCAAATACAGCAGGCTTCCAATCATAGATCTGTACATGGTTTGATCTACATCTGGAGATTTGTCATCCTTGCTCAACTTGCAACTTGTTGTCATGGGAGTGCTAACAGGTTTACAATCCTCCATTGTGAACTTTTTCAGCATTTCTTTCACATATTTAACTTGAGAAATAAAAATGCCCTTTTCATTTTGGTTAACTTGCAATCCGAGGAAATATGAAAGTTCACCAATCATAGACATTTCAAATTCTTTCTGCATTTTATTTGCTAAGTCTCTACATGACTCATCATTGCTGCTACCAAAAATTATATCATCTACATAAACAACAAGGACAATAAGATGGCCATTGTCTATTTTGACATACAAGTTACTATCCACCATACCTTTCTTGAACCCTTGTTCAGTGAGATAGTTGTCCAGTCTTGCATACCATGCTCTGGGTGCCTGTTTCAAGCCATACAAAGCTTTCTTCAACTTGCAAACAAAGTTGGGATTATCACCGAGTTGAAAACCATCTGGCTGCTCAATATAAACTTCTTCTTCAAGATTTCCATTCAGAAATGCTGATTTCATGTCCATCTGATAAACTTTGAAATTCCTGTGGACTGCTAAAGCCAGAAACATTCTGATTGCCTCGAGTCTAGCCACTGGTGCAAAAGTTTCCTCAAAATCAATACCTTCAACTTGAGCATAGCCTTTACAGACCAATCTTGCTTTATTCCTTACAACCTGTCCGTCTTCATTCAATTTGTTTCAAAAAATCCATTTAGTACCGATTATGTTTTTATTTGCAGGCCTTGGTACTAACTCCCAGGTTTTGTTTTTCTCAATCTGATCTAGTTCTTCGTTTATTGCCTTCATCCAACTTTCATCTGTGCTTGCTTCAGCAATATTTTTGGGCTCAATGCTGGATAATAGGGAGTAGTTACTTACTACTCTTCTTCTTGTCTTAACACCAACTGTGGGGTCCCCAATAATTTGCTCTCTGGGATGATTTTTCTGCCAGCTTCTTGTTTTGAATTTATTGTTATCTTCAACTTCTGAATCAATACTTAAATCATCTGGGTCAATTTTTTGATTCTCTTCTGTTTCCTTTTCTTCATCTCCTTCAATAACTTCTTCATAAATAGGGTAGTTTTCTTCACGGCTGACTGCTCGTTTCCTATCTTCATCAAATTTAACATCGACACTGTCTACAATTTTCTTTAGCCTCTTGTTGTAGCATTTGTAAGCTTTGCTTTTTGATGAATAGCCAACAAAAATACCTTCATCAGCTCTATCTTCAAACTTACCAAGATTATCTTCAGTTCTTTTGATGTAACACTTGCTGCCAAAGACTTTGAAGTATTTTGTTGTTGCCTTCTTGCCGAACCATAGCTCATAAGGGGTTTTGCTTTCATGCGTCCTCAACATGCACCTGTTTTGGATATAAACTGTAGTATGGACTGCCTCTTTCCAAAATCTGTCTACAATTTTGCTCTCAGTCAACATCGTCCGTGCCATTTCTTGCACAGTTCTGTTCTTTCTTTCTACAACACCATTCTGCTGAGGTGTCCTTGCTACTGAAAACTGTCTTCTGATCCCATATTTTTGATAGTATTCTGCAAACTCCTCTGAGATGAACTCTCCTCCTCTATCTGATCTTAAGCATTTGATCCTCTTTCCTGTTTCATTCTCAACTTGGTTTTTGAAAGTCTTGAACATTTCAAAAGCTTCAGATTTTTGCTTCAAAAAGAATATCCAGGTCATTCTGGAATAGTCATCTATGCACAACATAAAGTATTTGTCACCATTTATACTTTGTGTTCTCATGGGTCCACATAAATCAGTATGTATTAGTTCTAAAGGTTTTCTGGTAAAGTACTCCTTTGATTTAAATGTGGCTCTAGTTTGCTTCCCCTTTTGGCATGAAGCACAAATACTATTTAGTGGTTTGCCAATGGAGGGTATATCTCTTACTGCCCTTTTTGAGCTTATTTTTACCAAATTGTCAAAGCTGATATGACCGAGCCTCTTGTGCCACAGCCAATTTTCATCTTCCTGTCCAATCAAGCATGCTCCTTCTGAAGTCTCTGAGAGAGTATACAGGTTTCCAGAAGTCCTTGATCTAGTAGCAATCAACTTCCCACTGTTAGCTTTTCTCACTTCACAACCCTGCTTCTTAAAAATTACTTCATGACCTCTCTCACAGATTTGACTTACGCTGAGCAAGTTATGCTTCAGACCAATCACAAACAAGACTTCTTTTGATTTGATCTTTCCGTCACTGATCTTGACTGATCCTTTGCCAACTATCTTTGCTCCATCATTATTTCCAAATTTCACAGAACCACCTTCGTAATTCTGTAACTTCTCAAATTTTTGCTTGTCACTTGTCATGTGACTGGAGCATCCACTATCAAGTATCCATGGTGCAGATTTGTTCTGTGCTTTAAAAGTAGAACAATCAAAGATTCCTTTTCTTCTTGGAGTTTCTCCTTTTCTTTCTGGAGTTTCTCCTTTTCTTTCCATTCTGGTTTGAAAGCAGTTTTGGCTACTTGTTTTGCCTTTCCCCTTTCATTAGCTTGTGCCTGTTTTTCAAGAAATTTTTTGTTTTGTTTCAATCCATTTGGTTGAGATTTTCTACCCCGATATTTATTTGCTGCAAAAGTGCTTCTACAGTTTCTTGCAATGTGTCCAAAATTATGACAGTTATAACATTCTACTGCATAATCCATCAATGGTGAAAAGACATTTCTACTGGTGAAATTCCTTTGTGCTACATTATAACTGCAATCTGAAATCTTATGACCATAAGCATTGCATTTAAAACAATAACCAGAAAAGGAGTGATTAAACCTGGGTGAAGGTCTTTGCCATTTTGAAGTAGGAGCCATGAATCTTCTCCTTCTTGGATGTGTGACTTTTGTGAATCCATCTTTGTCAATACTCCTCTTGAGTCTGGCATTATTGCTTTCTTTGGCATGATTTGTTTTTTCTTGATCAACCCCGATCTTATCTTCTTTCTTTATGGGTTCTACATTTATGGCCTTTGATCCTTTTGATGATTCTCCTTCATCGAAGCCCAAACCAAATTTGATGCCTGAAGGCCTTTGGTTATTTATAATTTTATCCAGCTTTACAGAACTTTCTTCAAACTTATGATAACAACTCAGTTTCTGATTCATCTCCTCTAGCTGCATCCTTAACCTAACAATGTCTTCTTCTAGCTTGCTGCACTCATCTATTTTTATGGTTAATTGTACTTCGAGAACTTTAGACATTTTTCTTAAATTCGTCTGTCTGTACTTTCAAGCTATTTATTATTTCATTGGCATCCTCAAGCTTTCTTGAAACCTTTTTATTCTTTTTCCTTTCTGTGCTCAGCTCTTTAAGTGCAGCAACCAACTCACCTTCCAGATATACTTCAGCCTCATCCTCAGGTTTTTCATTACATTCCTATTTTTCCTCTGTTTTTCTTTCTTCAAATGTCATGAACAGAGCTTCACCTGCTTCTTCTTCAGAATCCTCACCGGAGCAGTCTTCAGAAGAGCTGACATTCTTGGATATGAAACTTTTCTTCTTGAAGTTGCTTTTTCTAAAATGTGGTTTCTTCTTCCAGTCACTTCTTTCTTGGTGTGACCCTTCATCATTTTTGTTTTTCTCATTCATTGGACAATTAGCTGCAAAGTGCCCGATGCCACCACAGTTGAAGCACTTAAACGGTAACTTTCCTCTGTACTTTCCTTTTCCCTTTATTAGTTTCCTAACAAAGTTTGCTTCTGTTTCATCTGAAGACTCTTCTTCCTCAGATTCTTGTTTAGCTTTTATATTTTTGTGTGCTTTAAAAGCAGCTTCTCTGTCTGAGGGCTTAGTTTGTCCTATTCTCATTTCGTATGCAGTTAAAGAACCATGCATTTCATCCATGCTAAAAGTATTTAGATCTTTAGCTTCTTCTATAGCAGAAACTTTTGAATCAAATCTTTTGTGAAGAGTTCTTAGTACCTTTTTCATGATGATCGCATCTTCCATTTCCTCGTCGAGTCCTCTAATCGCATTAATGATTCCATTGACTCTCAACATATAGGCCTCTATGTTCTCATCGTCATTCATTTTTAATGCTTCGAACTGAGCTCGATGCGTTTGTAGCTTGGCTTCCTTGATCTTGTCGTCTCCTTCATGAATGCTCTGCAGTTTGTCCCACATGTCTTTTGCCATTTTACAGCTCATGATCCTTATCAGTTCACTGTCTACTAACCCACACATTATAGCATTCTTTGCTTTAGAGTTATTCTCAAACTTTTTCTTCTCAAGCAGCATCTGTTGGAGGAGTAGAGGGTATTGTGTATCCACTGTCTACTGACTCCCAAATGTCATATCCCAAAGCACATAGATATGTCTGCATCCTGAGTCTCCAGAAAGAGTAATTAGTTCCATCGAACAAAGGAGCTTTGTTGGATGAAAATCCTTCACCATCGGCCATTGTGATTCTTCCAAGATCACCTTAGCTGATTGAGCTTGTTCAGGAACCTTGCTCTAATACCAATTGATATTCTCACAATGACACTGAGAGGGGGGGGTGAATCAGTGTAGCTATTTAAATTCAGATCTACAACTCTTTAAAACTTAAGCAGGGAGAACTTAAAGATAGATAAAGCAAATAAACAAGAGAGCATTCCACAACACACGATTTAACGAGGTTCACCAGTTTTGGCTACTCCTCAAAAATTAGACTGCTTGGACTCCCATCCAAATCCAGCCTTTGCAAAGCACCAACTTTACAATCAATTTACCAGCACCCACTGGAAGGAGCACCAACCCCTAATTTATCTGCACCAACAGAAAGGAGCACCAACCCCTAATTTATCTGCACCAACAAAAAGGAGCACCAACCCTGATTTACCAGCACCAACTGGAAGGAGCACCAACCCCTGATTCCAAGCACCAACTTGGATTTCTATTTTGAATCTTAGATTGACATAAATATGCCTTCACTTTTACAAGACCCTCACTGGTCTATTGCCCTTTTACAAGAACTGCATATCCTTACAACTCTGTTATATTTTTCTCTTTTAGCTCTGCTCTTCTCTCATACAACCCTCTCTTCTGTATCTTTTTAGCACACTTCACACTCCTTTTCATGACTTCTTTTTCCTTTTATTTGGCAATACACAATACTCATGCCACGTGTAGAGCTCAACCCTAACCCTAACTTACTGTATATGAAAACATTCTTTCGGCTCTACTTACTATGCTTCTGATAGCCTTAAATGCTTACTTATGGCTCTGACAGCCTTATCTGCCCACTTTACGGCTCTGACAACATTTTCTGTGCTTTGACAGTGTATCCGCCGTTCTGATAGATTTATCTTCTCATTTACGGCTCTCTGACAGCCTTCTCTGCTTATTTCAGCTCTGACAACCTTTTTTGTTCTCTTATAGCTCTGACAGTAGAACCGTCGCTCTAACAGCCTTTTTGTCTTCTTCTCGGCCTGCATGCATGAAAACACAACATGTCATGATATCGTGACACTTTTCACCTCCGTACACTCTACTTGGCTTGCACCAAAACATGACATGTCACGAAATCGTGACACTTTTGCTTCCTTGTACTCTTCTTGGCATGCACCTAAAACATGACATGTCTGAAATCGTGACACTTTTCTTCTGTACACTCATCTCTGCAAGCACTAGAAACATGACATGTCACGAAATCGTGACACCTTTCACTTTCGTACACTCTACTTGGCTTGCACTAGCGAAAATAGAACATGTCATGAAATCGTGACACTTTTGCTGCCTTGTGCCTTTTCTGTCTTTGGCCCGCGAAAACACATGTCTCGAAATCGTGACACTTTTCTCTCTCCTCTTTCTCTTCGCTTTGGACCGTGAAAATGAAACATGTCACGCGAAATCGTGACACCTTTTCTCTCTCCTCTTTCTCTTCGCTTTGGACCACAAAATGAAACATGTCACGAAATCGACTTTTTCTCTCTCCTCTTTCTCTTCGCTTTGGACCACGAAAAAAAAACATGTCGCAAAATCGTGACATATTTTTCTCTCTCCTCTTTCTCTTGCAATATGTCATGAAATCGTGACACTTTTTCTCCTTAGCACTTTTCATCTCATCGGATCGTGAAAACCCGACATGTCACGAAATCGTGACACTTTTCTCTTACACTTCCTCTTGCAAATTGTCATGAAATCGTGACACTTTTCCTTGCAAGCTCTTTCTCTCAAACATGTCATGAAATCGTGACACATTTTCTTCTTCCTCTCTTCGATTGTCAGTAAATCGTGACACTTTTCTTTTACTCTTTCTCTCTTCTCTCCAAACATGTCATGAAATCGATGACAGTTTTCTTTTCTTGCGCCATTTCTCCAAACATGTCACGAAATGAACGTTTTCTTCTCTTCTCTCAAAACATGTCGTGAAATCGTGACTTTTTTTTTTTTCACTTCCTTCTCTCCAAACATGTCACGAAATCGTGACAGTTTTTCCTGCATGCGCTTCTTCTTCAAACATGTCGCGAAATCATGATAGTTTTCTTACTTGCCTTCTTTGCTTTCAACATGTCACGAAATCGTGACAGTTTTTCTACTTGGCTTCTTTGCTTCCAACTTGTCACGAAATCGCGACAGTTTATCTTGCGCTTTCTCTCTCTTCCAACATGTCACGAAATCGCGACAGTTTTGCCAGCATTTTCTCTCTCCTTCGATATGTCGCGATATCGTGACATTTTTGCCAGCATTTTCTCTCTCCTTCGATATGTCGTGAAATCGCGACAGAAAACATGTCGCGATATCGCGACAGTTTTCTTACTTGTCTTTTTCTTTGATTTTTTGAATCTGGGCCACTTCTGTCTTCTTGGAAATTCACTGTACATGTTCTGACTGACCTCTGAACTCCTGTCCACTGCATCATCAATTGATCTATCTGTCTGTGTTGACAATAATGACAATACTATTTCTGCACCTTGCTCAACAATATGATGACTGGATCATGAATCAATAAACCACATGTGATCAAGTTTTGTGAACTAGTTCCTATTGGAGCAAGTTTTACATTCACTGTATGACATTCCTTTACCCATTTAAAAGGTTGAACTTGAAGAATTGAGATAGAATTGTAGTCTATATTATAGCTCCCAAGTTTTAGGATATATGATCCCTAGTTGAAGTATATAATTTTGATTTGATAAAACCTTTATAATTCTTAGTTTGTAGGCTACCTTATGTCTCCCTAGTGATGAGAGTATGAACACCTAATTTTAGGTTTTTGAAGAAAGCTTATATCTTCCCAACTTGATAATATTAGACAAATATTATTATTATCAAGTTTTGTAGAATGCCTTATGACTCCCTAATATATTTGGAGTATGATATAGTGCTTTTGTAAAAATATAGTTCAATTCTGGTTGATTTTGTACAAATTTTGTCATTATCAAAACTCAACTTAACCATTATTACTCCTAATTGAACTAAGCACTTTTCAATTTTTGAAGAGGTTTTAATCAGTGGTTATGCACAGGGGCAAATTTCACAATTTAGCATGAATATTCAGATTTTCACAATTTTAATTTTACGAATTTTGGGACCATAGAGGTCGGCCCGTTCGCCCAAAAATTTTGGGATCAATTTTTTTTAGGGTAAATTCACCCCATTATCATAAGGTTTCCCACCTAATTTTTGCCTTAAATTTATTAAAAAAAATATCCCACCCAATTCACCCCTTGTACCCCATTATATATAGCTAACCCTGATAGCTACTCTCATACAATTACAACATTAATTTTTTTGGATAGCGAGCGATACAAAGTAGACGACTGACACAACACGACTGACAAAAGATGACTGATAGAAGGCGATTGGTAGAAGATGACTAGTAGAAGGAAACTGGTAGAAGACGACTGGCAAAAGGTGACTGATGAAAGACGACTAGTAGAAGGTGACTGGAAAAAGGCAACTGGTAGAAGGTGTTTGGTAGAAGATGATTGGTAGAAGGCAACTGGTATAAGATGACTAGCATAAGGCAACTAGCATAAGGTGATTTGTAGAAGGTGATTGGTGGAAGGTGACTGAAATAAGGTGATTGGTAGAAGGTGACTAGAAGAAGGTGATTAGTATAAGGTGATTGGCATAAGGTGACTAATAGAAGGTGATTGGCAGAAGGTGACTACCATAAGGCAACTAGTAGAAGGTGACTAGCATAAGGTGATTGGTAGAAGGTGATTGGAAAAAGGCAACTATCATAAGGTGACTAGTATAAGGTGATTGGCATAAGGTGACTGATAGAAGGTGATTGGCTTAAGGTGACTGGCTTAAGGTGATTGATAGTAGCTGATTGAAATACAATGATCACCATTTATCGATAAGTTTCTTTTACCATTAATTTTCCTTTTTTAACATTTTGTTCATGGACACTCAATAAGGAGGTTTTCCTATTATTTGGGCACCAATATCAAGACTTCTTGGGATAGATATTCTATTGTCTCTAGCAGTAGTTCTCTTTTTTACCAGTTATTTTCATTTTTAAAAATGATGTTCATTGTTCATGTTACTCTTCTGTTCATACAGGTAAAATATCACCTATTGGTAGTGGAAAGAAGGGAGGCCAGTCTTTCGATAAAAGGAGTATCCTCAAATACTTTCATAATATTTTGAAATCCAGTCAGCCATCAACATCTGCACAAACTGAAGGTATGAACACCTTTACTTACTAACTAGTTAATTTTTGTACATTGTTAATTTTATATATAATGTCTTCATTCATAAAGAAGTGTGCTTTTTGGTTGATGGCTTTGTCCATGGTTTATCTATATTTTTTAATAGAAGGTATGCTTTTAAATGCCATAATGATAATGACCCTACTATTGACACTAGTATTATCTCTACAAAAAACATTGTTGACCCTGATATGCCTCCACTTCCACATATCCACGTTAATGAAAAGTCCACAGATGAAAATATTCTTAATCAAATGGAACAACAACATGAAGAGATTCCTGAATCTAACATGCCAAGTGGAAAATAAAATAATAGTTCTTATGCAGTCCCTACTTCCGGAGAATCTTCTTCTAAAAAACATAAACGTGCAAGGTTATCTAGGTGGACAATTAACAGATCATTTCAGCCTGATTGGATATCAGAATTTCCATTTATTGAGCCAGTGCTTCCAGAGAATAGTAGTGAGGAAATAACAGAATTGAGATGCGTAATTTGCAGTTGGAAACACGAAAAGGATCATAGATTGCAAGTTAAGAAAGATACAGTAGAAAAACATTGTGGAAAGGTTTATATCAAAACAAAAGAAGGTGATCGACCAATACCAAAAAATTATAGGTGGAAGGATGCATCAGAGTGCGCACATATAAGATATGCGCAAGAATATGATAAAGAAATGAAACAAAAGCAAACTTTGGTTGAGAAAGGTGCAACGATTCAAGCCCAATTTTGAAAAATGAATAAGTTAACTTTAGCTTCAAAAAGTTTGCAGTTTGTTGTTGTATTCACTATTCTTAAAAAGGGTAGACCTATGTCTGATTTCATTGATTATAAATCTCTATTTCGACTAGCTGATGTGCAGAACTTACCCAACACCCATTGGTCAGATCGAAGTGGTTGGGAAATGGCAAAATGTCTCTCATTGGTTGAGCAGGATGACCTCAAAGAGAAAGTAAAAAAGGCCAAATTCATTTCACTTTCAATTGATGAGGTGACTATTGTTGACAACACATATTGGATTTGCATGCATGTTTACACATTGGAAAATCATTTAAGGCAACCTCATTTACTTGGAGTATGCAAGATGGTGGAAAATTGCAATGCAGAAAACATTTACAATGTTGTTGTAACTAGTTTAAAGGAAGTAGCAGGAATGAATGAAATGGAAATAGCCACTAAGTTAATATGTGTCAGAGCTGATGGTGCTGCTACAATGCAAGGACACAGGAATGGTCTTTGTGTTAGACTACAAACATTTGTTACCCCATATTTGATCCCTATTCATTGCATGGCTCACAGAATGAATCTTGCATACAAAATTGTGGATACATTTACAAATGTTGCGAGAGTGGAAGAGCTTGTCCATGAAATTCATGATTATTTTTCATGTAGTCCAAAAATATTTTTAGAGTTTCAATAGTTTGCACTAGGAGTTACTGAAGGTAAAAAACTGTTAAAAGATGTAGATACTAGGTGGATTTCGATGTATCAACCGACATTTAGAGTTTTCAAAGAATATCAATCCTTGATAGGGTTTATGTATGCAAATCGTAGGGCAGTTGATAAGGCTAAAGATTTACTATTTTGAATGAGTGACTTTGAAACACTTCTCACATTGTGTGGTATTCTTCCAATGTTGGAAGAAATGAATACTTTGATCAAAATTGCACAAGAAAGATCGATTTATATTGTAGATTTCATTAGGGTGAGAAAACAAATTTGCATGCATATTGATATGATGTACGCATCTGGTCAAAGTTTTATGGATCCCATGTTTGAGATTTGGAGAGCATTAACAAACGTGAATGATCCTCAAAACTTTTTGAAGTTCAATATAAATGATCATCTATGTATTAATGTCCATGGAAAGGAAATACCTTTATATTATTTTGGTCTACGAATGGATATAGCTACAAATGAAGTTGAGAAAATGCCCATAACCTACAATAGATTTCATGTAGTTGTACATGATACAAAAATTAAACTGAAACAAATAGTAGAATCATTGACAAAAGAAATAAGAGACCATTTTCAAAGAGATGAATTGCTTGAGGCTATGGGTGTGGTTAATCCGATGTTTTGGGATCCTTGTAATGAATACCAGATTATAAATGGTTTGTTTCTCAAATACATGGGTATTCTTGCTAGCCATTTCAGTAAACGTGTGGTAGTCAATGGTATTGAAATCAATGGCATTCTCAACAGAGATCTTTTGACAAAATAATCAAACTATTTTGGAACAACAATGTCTACTCAAGTTTCACAACTCTCTAACCATCATGAAACAGGTTCTATTTCACATTTGTGGAGAATATTACATCCCAGTAGTATCTTACAACATACTATGAGTGAATATTTTCATTTATATGAATTATGTCAAATGATGATTTTAGGATCTGTGGAAGATGAAAGGGTATTCAGTGCATTATCATATGTAAAATCTAAAGTTCGAAATAGGTTGGACAAAAATTTGGAAAATTGTTTGAGAGTATATGTGTCGACCTATGAGGTGGAGAAGTTTCCTTATGAAAGAGCTTTGTCATACTGGAAATCTATGGTAGAGAGAAGAGGTGTAATGAATACTAAGGATGATGAGGATGATGGTAACACTGATCAGATTGTGATGACAAAAATTTTGGGTATGAGTGCAGATGATTTTGTACAATCTGAAAAGAGTTTGTTCCAGCTTCCAGCATTATGATGCAAGGATGCTTTCATTTGATTTGATTTCACATATTATCATTTGATTTGATTTCACATATTATAATGAAAGGATGCTTTCATTTGATTTGATTTGATTTCAGCATTATAATGAAAGGAATATTGAGATAAATTGTAATTTGATACATGTAATTTTGATGTCATTAATCATATAATATGATATTAGAAATGCCATTGGATACTCTGTATAATTTTGATGTCATTAATCATATAATATGATATTAGAAATGCCATTGGATACTCTGTATAATTTTGATGTCATTAATCATATAATATGATATTAGAAATGAAATTGGATTATATAGATTTTGATATATATGTTGATTAGAACATTGCATTATATTTTATATCATAAATGTGTTATTGGATATTTTGTATATCATTTTACATAAGCCTTGTTATTGAATTATTAGTCTAAAGTTTCAAATTTTTTAGTAGATTTGTATTGTATAAACCATTTATGGAAAAGTAAATATTTGTGCTGCATTTCCAGTCATTTCAAATTATTTCGTAAAACATAAAAGAACATTTTATTGCATCCACATAATTCAAAATTACTTAATGCATCAACACAAATAATCAAAACATAACAATATTTAAAACAAAATTTCAAAAATATAATACAAATATTTTGGAAATTGTCTCTTTCATTGATTTCAAAAATATACCATTCTTTTACAATTAACAAAAAAGATATGCAACATTTTTTGTTTCTCCTCAAATAAAAAACAACAAACTTCTATTCTTTCTGCATGGTGGCTGAAGTTCCAGCTGCATCTATCTCAATATCCTTTGCTTCCAATGCACCAACCCTAACCAAACTTTCAGTTGTAGTGTTGATCCCCGATAACAATAAACCTTCTTCCTTCGTTGGATCTTCTTTAAAAGGTGCATTCAGCTCTTTCTCATTTTCTTTCAATACAACCTCCACATCCAGGCCCTTATCTTTGATAAACTTCTTCAGCCAATTATTTTCTCTAACAGTGTATTGTAACCTTTTCTTCACTTCAATAGCATTATTAATACTAATTTTTGTAGTCTTGATCAACGTTTTCATGGCACTGACTTGTTGCTTTAAGTGCTGAAAATTAGACTGCAAAATACAAGTGAAAAAGGTTAATATTTATAAACAAAACATATTTAAGAAAAAAATGATTTTTAGTTAGATGTAAAACTTACATCAACTGTAAGTCTTGCAGTTTCTGCAACTACTTTCTTCTGATCTAGTGCCCATTCATTGAAATATGCCTGGGCCTCTACATTGAGGTTTTCCAAATGATTCAGAACAATGGCCAGAACTTCATCAGTGTATGTAGACTCGGCCTCCACGGTGCTAGATTCAGCTTTATGTAGCAAAGCATCGAGATTTTGGGGCTCATTCTCAACCTTTGAAAACAACTCCTTTCTCTTTGAAAAATTCTTATATCGACCATTTATTGCTTTTATCAAAACCTTGGCCCGATATTCCCATTCTTTCAATTTATCAATATCTACAAGAAGACTATTATGAACTGTAGCTTTACATCTATTAGCTAATAAAATATTTTCTAAAAAAATTACTTTATCATCATCTGTCAGATGATGGGCGACGACTTGCTGGGGGGAAGAGGAAACTCTGATGACATCTGCTTCAACATTCTCTTCTTCATCATTGCCCTCATCCTGAAGCATATCACTTGCCTTTAATGGGAAATTTTTAGGATTCATATCCTGATAAAGAAAATCATCATCTAGATTTCTCGAGGGCATTTGAGATGCACTCTCAACATTTGAGAAATTCTCTAGGGTTAAAATTGGAAAAATAGAAACATTAGATTGAGACACAGTGTGTGTCTGGGAAACACTTCTTGTATCATGAGGTAGCGGTGTGAGGAATATTTTTCCATGCATGCGGGATTGGTTCCTCACTGGTGGTACCTGCAGTGGATGGACAGGAACTTGTTGTGTTGATGGTTGTTGCTACGTTTGTGGTTGGGCAGATGGTGGAGGCATATTTTTTTAGTATTTTGAATGTAACAGGTGCATCTACAAAATTTCACATGAAAATATAAATTAAATCTTGTGTAAATAACAATATCATAAAAAGAGATTAATTTTAACCAAACATACCAGACTCAGACTCTGCAGTCATTGATGATGCAACCATTTACCCTTTCTCTAAAAAATATTTAAAATACATCAAACTAAACATAATTTTAAATCATTAAAATACATCATTTAAAATAGTACTTTTGAATAATAAGGTTACCTTGTGGGTTGGAGGTAACTTCTTCGACGTCGACTGCAACACTTCTAGAAGTAACAGGAGTCGCAGGTGTATGTTGAATCTGATCACCATGAGACCTCGCACATTTGGAGGGAGTTACTGGTGATGACTATGACTGCATGTTAGAATCATCAGATGCTTCTTGAATCCTAAATGCGACATCCCTTTTACTAGAAGACTGAGATGCTCTTCTCTATTTTCAAAATAAAATTAGAAAATAACAAGATTGATTGAAAAAAAAAAACAAAGATATTCCAAAAAATAATTTTACCTATATTTCATTCTCAGTCATGCCAATAGCCAAAAAACTTGGGTGCAATGTAGTGGGAGGATTGCTTTGTTGAATATTGAAGTAAGCTTCATGAAAAAGACAAAGAATAAAGTTGTTGGTTGTCACTGTATATGAAGATTGAATTTTTTGGGCACTCAGAAGGTCCTGTTTCAGGCGGTTGGAAATGTGGGTGGACCAGTCAAATATTCCACCACCAATACATCGAATCAATAAATACAATGCCCAAAAAGGCATTTTTGTAGGTCACCCCTACAAAATAAGCCTTGCCTAGAAAAATTCAATGCAAGCATAAAGAAATTTGTCTCCAACGTTGGAAATGTTTAAGCCCCTTTTGGACTTAGAAGAATTAGCTAAAAAAAGAGAGAACATTATTAGAAAACAAAAAGTACAATAGGGAGAACAATATTAGAGAATGGAAACTACAATACATCAAAATTTAAGATAAATAAAAACTAAATTTTAAAAATATACCTTTCAAATTATCTGAATGAACAACATATTTTGATGCTAGCATTGATTTGTCATCTTCGATCAAGGCGTACTAGTTGTTCACCAGTACACCATCCAAAAATGGTAGCCCTATTAGTCACTGCACATCCAAGGGTTTAATAGAAAATACAATATCCTTGTTATCCACTTTGATCATAATAGTGGACACGTCATGGTTGTAACAACTAACGATCCATTGCATCAGCGAAATGTTAATGTTCAATTGTGGCATCTTCATTACACCAGCAAGTCCGAAGGTGTAAAGCCATTTCGAATCTCTTCCAGGAGTGCTGAAAATATTCTTGATGTTGGGGTAGTAGAAGCTCCTAAAATTCACTTTGGAAGGTAGAGGAGAGGAAGAGCTAGCCATTTCTGAAAACACATAGGAAAATGCTCTGAAACACCCAGGAAAATGCTCTGAAATACCTTGGAAAACACTCTAAAAACCATCTAAAAATACTATAAAAACCCTCTAAAAATGCTACCAAAACCCTCTAAAAATGCTGCCAAAACCCTTTGAAAAGCATCTAAAAAGGCTCTGAAACCATTGTGGAAAATGCTCTGGAAAAAGCTCTAAAATTGCTCTGGAAAATATTGTGGGAAAGGTGAAAAATGACCCTACATATCTATTTATAGAAGTCTGCATGGTGAAAGTTAATAGATGCATGACACATGGTAGAGGAGATGACACATGGCAGCTTCTTATTGACCATATTTTGTGGTCATTGTTTGCCATTCGTCATCTATCAGTCACCATCTACCACTCGCCATCTACCACTCACCATCTACTAGTTACCATCTACCAGTTGCCATCTACTAGTTACCATCTGCTAGTCACCTTATTCTAGTCACCATCTTCCACTCACCTTCTACCACTCGCCTTCTACCAGTCACCATCTGCCAGTTGCCATCTACCACTCACCTTCTGCTAGTCACCATCTTCCACTTGCCTTATACCAGTCACCATCTGCTAGTTACCATTTACCAATCACCATCTGCTAGTCATCATTTACCAATTACCATCTGCCACTCACCTTCTACCACTCACCATTTGACACTCACCATATACCACTCACCTTATGCCAGTCGCCATTTGCCAGTCGACTTCTACCAATCACCATCTACCACTCGCATTCTACCAGTCACCATTTGTGAGTCACCATATGCCACTCACCTTCTGCCACTCGCCATATACCACTCACCATATTCCACTCACCTTCTGCCACTCGCCTTCTGCCACTTGCCATTAATTTTTTTTATAACTCTTTTGCAAAAAAATAAAAAAATCACCATATTTTGATAAATTTTCTACAAAATTTTGAAAAATTCACCCCAAAGTTTATACACCATTCACCTAGATTCACCCCAATTTTATAATTACTTTTTTGGTACTACCCCTTATGCATAACCTTTTAATGTTGGAATTATTTTATCCCTTTTTAGAATATTTGAGACAAGAAAAAAAATAATTATCCAACCTTAGTAAAAACTCTTATAACCGCTTTTTATATCCCTTGGATTATTTCTAATTTCCAATAAATTAAATTTGATGTAGTAACCCTTGTGGCTCCCAAGTTTGGAAAATTATAAAAATAATAATATTTGCAAAATGTTAAATAATTTAATCCAAGTAAAATTCCTTATTTCTCCCAGGTTAAATTGTAAATATTAATTCAATGAGATAAGTTATCCCTTATAGCTTGTGCTTTCAAAATCTATGTTTGAACCTTAGTTTATAACCCTTATATCTCCAAATATGAAAGAAATAATAAAATGGGATTAAACCTTACCTTTTTAGATGCTAAATCTCCTCACTATTTGATGCTTTTTGCATTTGGATATAACAACAATATAAGTGGCACTTTTGGTGCTAGAATCAATAAAGATACTATTGGAGTTGCTTGTCTTCAATGTTGGTATGTAGGCACTATAAAAATAGGAAGTTTGGACCTTCAGTACCAATAACCTTTAATGCTCCTTCTTCCTTCCTTCGATGTTGCGCTTCGAACGTCTTTGAATGTGCTTCACTACCTTTTAAACTTTGAAATTCAAATACCTTTTATGTATTAATAATTATGGACTTTATGACATGTGTCACGTCCGTTACAAGCGAGTGCTCCTTTATTTTTGTAATATCCCAAATTCTTGTTCAATGCTCTTGAATCAATATGTAATGTATGGGCAGGGGGGAAGAAAGTAGAGAGGGGAGGGCTGTGGTCCCTCCCCTGCTCCCCCTCCCATGGCTTCTGGTTCCTGCCCAGTCCTTGGCTCAACCCAGGTCATCCCTCCCGGGGAGTGGTTGTTTGCAGATGATCTCCTGGGGGGAGATCCTTCTCCACTATCTGCGCCCCTCCCGGTCGGCTAGGGTTTCCTTGGTTGTTTTTTTTGGACTGGTGCTTCCCAGGGATCCCTGTTTGGTTGGGGATCCCTTCCCTTTTTCCCTCAGGCTTCCCCCTGGGGTTTTTTGTAGGTTATTCGCGTGGATCTGGTCCCCTGCGTTTCTCGGTGCGATGGAGGTGACGGTTTAGGGTTTGGACAGCTTCCCCCTTTTTCTTGTGAATCCTCGGCGGGCTCTGTGCTTGGACGGGATTCTTGGTCCTTGCTGCTGGGATCCTCTTCTATTTTCTCGGGGCGGGTTCCTTGTGGTACAACTCTTTGGTCACTTCCTGATGGGCTAGATCCTCTCTGTGCTGGTTGTCGGCTTCCTACAGGATGGCTCTCGCTGAACGAAATTTTTTCCCGGTGGGCGGCCTGTTTCTCCACAGGGCGGGATCCGCCAAATCCGTCGGTTTTCCCGCGAGGCGGGATCCTTTCTATTCTGCTGGTTTCCCGGATGGCGGGATTTCCCTGTTGCTTCCCGCTAGGCGGGACTGTTTGTGGTGGTTTTGACTGCTTCCCGCGAGGCGGTATTTTATTGTAACGATTTTTATTTGCTTCCTGCTGGGCGGGATCTTCTCGATGGTGGTTTTTGGCTTCTCCCTGCTGGGCGGGATCTCCAAAACTACTTTCTTTCTTATTTGTTTGTTTCCCGCTGAGAGGGATTTTTTCATGCTTACTTATTACCGTTAGGCGGGATTTCTGTTTTGGTGTTCAGTTTCAAGGGATTGATGCCCTAGGCCCATTGCTTATGTAATCAGGTTTTGGGATCCTTGTTAAAACCCGTTGTAAATACAAACACTACTTACCAAAAAAAATATGTAATGTATGGGCACTCGTGTGGGCACTTGTGTGAAGCTGGCGGAGGATACCAAGTGTCACTACTTCGTTGTAAATCTTGCATGGGGTTTATTAAGTGTTGAGAGAGGAATGATGTCTTTTATGCCAAGTGGTATCTCTGCATGAAGTTCTTCCCTGTAACATCTTCGAAGATGGAGATTATAACTCTTCAAACCCTTTTGTATACCATTCCTTTTATTTGCTACATTGCTTGGATAGCAAGCAAGCTATTCTTCTGCAGGTTGATTCATGATGCACTATGGAGCTTTGAACACCAATTTGGATCTTCCTTTGATGAACAATATTCTCCAAGTTAGAGACATTGAACATAACACCTTTGCTCCTTCTATTTTATACCTCCAATCATGTTGAATCCTTTGTATATTTTTGACATATTTTAGAAGTAGATGTGCACTATTTTATCTACGTAAATGTAGCTCAATGATACCCTAATATGAGCTTTGATTCTATAGATTCATACGTCCAAGATGATCCCTTTGAGTGGATCCTTTTGCTTGGGAATAAGATTGCTGACGTTCGACCTTCCTTGGTTGATTTACCCTATAGTTAAAGTGCCCTTTTGTGGCACTTTAAAATCTGCTCCTTTGCTATAAAAACCAGATTAGAGTAGTGCAATAACATGTATTATAAATTGTACACAAGGCTTCTTTTAATGTACCATCTTTTGCACTCTATTTCCAGATCTAAAATTCTGGTTTTGTGGCAGATTTTTCCTGCAATACAAGTGTTTTGAGGTTGTATTTTATGAGTAGACACAACTTTCCCTTTTTTCTTGGACACTTTGATAACAAATCCAAGCTTAAATAACAGTAGATAGAATCTTTTCAATTGATGCAATTTTCTGCACTTTCTTTCCTTGCATCTAACCTTGTAATGCTTTGGATTTGAGACTCACCAAGTCTCAATCTTTGAAGCTTCTATTTCTATTTTTGGTTAGTTAAATTATTCTCTAGATTTTGGAGGATTATAACCTTATTGGTGGCTTCACTTGGCCACTATGTGTTGCAAATTTCTATGCTTTAATAGTGTCTTTAGACACTTGATACAGATCAGATTTTGTGCCTTTCAAAAACACAAATCTATTTTCTTTTAATAGTAGTATAATAGTGCAAAATAAATCTAATAGACTTTCTTTTTAATGCACTAACAATTTTCACCTTATCACTCCAATCAACTCTCAAGATAATGCACTTAATAAAATTTACTAAAACTAATCAAGAATAATATATAATGAAACTTTAGTAATTATTTTGCAATTTTACTATAATTTAGTACTGTAGGAGTTAGTCTTATTTTTTCTTTTTCCAAAGTAGATGTTAGGTAGTTGATAGAAGCAATTCTGAAATCTAATCAACTCCTAATAAATCTGCAAATAAATCCTTAAAACGAACCTTTTTCATTTTTAACTTTAGAAGACTGTAATATAATTTTCTTCTTGCAACTTTAATCCAAATTTAGGTGCTCTAATAAATCTGATAAGTAATCTAATTAATAAATCTACTTGCACCAAAAGTTGCTTACCTTTTTCTATAGCTCTTCTCCCGCTTTTGTAGAGGATGTAGATCTTGGTGTCTAAAATCACCAAGTTGTTGCTTCAAGTAGGATGTCCTGAACAACTCCTTCACCAAATGATGGTCTCAAACTTTCTTTCACAAGCCTAGGATTTGGTGGCTTGTTCTCCTCTTATGTCCTCCTCCTTCTACTGTATATTTGGAGGTCTTTCTCTCTAAAGTGGTGCCTTCTTGCTATGAGAGGTCATCTTCAAATCTCCAAGATTTGATGAGCTTCTTCTATATTCAAGTCTTCTTGTTGAATTCCGACTTCAAGTAGAATCTTCTTCTAGGATTTGGAAATCCTTGACAAATTCTTCTTCACATATTTGGTGCTCCTTGCCAAATTATCCTTCATATATTTGGCACTCCTTGCCAAATTCTCCTTCATGAATTTGGAACTCCTTGCCAAATTCTCCTCTTGGGCTTGTTGTCAGATGGCGATAATTGTCCCAAGTCCTTCACTATCAAATAATTCATCTTGGTAGTGGATTTATCCAATGCGTTCTCCAAATAACTCTCTTGATGATATTTAGTAAGGCTCTCCTATCCTTTTTTCAACCTTCTGCTCCTAGAAGTGTTGGTGGTGAGATCTTCTCCTAGATCTTTTGATTCTCCTGCTTTTGGCTTTGAGAAAGACTCTCCTAGTCCTTCTTCTTCTTCTTCCAATACTGGAAGTTATTCAATGAGATCTTCTCATGATCTCTTCACTTTTGCTTTAAGACTGTGTTGAATTTGAAGAAGATACTCTTCCTAACTTTCTTGTAGGAAGTTTCCCAACTCACTAAATATTATTTCCCTACAACAAAGACATTAGTACTAAAATATTTAGTCTACTTTTGATCAGATATTCTTTTCAAATTCTTCTTAAGGATCAAGGCTTCTTTAGCCTATGGTATTTTTCAATATCAAGGCTTTTATGGTCTTTTTCAATACCAAGGCTTTTGTGGCATTTTCCAATATCAAGGCTTCTATGGCCTTTTCAGTATCAAGGCTTCTATGGCCTTTTTAGTATCAAAACTTTTGTGGCTTCTTCTTCAAGGCTTCTATGGCCTGTTCTTCAAGGATACTATAACATTTTTGTATCAAGGCTCCTATGGCCTGTTCTTCAAGGCTACTATGACCTTTTTGTATTAAGGCTCCTATAGCCTGTTCTTTAACTATGAAGTTCTTCAATATAGAAATGGATATATTTAGTCTCCTATCTTCACCATGATCCTTCACTAGAATTATTCTTCCGTAGTATTCTCCTCTTGCATAATGAACTAATATATGCACTATGAGGGCATGCCGACCATCGGGAAACAAAGTTGGATTATCCTATATTTTTATCATAGGAGGAGTCCCAATCCTCTAATAATTAATTTTTTGCAACAAAAGAAACTTTAGGCATTGATCAAAAAATTCTAGATAACCTGGATGATATTCACTAGATGATTTATCAATCTAGTGGATTGAATGTTGAGTCCTAGTATTCACGAGTTTTCCTTGCAACTCTATGGAAAAGACTCTAGACAAAAATGATCTCAGTATTTTTGAAATTGAGATTTATTTCAGTCCTAACTTTGTGACTCTCCCTAATTATACCACCTAGATTATTTTGAGATATTTTGACAGTGGTTGGTCCAGTGGTGCGTCAACTTGACAAAACACTTAGGCTAAATGATAATGGTGGTTTACCTATTAACCTAAAGAGACTAGATCTATCGTGGCTCTGATACCACTGCTATCTTTTGATGAATGAGCACTAGGAGATAACAATCACAAGATGCAAAATAATATGAAAGAAAGTAAATCTGCTAGATGACTAAAATATGTTGTAAATAGAAATCATATAAAATATTACAATGTAGCTATGGAGGAAATGAACACTCCATTAATAAATCTACTAAACTACATTGTACCCATCACCAATGGATGGTGAAGTACATAGAACTGTACTATCCCCTAAGCTACACTATCTAACTATGTTCCCCGACTCTCTATATCTATCTAATAATGAGGCCTTTCTTATATAGGAACACAGGTTCCTTGGCCAACACTCTACCTAGTTGTGCAAGGGACAACTTGCACATATACAACTTGCACATTGGCACTTGTTCATTTATTACATTGCATGAAGTAACTAGATAACTTACATATAAAGTAATCTAAGTATATATCTTGGAAGATACATTTACATAACCTAAATTATGGAATATATTATATTTCTAACATGGACCACTTCCTTAATTTGAAGTATCTTGGGTCTTCTAACAACCTAGTAACCTTGCATTTCATCGTTTCCATTATAATATTGTATAATACAACATAAAAGTGATAATATGTCTTCCCTCCTTCTTGGTAAGGTTTATCTATGTAGTCAACCATTGATATTATTTTCCCATCTAGCCCCGTCTAGTCTAGCTAGAGGGTAGGGAACTAGTCCCTCTTTTGATACATGATGAACTAAACTATATAAGAGATGTATGTTAATTTATTTTCTTGCTTAAACTCCTTGAGTTGGTTATTAATTTGAGAAATTGTATATCTCGTATAGTCTATCATCTATGAATATCTAAGGTAGTTCTTGACTACATGAAAAAGAACAATGTGTTCCTCATACACATTTACATATTGTATTTTTCCAAGTATAATTATAATCCATGATGAGACCATCTAGGCATAATCTTTGAACCAATCCAATTCTAGTGGGATGCTAAAATCAATTGCCTTGTTTGAGGGTTATTCAAATGTGGGTTTAAGATATCTTTCCAGTAGTGTTGATCAAATATACAATAGTATTCCTTTTGTCTCTTGGGTTTGCATGTGATCCACATTGGTAGATCATCTATTTCTTTTAGTATATTCCATATGCCTCCCTTATAGATGTAAAATTATTCTTTTGTCCATTGGGGTGGCTTGACGCTCCTACTAGTGAAGTCATGCCTTTATGCATATACTTCCACCAATTCTAGATAACTCCAAACTTTTAGGGGCTAGTTTCATTGCCAAGCCTGACTCAACTTATACTCCATGAGCCAATTTGTAAATCCAAATTAAATATTTTGAAGGATTATTTATTCATTTTTCTAAGAGAATGTTTCTATTTTCCCTCCTATATCCTTATATATGGTTCATCAAATAATTACTTTTTATCTTCAAGGAGGAGGGAATGGATTCCTTCTTTTCAACTTTTTCATCCCTTTTTATTCAAAGGACCCTCTTTTATTTTTGCCTAGATCTATGCTAGTGGTGCTAACATAGGAGGGACAGTAGCTATGGAAGGTAGAGTTGTAATATTGGTTTTAGGAATTAAAGAGCTCATGGAGGTAGAAGTGATGTCCATGATGGTTGAGAAGGAAAATTGACAAAATTTGAGAAAACAATTTTTTTCCAAGTCTTAGGCTAGAGAGCGATTCACTCAACCTAGAAAGTAATTCCCTAGAATATCAGAGTACATTAATTAATTTTTGGAAGTATCAATTATGGAATGTTGGAGGAAATCGCTTGATTGAGCTAGTTATTCACTCTAATATCAAGTGAATAACTAGTTATTCACTCCGATCTCAAGGAAATTGGTTTGATCAGATTGGTTTAGATGGTAGGTTGAGCAATTTGATCAAATGGATGAGTGAATTTATAGTCCTTTTATATTCAATAAAACATTTTAGGGGTAACAATCAAACCCTTTGCTTAGAATGTAGACTGGTTGGCCTAGGGAGCCCTTATGAGGTTCAACTTGACTAGTTTAGAAGATGAATTGCTATGCACATGAGGGCTTGTTATGGGTTTTTAGGTCAGATCAGCTCTTTCACTATAGTGATTATTTATTGTGATGCTACAAAGAAAACTGATGGGGTATGCATTATGAAAGAGTGAAGGGGGAATTTGCACAAAATAGAGGTTAGTTTGTTGCCTTCACTAAGCGAATTAGTAGGGAATGATAGCTACAAAGCTAGGGCTTGATATAAAAAATAGGTAAAAAGCATTAGAGTAGGGGTTTTATAACCCTTGCCCCACCTATGACTGGCAGTAAATACCAAGGTGGATAAGTCATACTTAAAGGGATCGATCTACTTGCTTGAGTGATTTTTTGCCAAACTAATGAGTGTAATTAATGCTCTCACTTTAAAATATCAATTTAAAGTAGCATCTAATGGGTGTATGTGCTAGAGGGAAATAATTGAATTTTTTGGTATTCTATGGCCTTCTATAGAAATATGCTTACATGGAATTGAAATCATACTTGAACTAAATTAAATATCACACTTGCAATGAAGTAAATCTTACACTTACAATGAAATAAATATAACACTTATATAAAATGAAAGCATACCTTGTAAATAAATCAACATGCCTCTATAAAATAGAAAATTTGCAAAAATAACAACTAATTTATACAAATAAAAACATTTTAATAAAGTAGTTGTATCCACTATCCCAAGAAATCCATGTATTAGTTTTTTTTTTTTTTTTAAGAGAAAAACCCCTTGCGGGGCCACCTTGGTCTGAGAGACCACGAATAGGGGGTTCTACACACACCCAAACCTGCCCGCACCAACATTATCAATTGGATTTTGGATACCCAATTCAGCTTTTTGGTAGGGTGGAGATTTGAACCTAGGACCTCCCTTGGAGGATTGCCCTCTCCTCTCCAACTCACCTAAAACACCTGGGTAATCCATGTATTAGTTAAAAATCTTAATAAAATACAATAATATATTAAAATTTCACATTGCTACATTAAACTATTAGTTCACAAATAGAAAAATATGCTAACCTGTAAAAATCATAACAAAAATACCTTCCACTATGCAATTGACTGGCCCCTTGATCTTTCACATAGCAAAAGGAAAGACAAAAAGAACTAACTCAGAATGGAACTTCTACATGATGAAATTAGTAAAGGTGGAATGCACTAAACATTCCCTTGTGGATTATCCTTTGAGACTAAGGCATTGTTAGTCATTTCATCTTTGATTGAATTATCCACTTCATATTCTTGCAGTATATTTACGAACTCATCAAATGATGTATCTTTACTTAAAATATGTCAATATGTGACTAGATGTTTGTAGCTTCCTAGAAGTGCTCTCAAAATTACTTGAACAAGAAACTTGTATTCTACCTTTTCTCCTAATATCAATAATTTTCCTTTTAAATCTTCCACTTTTCTTAGAAATAATTTTATACTTTCACCACCATTAACTTTCATAGAATGTAATTGAATTTGAAGATTCAAGATAGTGGCTTTATTCTTTCCTTCGAATATCTTAGCTAAAGTAATCCATGCTTTTGTAGAAGTTACTGCTAAACTATATGGTTGTATATCATCTTTAATTGCAAAAGTTATTATCATGAGTGCTTTTGCTTCATCTTCCTCATATTTTTGAATTTCCTTAGCATCTTCAGTAGGTTTAGTTTTTGCTCCTTTAACAATGTTCCAAATATTTTCTACTATCAATATTGATCTTACTTTGTTTTTCCATGAAGTGTAGTTAGGACCTTTGAGTAGTTGAGATTATGAGAGAAAGAATTTATTTGTTGTCATGAGTAGACTACCTTATATCTCCCTAGTTTTAGTTTATCAATCTATTATTTGATGTAATTTCAAATTCTCTATTCTTTATTTCTCCTTAGTTTCAAATGATAAAATAAGGACAATTTTCAATGCTTGACTCTATGTTGACAACCTTTTATCTCCCTAGTTTTTGAATGATAATATAATATTTTCAACTTCTATTATTCAAAATAACTATTTTATTTTCTTCTTGTCAATCAATAGTTTTAATGTAATTTCAATTTTCCAAGTCTTCAAACTTATGTCTCTTGCAATTTTGAATTAGAGACTAAACTATCAATGCAATTTTCCTTTGTCAAAATTTCTATGTTAAATTCCTTTTATCTCCCAAATTAAAAATATATAATTTCCCAATTCTAAATTTCCAAAAACTAAGTTTGATGTTGAAATCCTTATAACTCCAAATCTAGAAATTTAGAACCTCTATGAAAGAATATTTGCAAGTTTTGTATTCCTAATTTGATGTAGAATACCTTATTTTTCCAAACTTATCAAATTTCAAATAGTTTTGTAAACTAAATGTTCAAATTACAAAACTTCAAAAATAATCACTTCAATCTTTAAATCAATCTTCAAAACTTTATAAAGACTTTCAAATTGCAATAATAAGATTTCTAAGGTTTCAAAATAATATTTCAAGGTCTTATCTCTCCAAAAATAATTTCAATCTTAACCTTAGACAATAATAATATTTCTTAGCCTTATAACTCCTATCTTGGCATAAAATAAATATCAAATGTAATATATTACCTCCAAAAATTGAGGTGCTCCTTCTTTGATGCTATATTCTGACTTCCTTTGAAAAATGAGCACTCTTTCTCCTCTTGACTGGTCAACTATACTTTAAACTATTCCTAGGCACTTCAAACTCTAACACATATCCTCCTTGTCGTAGTAAATGAGCATGTACAAGTTTATTTTCATCTCATGCAATAAATAGGTGCTCCAAGATGTTCTATCTCCCTTGGTAATGATTGGCTTCTTGGATGACAAGTGACAAATGGTGGAAAAACTCTTCCTTGATCTTTCTAACATAACTTGCAACTATTCTCCTTCTTTGAACAACTTATAGCACTCCTCATTCCTTGTGATAAGTGACATAAGAAAGTTTATAACATTATTCAACCTTACAAATGATTTTTTTACGCTTCATGCTTCAAATAACATTTTGTTCTCCTTGGCTACATTATTTTTCTTCTCCTGATGCTTGGTTGTGTGTGTAACATTCTCAACAAACCAATGCAACATTGCAAGGAACATTATGAATACCTATTATTTGCTTCCTTTCTTGGAAGTTTCAAAATCCTAGACCTTTGGTCTTTCTTTATGCCTTTTCAATATCCAAAACCTTATCTTATTTTGTTGTTTACATTTTTTATCTTGTAAACAATGCTCTCTCTTATCCAATGGTGGCTCTTCTCCACTTAGGTGCTCCTCTATAGGTGGCTCTAGGCAGTGTTTGGATGTTTTTACCCCTGTGCTTCAATGTCTCCTTGGCTCCTCTTCAATTGCGCTCAACCTTGGCTATTTGGTGGTGCTTTACTTGGTGGATCTACCACTCTTTTTGGTGGTTTTTCTTCACTAACATATTATGAAATTTTAGTGCTCCTCTTGGTGTCTTTAGACACCTTAAATATACCTTATATTTGAGAACTATTTGGCCTTTATTTTATCCAATAAATCTTAGAATAAATTTGCACTTTTTGTTATAAAAACAACATATAATATTTTTCCTTATCACTCCCTTTTAGCACTTTTTAACTCTAATTCTTGTTGTTATATTTTGCAGATTTTAGAATGATGATAATGTCTCCTTCTTGGGCTTGGAGACACTTAACTCATATTTTTTTTTTAGCTTTTAATAATTCTAATATGGTGCTTTTAAAAACTTGAAATAACTACTTTTAATACTTGTATAAGAACATGTTATAGCACCAATATTACACACCTCTTATGGCCTCCTTTGTGGCTAGTCTTCTTGATAATTTGTTGTCTCGAATTTATGTATTTTTGTAGCTCCACTCCCTTTTCTTTTACTGCTCCAAAATCATCAATTTGTAGCTCCAATTGCTACCCTAAAATCAGCTCTCTTGTTGTCAACATTTCTCCTTATTTTTCCTTTAAACGTATGTTTTCGACTTCTGAAATTTGCAGCTACAAATGCTGCCCTCTTGTTGTTCAAATTTGTAGCAAGTATCCTCCTTTAAATATTGTTAAATCCTCTTGTGCTTTGCTGCCCAAATATCTTCCAAATATATCCCTAAACTCCTTCAAAATGTAACTCACTTTTCTCTTTTTAATACTGCTTACAAAATCTGATTCTTTGATGTTCAAGAATCTCCCAATTTGCTACCTTCTTTTGCTATCAAGCCTTCCTTCAATTGGCTATCCAAGTGCACTTCAAAAACTTTCCAAAAATTTCTCCAAATCACAGCTCTATGCTTTATTCAATTTGTTGTCCTGTGACCTTTCAACTTATACCTTGAAAATCAACAACCTTCTCCTTTTACAAATCAGCCTTCAAAACTTTCGTGGTTGTCCTCAAACTTCTCAAAACTATGACCTCTTCAATTTTACTTTTTTATTCAATCTTCTTGTTGAATTGTGACTTCAAATCTGATATATTTTGTTGTCTTCTTCCTCAATAATATGAATGTCTTGAGATCTTAAAAAATATTCTCAAAATTCGGTAAACTTATTGCCAAATCCTTCTTTTTTCTGGGCTTTTTTTCAAATGGATACAATTGTCCTAAATTCTTCTTTTTAGGAGCTTCTCCCACTTGCAATATTTTTTCATAACTTCTCTTCAAATCTCCTTCAATTTCCACTTATTTAACTTTGTAAAGAGGCTTTCTCTAGCCTTCTTTTTATTCTTCTCCAAATTCTCTTGAGACCTCTTCTTTTGGATCTTCTAATTCAACAACTACTCAAATATCTTTCTTAAAATTTAAATGAGACCTTTACTTGATCTCTTCAATATTTCAACTATGGGAATTTTGCAATGAGATCTCTTTCTTGGATCTCTAATTTTGTTGCTTCTCAACTTTGCATAGGATCTTTTCGTAGTCCTTCTTCAATCTTCAATCTTCTAAATATAGAAGTTCTTCAATATGACCTCTTTCTTGGGTATCTCCTAGCTTCAATATTCAATGAGGCTTCTTCTTGGACCTTCTTAATCTGCAATGTCAATTCTTTTGCTGCAACACAAAACTAATCCCCGCATGAGGAAAGCACATAGTTTTTTAGGCAACTAAAGGTGAAATTCTTCTCTATTTGTTGTAGGAAGCTTCTCAACTTCTGAAAAATATTTTTTTACAATAAAATAATTAGACCAAATACATTCAAATTTCCATAATTCTAAAAGCAATAAAATTCATTAGATATTCTCAAAACGAGTGGAAAGAAATTTATGTCAAGTCCTAGTCTTCACGAGTTTTCCTTCAACCCTGTGGAAAGACTAGCCAAATATTAATCTGGAATCTTCTTCTCTTTATCAAAATTTTCAATAGGACCTCCTTCTAGGGTCTTTTAACCTCCTCAATGTCAAGGTCTATCTTCAAGACCTATAATTTTCCTTCTATTTTGAATTTTATCTTGGAATAGGTAAATCTTCAACCTTCACTGGTTTTCCTTCAACACAATGAGAAATACTATCTTCTCTGGTTTTCATTTACAGAGGTAATTTCTTCAACTTCATTGGTTTCTTTTTAACTAGTGGAAATCGCCTTTGCAAATTAAAATATGTGCAAAACAAAACCTTATTGTAGCTTTGATACCACTGTTAGCTTTTGAATATAAATACTCAATATAAAATGACCACAAGATCTAAAATAAAGTTGCAATATAAAATATATGATAATGACAAACTACTAAGCATATAAAACTCATAAATAACTTCAGAAATAACTCATATAAATGCCATTAATAAAATATCATAAAAATTGGATCTCAATTGAATAAAGATCTCAAATACACCATACTTGCATCCTCTCCATTACAATTGTATATATCACTCACACTCACAATAGACACATATATAATGGAATGTGACTCTTCATATGGAGCACTCTTGACCTTCACTCTTCTTGAGACTCTTCACTTCCTATTCTATGGACTCATGTGCACATGGACTATTATGCACATTTACAATACCAAAATACTTTGTACACTTGTGCATTTATTACATTGCATAAAGTAAATATTCAAACTCTAATCTAGGACTTTGTTTCCTAATCTAAAGATGTATCCAAGGTGGTACATTAGCATGTACCAAATAATGTAATATAGTCCATATTAAACTTACTCAAAGTGCTATGTTTCCACAATAAACCTCTTAACATCATTTTTATTAAGAGATAAAATCTCACTTGGCTAGTTGCCTTCTAAAAATTGAATTTCACTAGGATGAAGATCAACATCGCAATTCGTTAATTTATCTACTACTCGATTTCCTTCTCTATAAATATGCTTACAGTTTAAAGATATTACCTATAGTAATATATGATAAACATCAATAATAGTATTAATTTTTATCTAGTCTCCATGTCCTTTTTGTTAATAGCAATGATGATAATTTGTGAATCCCCCTCAATTAAAATATATTTCCATCCTTTTTCTACTGTAATTTTAATCCCTGTAAGAAGTGCCCTAGCATCTGCATAGTTGTTAGTTGAAGTTCAACATGATTATGAATAAGTGAGGAGAATTTTTCCTTCACTTTTTCTAAAAAAACCACCTCCACTAGCTTTTCCTAGATTTCCTTTAGAAGCACCATCAAAATTAATTTTGATAAATACAATTTTTGGACATTTTCGTTTTACCATAGATCAAAGTAGATCCTTTGTTTTAATTTCATAGATGAATCTTCCATGTATGTTCAAATCCTTTAGCCAAGTTATTAGCACCTCTTTTTCTACAATTGAGACTTCCCATGATGAGCACCATATTTGTAGACATTCTACAAGAGAGACAATGTTCTAAAATTGGGCATGATTTTGAGATTTATTTTTAAAAATTATGTTATTCTTTCAATACATAAATTTTAACAAATAATGGTAGGTCCAATACTCCAAATAATACATACTGCTTTAGCTTTGGAATAATTAATCCAACATTTCATCAACTCTTTCAATGCTGATGGAGCTACCCAATATAATTTTATAATTTTTTAAAAATAACCCTAAATGTTGTGAGCACATAAACAATGAAGAAGTAAATGGTGTGAGCACATAAACAATGAAGAAGTAAATGGTTTGATGTTTCTAAATCCTTATCACACAAGGCACATCTAAAGGATCCATAATATCCTCTTCTTTGTGGACTCTCTCCTGTAAGAATCTTACTTTGAACTTCTAACCAAAGGAATGTTGATGTTTGAGGGAGAGCCTCTAAGGACCAAACATTCATCCAAATAAAATCTTTGGGAGAATGAAATTTTTATTGTTGTAAATCCTCATATCTCAACTTGACCGACTATCCACCATCCTTTGATAAATTCCAAACCAACTCATCTTTTCCTTAAAGCATATTTTGAATTTCATCTGCAATTTTTTTGAGTTCCTCTTCTTCAACCAGATGACTAAAAAAATCCATGACTAGGAGTTGTTGCTCATAATAATATAGTCTTTAACCTTTGGACCTTTACATGCTAAGCATTCTTGAATCAATGGTTGCCATTTTGAGATAGAGATAAGAGGATAAGGCTTCAACAAATAATTAGACCAAGAATTTGCATAAATCCCCTCATTAACAAACCATCTAATATGTTTTTTTATCAATTGCAAACTCTCTTACATGAAGTTCCATGTTGATGATCCTTTGGGTAGAGTTATTTTCCTAAATAATTTCATTACATCAAGAGAACCTATATAGTTTTTAACTAATATTTTTTCCTAATTCTTTCCTTGATCTCTGAATAATCTCCACCCAAGCTTTTCTCCTAATGCCAAATTCATAATTATGCAATTCCACAAGCCTACTCCTCCAATATTCTTTCATTTGCAAACAATATCCCTCTTATAAAGAGGAAACCTATATTTTTCCTCACAACCTTTCCATAGAAAATCTCATTGAATTTTATCAATTTCTGATGCTATACCTATTGGCAATCTTAAAAGTGACATCATATAAATAGGAATGGATTATAAAATAGTCTTTATTAGTTGTAGCCTTCCTGCCATGGTTAAGAACTTACCTTTCCAACTTGCAAAGCAAGCTTTCATTCTATACAAAAAAGGGATCTAAAGCTTATTTTTATTTCCTTTATTAGACAAAGGAATACCTAAGTAGGTTGAAGAATTTTTTTCAATTTTAAACCCTAAAATATTTATAATAATTTATTGTAAATCTAGGACAGTATTAATGAAAAGAATCCTAGATTTTATAGCATTTACCAACTGTCCATTAGCCTTATCATAACATGATAATATTGATTTAAACTCCATGGCTTCATTAACTAAGGGATGGCCCAAAAGAAAAGTATCATCAACAAATTGGAGATGTGATTCATAGGGACCATTTTTTGCAATTTGAATACCCTTGATTTTTCCTTCCAATTTTACCTTTGAAAAGGCTCTCCCTAATGCTTCCACTAGAATAATGAATAGATAAAGAGAAAATGGATCACCTTGATGAAGTCCACAAGATGACTTGAAGTAACTAGTAGGAGAACCATTTATCAAAATAGAAATTTTTGCAATGCTATAACAACATTTTATCCATTCATAGCAACTATAATCAAAGCCAAAAAAATTTAGAATAGTATGTAGAAAATTCCAAGAAACCCTATCATATGCTTTGTTCATATCTAGTTTCAAAAGCATGCCTAGTTTTTTCATGGAATAAAGAGGATGTATGGCCTCTTGTGCAATAATCATACATCAAGAATTTTTTTATCATGAACAAAGCCACCTTTTTCTTCTAAGATAATACAACCTAGAATGCCCTTTAACTTGTTTTCCATAATTTTTGAAATGATATCATAAATCATATTACAAAGACTTATTGGATGAAAATTATCAAAATATTTTGTGTCACCTTTCTTGGGAACCCAGGTAAAAAAAGTATAATTTATCTCACTTATTATAGCCTTCCTTTTTTTAGCCTCTTCAACTACAACTAACATATCACTCTTCAATAAATCCCAAAAAAATTGAAAGAAAATTGCAGGAAATCCATCAAGGCCAGGTGCCTTGTTAGGATGGAAAGAGAAAATTGCTTCATGGAGCTTCTCCATAGATATCTTCTTCATCAAGATTTCATTTTGTCCCTGAGTAATAATTGATAGAATATTTTGCAAATTTTTTTCTTGTGCCTCCTTATCTTGCCTTGTATCTGATAAAATATTTTTGAAATATTTAATTGCTTCCTTCCTTATATCTTCTTTGTCCTCAATATTTATTCCATCTAGAGTTATAATATTTTTGATGTGACAATTTTTTTGTTTTTATTTTTGCTATAGCATGAATATTTCTCTCTTTCCTTGAGCCATTTATCTCTAATTTTTTGAAACCAATATGACTCATTTTTCAATGCATTATAATAATCAGAAAGTAATTGTTTTTATTTCAAATAAGAATCTTGATTCATTCCATTAATTTCTACTATCTCTTGTAAATTTTTGAGCTTGGATTCAATTTCTTTCTTTTCTTTAAAAATGTTATCATAATATTTGGCATTCCAAATATTCATTTTCTCCTTTAAATATTTCACCTTTTGAACAAACCTATACATACATGATCCTTCAAATTTTGATTCATCCCACCATAACATAACCATCTAGAAAAAAAAAGGTCTTGGAAACATATATACTGGAAGTGAAATGGCCTTGTATGACCATTATTAGGTAACTCACAATTCAAAAGAATGGGTTTGTGATCTGATCTTGTTTGCAATAAAATATATGAAGAGATTGTATACTTTGTTTACAACCATTTATAGGATAACATGAATCTATCCAATATTTCTACTATATAATTTTGACCAATGCATCTATTATCCCATGTATATTGAAAGCTTGAGGGAATAACATTCCAAAAGTCATCTGAATTAACAAATTAAGCAAAATATTTCATTGATTTGGACCATATTGGAATACCATCCTTTTTTCCAAAGGAGATAGAACAATTTTAAAATCATCTCCAAAAGTCCATAGATCACAATAAATCATCATTATATTTGAAAAAAATATGTTAAGGTCCTTCCAACATCTTTCACAAGGAGTAACTATAGTTGGAGCCTATAAAACTTATAACCCCAACTTTGATGTTTTACTCTTTCTTGCAAAATAATATAGTAACATAATTACTTTTTGCTTCTAATAATTTCCCATCCCATTTGCATTTGTCTTTTATTATTGCAATATCACCTAAAGCTCTTGTAGAAGAAATTGTTAAACAATCACCCATCTTCCAAATATTCCTAAAAGTATTCTTACATTCCTCGCTACTTAATTTTGTTTCTCATATTAAAATAAAATCAATACTATAACAACCTATTCATTCCTTAATAACTTTTTTTGTAGGGGTTTTATTCATACCCCTAATATTCCATGATATCATTTTCATCATCAACACTTTTTATTTTTATTAATGGGCTTAGCCCCACTTCTTGTTAACACCTAAGATATTTTTTTTTGGCTTCCCATATCAATGTCCTTTTGAGTTGATTTTTCTCTTTGTTCTTGCTTTTATTGCCTTCCTCTCCTTCTTCTATTCCCACAAACATTCTCATCTTCATCAATCTCTTCTATTTTTTTTTTCTGGTTTTTCATATTGTTCATAATGAGACTTATCTTCAAAAATTGATGTTGCACTAAAGAATTGAAAGTGCAAGGAGTAGCCTCATTAGAATTTTCTTTTTTAATTTGCCTTGACTCTAAACTGCATAGATGATCCTCCATAGTCATTAATTTCTTATGTTGACTTGGAAATCCTAAATTTTCTTAGATATCCTCCATAAGATTTTCTTTATTGTATTGCTCTTGAAACCCTAAATTGCAAAGAATATAATCCATACTACTTTCATTTTTATTGTAAGGAGAATATTTTATGCTACTTGAGGAGAATAAAGGTGATTTACCTAGATTAAGCTTGACTTCCTTCACCTCATTTGCTTTAAAATTTACCTCCCCATCTTCCTTTACTTTAAAATTTGCCTTCCCCTCTTCCTTCACACATTTAGATCCTTCTATATTTGAACTTGCACATTGTACTTCCTCATATTTCATATCATTTTTTCTTCTAATGGTTGATTCAAGTGAATTGTAATGGCCTTTGCTATATGATGATGTAGAGGGGTTTTTCTTGCAACTTTCTTAGGAGTGGAAAATCCTTGATTTGACCTAGTTTCTCCTATGATATGATCTTATTGTTTCAAATTGAAGCTACCCTCATGCCCAAAAATTTCCATATCTTCCTCTATTTTCACTTTGCAGTCTCTTTCCATGTGCTCAATTTCATGACATTTGCAACATAAAAATGTAATGTTTTCATAATCCACTTGTTGATCCCATTCTATTGATTCATATATAATCCTAATTTATTATGGCAAAGGTTTTATAATATCCATGGTAACACGTATTTTAATGTATACAACATACCTTCTCTCCTTAGTAGTTGGTCTCTCATGGATGAATTCACCTAGAGTATTACCAATATTCTTCAAAACCTCCTTATTGATGAGTTGATAAGGAAGTCCAAAAAGCCTAATCCATACCAAAAGCCTTTTAATAGTTTATGTATCCACAAAAAATTCTCACTCCATGGTCTTAAATATAATGCATATTTGTCCCTAAACCATGGGCCTCCATCCATTATTTTATCCCTTATTATTATCTACAAAAAATAATGAGGAAAAATCCTTTTGGAAGAAAAGTCATAGAGTAATTTGAACTCAATCCCCACTTCAACTTGATTCAATTTTGAATCTCAAAAAAACTTGGATAGTATCCATAGAACTTACATATTAACCTTCTAGTTTTAAAAATTGTTATATCGTGTTCAATCATCTCATCCTTGATAATCACTTATGGTGTAGTATATACTAATTGGACAAGGTTTTCCATATATTCGCTCTTCCTCTTATTGCTAGCTACAACATCCATACTTCCAACTAGGTCATTCTTAATTTTAGTAAGAAATTTAAAAAATTATTTTCTTTCCATGTTACCTAGACTTTCTTCAACTAAATCCTTTAAATTCTCCTAATATCTAGAAAAATAAGTGGCACTTGTTCCTTGATTGTTCTTTTCTTTCTACTTCCTACTTCTTGCCCATAGTTCCTCCTTGTTCCTAACTCACACTCACCCTCACTTTTGACTACACTCACTCCCTATTCGCACTCACATGCACTCACTCCCAACTTGCACTTGCAGAAACTTTTGGTTGCACTCACTCCCAAATTTCTCTCGCACTCACTTTTGGTTGCACTCACTCCTAGCTACACTCACTCCTGGATTACACTTGCTTTTGGTTGCACTCACTCTTGGTTCATGATTGCACTCACTTTTGACTATATATATTATAAATAGAAGATATTTTCATTTTTTATTTTCAACCATGTTCTACCTTGGTTGTGTCCATAAGGATTTTCGTAGCTAAGGTTTTACTAACAAGGAAAACATGTTGAAAATTAGTTTTCATGTAAAATTTGGTCCAACAGTGTCTCAAAAGAATTTTTTACCATTAAACTTAAATTTCAAATATTTTTTTCAAAGGGATAAACACAATCACTCAATATTTGAGTTGGAAGAGGAAGCCTCTTTCACAACATGTAAATCAAAATATAAAACATATGGGATGAAAACTCCTCATTAGTGACTAGATTATGATACAACCCCAAGCAATGTAAATTAACCAATAGATGACATAAATATTAATTGATGGGTAAGATTCATACCACACTATTATCAAAAAATTGATCAATTTAATATCGTTCTAAACATCAAGTACGCATTAAAATCTTGATAACAAAAATCAAAGAGAAGTGTCTAATCATCTAGTTTGTATTTATTGTTTTTATGTTGTGGTCATGTCACACTTTTTTTGTTGACTGATTTTGTGTGGTGAAGATCCTCCAAATGTAGTTTATATAACTCATTTAGCTTCAAGGTCCTCTCATGTTGTTTCCCTATCAAGTTGATGTCTACCTTGAGCACCATACATAGTGTTTGAAGTTTGAACTCAATAGGAAGTATTGGGCTCTTACCATACACTAACTTGTACAAGGTAAAACCTATTGTTGATTTCCATGTGGTATTATATACCCACATGGGCTTAGGTAATCTATTCATACAATCTTCTCTATTATAAGCTATTGTCTTTGTCAAAATAGTTTCAAGCTCTCTATTCAATACTTCTACTTACCTATTTGCTTAAGGATGGTATGGAGATACCTTTTTGTGGTTTACCTGATAAAATTCTATAAACCATTTTACCACCTTCATCCTTGGTCAAACACAATGGAACAAGGGGCATAAAATCACTAAAATATATGCCCATATAATAAATCTGTAACCTTGTCCTCATGAGCATGCTTAAATGCATGAACTTCTGCCCACTTGGTCACATAGTCTATACAAACTAAAATATGTTACTTACCTTAGTATGGTGGATAAATTGGTCCAATCAAATCAATACCCCACTTCTAAAATGTCTCAAGAACCATTTAATACTATAAAGGCATCTCATTTGTAGTAGTGGTTTTCTCCACTCGGCACTAATCACAATGTCACACGTACTTCCTAACATTTTGAAGGAGTGAGGGCTAGAAATATTCTATGCCAAGAACTTTTTGAATAGTTATTTTTGTATAATAGTGTCTTCTTGATAGATCATCATGAAATTCTTGAATGATATCAAATATTTCATCCTATTGTACACACCTGCATAAAACAAAGTCAAGTCCATATTGAAATAGTATATTATTAATCCATTTAAAGATAAGCTTTGTTGAATTAAATACTTCTTTTCCCTAGGAGAGAAATGTAAAGGAATATTTTGTATCACCAATTAGTTTGCAATATTTTTAAACCACGGAGAATGTATTGGTATTGCAAAAATATGCTCATCTAGGAAGGTATCCTCCACTAGCTCTTGATCACCTACATTTTTCAATCTTGATAATAAATCAACTACAATGTTAGCTTTACCTTGTATATCAACTATTATAAAATTAAATTTTTGGAGTAATAATAGCTATTATATAATTCTACCACTAACTATAGGTTTGTTCACTAAATATTTTATGGTTGAGTGATCAGTGTAAATAAACACCTGATACCCAATGATGTAGTGGTGAAAGTTGTTTATGGCGTATACTACTACCAAGAATTATTTCTCAATAATGGTGTAATTCTTTTCAACCCTTGTTAAATTCTATAGTAGATAGCATAATATTTCCCATATTATTTCTTGATCAAGGGATACACCTATTGTGATATTAGATGCATTAGTTTCGATATGAAATGGAATTTTCCAATTTGGTATTTGTAATATAGAAAGGGTAGTAACTTTTTATTTTAGTGTGTCAAATACATTATGACATACATTTGTCCATCTAGATTCAACATTTTTGGCTAACAAACCATACATAGGAACTACAATTCTAATGTAATTCTTGATAAAGCGTTGATAGTAGCATGTATTTCCTAATAAAATTTGTACATTTATTTGTATTTTGGGGGGAGGCAATTGTAATATAATTCCAATATGTTTAGGATCTACTTCTATCCCTTGAGAGGAAATATGATGTCCTAAAACAATGTCTTCATCCATCATCATTAAACATTTTTCATGACTTGGCTAAGTTATGATCTTTGCAACAAGTGAGTAATTTTTCAAAATTATGGATAGCTTCATGAAAAGTCTCTTTGTACACAGTGAAATCATCCATATAAACGTCAATGCACTCACTTGTTAGATCAAAAAATATAGCAAGGACAACTTGCTAGAAAGTTGCAGGAGCATTACAAATACCAAAAGGTAGTACATGATAGGTAAATGTACCCCAAGGGTATATAAATGTTGTCTTTTCTTGGTCTTATGCAACTTGAATTTGGTTGTAACCATTAAATCCATCAAGAAACAAAAAATATTTCTTTCCAGTGAGTGTATCAAGTACTTGATCATAAACAAGGGGAAATGATCTTTTTGTGTGGCTTTATTGAGTTATTAATAATAAACATATATACACCATTTCCCATTCTTCTTAGGAACAATAACTAGTGGAAAGACTCACTAGCCATTCAAAATAGGATAAATAAATCCTACTTCTAACAATTTCTCAATTATGGTTTTAACAATATCATGTAAATAAGGATTTATTCTCTGTTGGGATTGACAAATAGGTTTCACATCATGAGTATAGATGTGATGAGTGCAAAGGTCAAAATGAATTTTTTTCATATCACTATATTCCCATGCAAAAGCATCATAATGCTTACTCAACACATCAAACAATTTAGCTTCTTATTTATCATATAGCTAGTTATTAATATTCAAGGGTTTACCTGGATGAATTTCTATTTGTTTTGTGTCAGGATGCACCAAATTGATTCCTTAAAATTTTCTTACCAATGAATTCAAAGGACAATGGTGAGAAAATAAAGAATGAAATATTATAGTATTTTATTCAAAAATTATTCCTAAAGGAATGATGTTCGTCAAGGGCATTTCATGGCTTTTAAAGCATTAATATTAATGTAAACTCACATGATAAATATTCACAGGATCAAATATATGATAGCCACAATATAATAAGATCAATATAATAATGTAACTAGAATAATATGATCTAACTAATATGTAAAATCAAGGCTTATAATATATCAATTAACATTCATTAATAAGCAAAAATATATGAATATAATATCCTGAATCATACATGTACAAAGCATGTAGCATAACTTACAATATTAGTTTCTCGAATGTATGAAATCTTTATTACTCCTCTTACAAATGCATCATAAAACTCTCATATGATAATAATACTTTCTATGTATACAATGTAGACTATGTAGACTATGTAGGCTATGTAGGTGATGTCCACTATGGAGTAATATATAGCCATTGTAGGATGACTCTTTGGTTACTTGACTCTTCCTTTCCTTATGCCAAGTCTCATGACTCTTGGCTTCTCTACTTGACACTTGCATACACATGACTCTATCTTGTATGCACACTTGGACATGACTCTTCACATAACACTTCCTAATATAAGAACACATGTGCACACTTACATATGAGACACTTGTGCACATCTACACACATAACACTTGCACACTCATTTACATGACACTTGTGCATTTCCTACACATTATTACATTACATAAAATATTTACTCACACTCTAATATAGGACACAACCCTAATCTAATATTTACAAGATTGTACCATGAGGGTACATTAGCATGTACCAAATAATGTAATATTCTCCAACAACCCCTTGTATTACATTATTTGGTTATCTAGTCTTCAATAAATATATTCATCTCAATTGATCCTAGGACATGTAATTGCTTTGCTCTCTTCATCAGGTTTATCTTCTTGCTTGACTTTGAGTTTTGACTTTGGCATTGCTACTATTTTCCTTCTAAATTTGTTGTTGAAGAAGTTCATACCTTTCTTGTGCTCATATCTAAATTTTGAGAAATATTTTTGAGGAAATCCATTAAGAAATTTTCTTGTCATTGTGTATATCCATTCAAAAATATTATTTTCTTTGTACCAATAATGTCTTCGAGAATGATTGGCACCTCCACAAATTTTGCAACAATGAAGATTCCAACATCTTTATATCTTGTGTCCATGCCTACCACAATGTTCACATTTGTTTTATGAATGTTTGAAGTCTTCATTACAATGTTCTTTGTCACACACACTATCTGCACACTTTTTTTCTTCATGAACTATATTCTTTGAATCACATGCAACATCTATTCTTGAATCAAGTTCCTATGTCTTTGTTATGAATTCCAAGTCGAAAGTATCAAAGCTTGCATCATAATTTTCTTTTATATCTTGTTGAAGATCACTAGTATCACAAGATGCATCAGTAGTCATTGATTTTAATTCTATGGTATCACAACATTCATTTACCATCATAGGCCTTAAATCATTTATATCACAACAAACATCTTTCATCCCTGGTTTATTCCCTAATTCTTCAACCTTTCCTTGTTTTCTTACTTTGGAGACATTTAGAGTGATTATTCCCTTGTATATTATTTTCCATAGACTAACAAGTACAATAACAAAATTTTCATAACAATCATTAGCATCATTAAGAATACTTTGCATGCATTGTTGAAGTATTAAAATTCTCCTTTTTTTGCTTCATTGGTAATATCAACAAACTTATTCTTCAAATATTTAGTCATTTCCTCTTGTTTTCTATTCTTACCTTTGAGAACTTCATTAGAAATTAATTCCATATACATTATCTTTCCTATATCATTAGGTAATGTGAAAACATCTTTAGAGTCTTCAACTGCTTCATCAAGTTTTGAACTTAGATAATTTCCAAGCATTGAAAATTTTTCATCTTTGGCTTCTCTCATGACTGATTGTAAGATTATTTTTCCTTCATTGATGTATCCTTTTGTCCTTCAATTTTTGTTATCATGTATTGAGTACAACATTTTAAATTTTACAACATTTTCTTAGTCTCTTCTAGTGAGTCATCTTGAATATATATTTGTTCTTCTTGAAAATATAAGTTTTCTTCTTCAATTGTTTTTGACAACTCATGTTTTTGTATTTCTATTTTTTGATCATTTATTTTTCTTTTCACTTGCTTTTTCTTTGCCATGTTCCTTTGAAGTTGACAACCTTATGTCTCCCTAGTTTTAAATAAATCAAAGTTTCTAAGTTACAAAACCTATGAAGTAGAATTCCTTATAACTCCCTAATTTTTAGAAACTAAGAATTTTGCAAAATTAATTTTCTAAGTTTGAAGTAGAACTCCTTTTGACTCCCAAATTAAATTAATTTGCAAATATTCTATAAAATTTAAATTTCAAAAAACTATTATTAAAAATAAACTTCAACTCAAAAACTTATAACTCCAAAGAGAATAATTTCAAACTACTAATCAACTCTAGCACTCCTATCTTAACTTTAATAACAAGGCTTTAATAAATAACTTCCTATTGAATTAGAATTCCTTATTTCTCCATTTAATATAACCTTATAAAAACTTATAAAGCCTTATAAAACCTTATAGATCCCAATTTAATTAAATCTTATAAAAATACTTAGAAAAATTAAATAATACCTCCACCAATATTTGTGCGCTCATGACTCAATTGGCTACGAAGACTTGCTTTGAATTTGCTACTACCAACTCGTGCACTCTTTCTTTAATTATTTTTTTGAACACAATGAGTGTTATACTTTAGGTAGGTAGAATTTTAGGGTGTCCTTAACGTTACACCAATGCACACTGGGCTTCAAGACAATATTACATTTTGCACTCAAATATTACACTATTGAACAGGTACATTCTCCTACCAAACAATGCTTTTTCTAATGCTACAAGATGATAAGTTTGAATGTTACTCTTTTCTCTTTTAATGGCTACATTTGTACTCAATAATAGACTATTGACCTTGGTTTTTGCACTTCTTTCTTTGTTACTTCATTGGTGCTTTGGAGAAGATGATAAAAATTTTGTGTTCGAATGTTGATTCTTTGTGAGCTTTGATGGTATTGGTGTTTCGATAGCTTTGGTATTTCGGAGAGAGCGACTTTTTCTCTTCACATTCCTTCAATGATCCTTGGACAATGTGTAATTTTGTTGCATTTGGCTTTGATGTGTTCTTCTACTCTTAGCTTTAACTCTTTCTTTATACTTGTTGTCTCATATTTATAATGTGATTTTCTTCTTTTCAGATCTCTTTGTCTAGCTTGGTGATGACTTAACATGAAGGATTTAGCCTTTGCTTCTATGTGTAATACTGCACCTCATCCAACTTGGCAATGACTAATATTAAGGCTTTAACTTTGTTGCCTTGCATAATACTACACCATTGTACTAAGCACACTGATAGCTTTTACTCAAACTTTCTCTGACCAAATAACTTTACCCTTGGTTGCACTTCATAGGTGGCTTATGCTACAATATGCATAATTGATTTCTTTCATTTTTCAATGTTGTCTTTGCCTATATATCCTGCCTATATCTTTGCCTATTCATGACTCTTATCTTATATTTTTTATTTTGCCTTATTCTTTATTTTCAACCTTATTATTTTGAATTATGTTTTGCCTTATCTAGAATTTTACCTTTTGCCTTCTTCTCTAGAATTTTTTCTTCTGTCTTTTTCTCTGAAATTTTGTTTTTTGCTTTCTTCTCTAGAATTTTGCCTTCAGCTTTCTTCTCTATAATTCTACCTTCTTCCTTAGATGATTATATGGCTTCATTGTTGTTTTCTATAATATATCTCAGGCTCTTTATTTCTTGAGCCTTATTTCTCTTACATTCTTTTTCTTTATGATGTCCTCTATAACTTGACCTATTTTCCTTGAAGGATATCTTTCTTTAATATTGGCTTCTAACCTCTTTCTTTGTTTCTCTACAAACTACATCTCATATATTCAAGCCTTCTTTCTTTCCTATAATATGGGGCTTATATATTATATATGGCCTCTTCTCTTTTCACCAATAAGGGCCACAAATCTTTACTATGGACCTCTTTTTCTAAAGGGTCTCAATCCTCTGATTTTTTTTTTTTTTTTTTTTTATTGGCCTCTCTCTTGGACCAATCATCAAGGTCAATATAGACCTGAATATTCTCTATTTTTTATTTACTAAAACTTTTATATGGCTATCAATGTCAAGCCAATTTTCAAGGTCTATCTTCAAGACCTAAATTCTTTTCTCTATCAAGGTTTACCTTCAAGACATGAATCCTTTTCTATCAAGGTCTGTCTTCAAGACCTGAATCCATAATATTTTGCAACTTAAATCAATCCCCACTTTATGAAATATTTCTACCTTCTTATTGCACTTGAATATGAAAGTATTCTCTATATGTTGTAGGAAGCTTCTCACACTTATAATGACTAACCTCCATTGCAACAATATCTTAGGTCGATTTGACCTGAATCTTCTTCTATGTCAAGGTGATGCAGATTTTCTTGATGCTCCAACCAAGATAGCTTGATTGTACCAAATCCTTCAAATTTCTTCTAAGTGTTGATAGAAATCAGTTGTTAAGAATTTATCTATGTCCCTGAAAATCTTCTTATCAATGTCAAGGTTGGCTATTTTCTTGAATAATCAACTATATTCAAGTTGATTCACCCAAATATGAGTCCTAGTCTTCACTAGTTATTCTTCAACCTAGTGGAAAGACTCTAGTTGAGTCCTAGTCTTCACTAGTTATTCTTCAACCTAGTGGAAAGAGTCTAGTTGGATCCTAGTCTTCACTAGTTGTTCTGCAACTATGGAAAGACTAGCATTTCTACTTATTTTGATCTTAGACTAGATTATAGGTCTATCTCCCTTTAAATTAGCTAAACTCTAACCAATTATTTTACATTGGGTAAAAATTGATTTTATATGCAACTAAAAAATTCACCTTGTACAAGAAACTTCTTTTTGTAGCTTTGATACCACTTATGGATTTTAAAGCCTTAATATTAATGTAAACTCATAGGATCAAATACATGATAGCTGCAATATAGTAATATCAAGATAATAATATAACTAGAATAATATTAGCCAACTAATATGTAAAATCAAGTCTTATAATATATCAACTAACATTCATTAATAAGAAAAAATATATGAA
Source organism: Wollemia nobilis (assembly GCA_028583015.1). NCBI lineage: Eukaryota > Viridiplantae > Streptophyta > Pinopsida > Araucariales > Araucariaceae > Wollemia > Wollemia nobilis. Next base: position 2,127,327 of record JAQPPZ010003021.1, on the reverse strand, counting down.
TGTAATAGCCTAAATCATACATGTACAAAGCATGTAGCACAACTTACAATATTAGTTGCTCAAATGTATGCAATCTTTATTACTCCTCCTTCTCTTACAAATGTATCATAAAACTCTCATACAATAACAATACTTTATATGTAGACAATGTGGACTATGTAGACTATGGAGGTTATGGAGGTGATGTCCACAATGGAGTAATATATAGCTAGTAGGATGACTCTTTGATTACTTGGTTCTTCATTTCCTTATGCTAAGTCTCATGACTCTTGGCTTCTCTACTTGACACTTGCATACACATGACTCTATCTTGTATGCACACTTGGACATGAATATTCACATAACACTTCCTAATATAAGAACACATGTGTACACTTACATATGAGACACTTATGTACATATACACACATAACACTTGCACACTCATTTACATGATACTTGTGTATTTCTTGCACATTATTACATTACATAAAATATTTACTCACACTCTAATCTAGGATACAACCCTAATCTAATATTTACAATATTGTACCATGAGGGTACATTAGCATGTACCAAATAATATAATATTCTCCAATAGTATTGAAGAAAAGAAAGAAAATATTATTTTTGTCCATGTGCCAAATTGAATGAACGATCTTGTAAAGGAAAGGGTGACAAATATTTATATTCTTAATATTCATACTTATAAAGGAGTTGATGAGTAGTAATTTAACCTTCATCAAGGCTAGATTCAAATGAATAGTTTATTAAAATAGTCTCATCTTCAAAAAGAGCTCCCTCTAATGGATCTAGTTCTTCAACATGCTCTTTCATAGTGATTATGGCTAAAGATGAGATGTTGTCTTTTTTTGTCCATCAATCTATAAATGACTAGAAAATTCTATTGAAGGCTTAATTGAATGATATAATGAGATTCTTTTAGAATTTGTTCTTTGAAATGGTCATATCTCCTGATCGATAATCAACGAATATAGTAGTTATGGCAATCCATAATATAACAAGGATTAATGGATAACTATTCACCTTTGCTTTAAGCTATAAAATAATGAAATCAATAGGGTATTCACATGAGTTAATGATTACAAGACTACTATACATTCCAATTTTTCTATTGATTGATATACCATTTGTAATATGGTGGAGGTTGGATGTATTTTTTATAGACATAATTTATCTAAGGTTTTAGTAGTCATAACATTGATTGTAGATTCTATATAAATCAACATATTTAGGTTTTTAGTAGTGCCTATGAAAACTATTACTACCAACATTCCTGGATTTCCATACGTAGGTGGGACTAGTTTATCGATAAGTAAATATGCTAATTTACCATCCACTATATGGTTTTATGGTATTGTTTTCTTGTTTCTTTCAGATCTCTTGATGCATAAATATTGAATAGTCTTATTAATAATAGGTATATATTTAATTTCTTGTAATAAATAAAACTTAGTGTTTAAGCATTTTTAGTTCCATTCATAGATTAGGTTCCTTAGAGGGTTCTTATTGAGTTTTAAGGCACTCAGGATATGGTGCTTGATGAGACAAACTCAAAAAGTCTTTTTCTTGACGATTTCCATCATCTTGACGAGGAGGCTTAATAATAGAGGTCATATTTTGTTCAACCTCATTATCTCAAATCTCCATTATAATGGGTGGAGATGGATCAAGAAGTATTTTTCCTTATTGGAGTTGAATATCATCATAATCCATTGCATTGAGTTTGATTGTGTCTTCTAGTTTAGCCATATAGACAAGTATTGCCTATCTACTATTATTTGGATTTGTCATGGATTTTGTATGAAGTTGAGGTTGTTTGGCTTGTTGTGGGGAATTAGAGGGACTAGTAAATAATGCTTGTTGTTGATTTTATAATCACCATTACCCCTGGTACTATTGATTATATAAATATTATGATACCCATTGTTTTTTTTGCATGGGTTGTTGCATTCATGGCTGGATTAATATAGGTTGTGATACCCATTGTTGGTTTGACCAACCAAGAGTGGACCATTATTGAGGTGAAGGCCAAGGATATTGGTTTCGTTGTTGTGTTGGTGGTGGCATATACAAGGGGTTAGACATCCAATTAATTATAACTCATGGGCCTTGCTCAATTTGATATGGGTTGTAGGAAAAATTATTCCCTTACATTTTCCCTTTAAAGTTAATTTCTTTAGTGGATTGGATGTTCTTCCCCATGGCATTCTTGATATCTAGAAAAATATCACAATGATTTATAGAATACCCCTTTTTGCAAATACTATATATGGTGGTTTTTTATAGGGGGTAATATTGGAATGCATGCTTCTTTCTATGACTAGGGCAATACATAGCTATAGGTTCACTAGATTTATTATTTTCTTACATATCATCTAGCATTGTATTTATTTTAAAATTTACAAATTCCTCCATAAGCTCTTTTACATCATTGTTGTTTTTACCAGTATTATATGTTCTGATTCCTTCCCTTGTATGAGAGTAATTCCTATAGAGTTTTGCAATATCTAAAAAATCAAGTTTATTTACAGTAAATTTTCCCATAAGGTTTAAGGCTTCTCATGAATCTTCTTGCAGCTCTAAGGAATATCATCTTGCTAAGCTCTTCGTCTATTCCAATTTTACACCTTTTATGAATAAACATAAATCTATCTATATAATCTTCCAATCTCTTATTGTCTAATTTTTTTATTCTAAAGAGTTCCTCTTTCTAGTCCTTCATCCTATAATATTATTGATATTTGACCAAACAAATTCTTTCAATTTCTTTCCCATGTATATATTGAGTTAGGTTCTAACCCCATAAACCAACAAAGTATTGAAGCTTTAAGTGTAGATAGGTACAACTTAAGTTTTGGATTATCATACCCATTATCATATGTCTGGTAAAGGACTTTGAACTTAAAAAATGATCTAGGTATTTTGAAATAATCCGCCTAAAGTTTGGTAATATTGATGGGGAGATATTTTTCATTGGATCTTCTATGTCAGGATTCAACCTAATGGGATATGTAAATGTTCTTGTGGCATTAATGGCTTCTCCAAGATGATGTGTATCACTATGTCTATCCCCATAATCCCATGTATCCTCCATAGTTATATCATCCCAACATATGCTATAAAAATTTTAAAATGCTATGGGAGTTATTGAATCATCTAGGGTAGGTGGTGGTAAACTACTTGATGATGGCTCCAAAACTTGATGATAGTTTTCCTTCCTTAAAACTTCCTACTTCCTCACTGATCACAACTACTAGTAACTCAGTGGTTGTTATTGGTGCAATCTCTCAATGTGGATGTCTAATTCCTATGACTTATTGAAGGTTTTGACTAATGAATCTTCCTCTTTGAAACCTAGGTCTATACATACATTTTATCTTATTAGAAAGAAAATATACTTGACTAAAAGCAAAAAAAAATATTATACATTAGAAAACCTAAACTTTGACTTTGATTTCACATTGCAAACCAACACTTTAATGCACTTCTAAGTAATACAACTATCCTTATGTAAAGTCTCTTTTTATTCTTCCTCTTATTTCAATAGAAATAGTAGGATCACTATGGTTTAGCACATGTCTTGGTAGCTAGCTAATCTAATATTCTACACAAGAGACAATAGTATTTGATAACTAAATTCTCTAAAAATTCCATAATACTCGATAATGGTGTAAAAAAAGTGACGAGTGTCATTAACGCTCTCACTTTAAAATGTCAATTCGAGGTGGTATCCAATGGGTGTATGTGCTAGAGGGTAAACAATTGTATTTTGGTGTTGGGTTTTCTATGACCTTCTACAAAAGTATGCTTATATGGAATTATAATCACATTTATATTAAAGTAAATCTCACACTTACAATGAAGTAAATCTCACACTTGCATAAAATGAAATCACACCTTATTATTAAAATAACACATTTCCATAAAATAGAAACATACTTTACAAAAATAACAACTAATTTATGCAAATGAAAACATTTTAACTAAGCAGCTACATCTACTATCCTGGGAAATTGACATATTAATTAAACAAATTATCAAATTACAATAATACATTAAGAGTTCACACTACTACATTAAACAATTAATTCACAAATAGAACAAGATATTAACCTGCAAAAATCATAACAAAAATAACTTCCACTATAGATTGAGTGGGCCCTTACTATTTGTTACAACATAAGGAAAATAAAAAGAATTAACTAAAAATGGAACTTTTACATGATGAAATTAGAAAAGGGAGAATGCACTAAACAGAGTCTTGTTATCTCATACATATTCTAAAAAAGTTACTAATCAATGTGCATGGGGTATATTTATATTTTATTTTCCAATGGTACATGCTATTCTAGTGCATACCAAATCCAACGATATGTGCTATTCTGATGGAAAAACAAATTGTAGTAGACAAAATAGAGAAAACTAATCAATGGAAAACAAAAACTATACAAATCGTTTGGTGGAGGATAAGAACTACACAAATAATTTGATGGAGAATAAAAGCATTTGTCCAATCAGTTGAAGATGAAACAAATACATAAATTGGTAGTAGTCTAGCTGACATAATTATTCCTCATACTATGCATATTACTCATCCTTTTCCTACACATACACATCTGCTTCCTATGTATAGTGTTTATTTATTTCTTATATGCACACATCAGTCTTTTTGGCATAGATGTACTAATTATTTCTAGCATATATTTATTCCTTTCATCTCTTCTAGTATCTAGTTGCATCAAAATTGCCTGAATCAGATAACCTACAAGCCATGAAATCTCTATCCTATTCCAAATGACATTAGTATTTGAATATATAAATGTATTCCTATAATCACATAAAATCATTCTAAAATATCTAAGTAATTTACCCATTTTATTTACTATGTTTTAACCAAAATATTACCATAAATTACAGCTAAGTTTATTCTTTCATATTTATTAAAGTCACATTAGTAAGGAAAAAAACATTGCTTGATTACGAAAATAAAGCAATTCTATGTTTCATCATAGATAGGGCCCTTACAAGTGATGGGGTGGAGTGAATTATTGCCCTCTTAACACTTTTTTTTTAATATTTTATTTTTAATAATGGAATATCAACAAGGGAAATAAAAAAAAAAAGATTGACAACTTTGGTGGAAGAAAAGGAAGATAAAAATAGGATTTGTTATAGACAAAGGGAGAATATGGAGAGGGAAAGTAATAGTAAAAAATGGTAGAAAGTAAATATATATATATATTACAATTATTTTAGCTCTAATTTATCCATTAAATGGGTTGGATATGTTACCCATTTACTAAAATTGATAGTGATCTTCTATCCATTATACCAAGCTTGTAAGAATTTAGACCCTTGATATGGAGTATTTGATATGGTATGATCCAAAGGGAATCAAAATTTCAATGACCTCCTAGTTTAGCTTTATCTTCATCCCACTTGATAATCAAATCAACTTCATTGTAATCCATTTTGATAGCCTATTTATTGAACCACAAATTAATTACCTCTCGATGCTAGATTATTCTCTTGAACACTATTTCTCTTTCTTTTTCTAGCGCTAATAGGGAATTTAGGCATACTTACATCAATTTTATATCAGTTTCTTCCAAATATAATTGTTGTAACATTTGGAGGGAAGGGAATTCTATATTAATTAGCAATACCTCTTTTTTTAATACTAGCTTGTAGGGATATGATCTTATTGAAGTCTTTGGTGTTACTCAGTCTACAAATAATGTCTTTTATATTTCGATATGTGAATCCCTTTGTGACTTGATAGTGATCTTCAAAATACTCATGAAGTTCTTGTTGGTAGACTTTGCTAGTCCTTTCCCCTAGGGGTAATAATTGGAGGATGTTTTTAGTACAAAATTATATTCTAATATATTTTTATCACCTTGAATAATGTGAATGAAGTGGTATTGTTGATGTTTATTATGGATGGTGCTCCAAACTTGGTGATGATATCTTCTAGTATGTGGATGACCACTTCTTGATTAGTTAAGTTGATTGACACTACTTTAACCAATTTTGTGAAATAGCTAGTTATGGTGAGAATCCATCCATGTCCCACATCGGATAAAATTTTTATCTTACTAATGGAATCTAGGACCCACTATTGGAATGGTTCTATGACGATGACTAGTTTCAAGGTCATTGACACTTTTCTCTTTCTCCATAAACATACAAGAGTATTTATAATTCTTGAACCATTGGAAGTAATTGAAGAAGATGGTGGGCCAATAGTATCTTGCTCTTAGGATCTTATTTGTTGTAGTTGGAATAGAATATTATCCTCCTTCATCATGGTATTATTTGATAAGGTATTTTTTATTTCTTCTTTGACACATCCCATCAAGATTCCATAATACCTTTTCCTAAATAATACACCATCTAGCTATGCATAGTACATTACCTTTTCCCTAAATTGGGTCCTTTATTTAGGTTTCAACCCTACTTAGACCTATACACTTATCATATACCTACTGATATCTCCCATCTGTCCTATCTAGTCATCAAGATATAATTCTTCCACTAGGGTAATTTGGTCCCTCATAATAGATAATGCAAGATATTCACATAGATCTCTACCCCTAATGAGCTTGGTTGGATTAATTTTTATATCAAACTCTTGAATTTTGTTTATCCAACTAAATCTCTTCTCCCCTAATTCACCTCAAAGTACTACAGATCAAATTTTATAGTAAACTATGAAGATAGTGGTCTTATTTTAGGATAGGTAGCACTTAAATTTCCTTAGGGATTTCATGGTAGCAAATACCTATTTTCAATGAAGGTATACATTTCTTCGTAGTTATAAAGGACCAAGATAATGAAAGAGATAGGATTTTGCTTGTCATTATAATTTTTCTAGGTCAGTATTGTGACAATTCTTTCTAGGTTGGCTAGGACTAGGGCTTTGGTGATGATATATTTTATGTCTTGGAATTATTTCTTACCTTCTTCAATCAAGAAAAGGGTTGCATATTTATTTAATATTTTGGTTATTAGCCTAAATAATTTCACAAAATTGATTATAAACTTGGTAATAAACTATATTTGATCTACAAAGGACCAAATTCCTTTGATGAATATGGGTAAGGAATGGTTTTGGATTACTTTTATCCCATTGGGATATATTGCTAGGTCATCTTTCGACACCATATGTCCTAAAAATTTATCTTCTTAGACCATGAAAATGGACTGTTTAGGATTAAATGATATACCAAATTCCCTAAGCCTTTGGAAATATGGACTCTAAATTTTCAATATGATTTTTTATTTCTTTTGAAAATATAGTTAAATAAAGTGATATGAGACTGATCTCATTGACTAATGGTGAAAACATGATGTCCATGGATCATTGATAGGTGGCACTTATATTTGACAACCCAAAAGGCATCCATTAATAAGAAAATATTACCCATTTGGTGGTATATATTATTTTATGCTAATCATCACCATTGACCTAGATCTAGTTGTATCCTTAGAAATCATCCAAGAGTGACAACATATGTGACCTTCCTACTTTAAAATATAATCTATAGTAGATAGGGGATAATGACCCTTGAATAATACATGGTTAATATTCCTAAAGTCTACACACAACCCAATATTACCATTTATTTCAAATTAAGAGTAGGTTGGCTACTCAAGTGGAGTGCTTAATTGGAAACATGAACCTCCATGAGTTTCAAAACTACCTCTTTTATAACTACCTTTATTTTGGGACTCAAAGACCATTACTTCTACCTCAAAGGCTTTATACTAGGATATAATTTAATGGTATGATCTATGATATTTTTTTGTACACTTTCAAGTCTTCATAGGGCCAAGCAATGATATATCAATATTTTCCGTAAAATTCCTTGAACAAAGAGATTTCTTTCTTGGTGCTTCCTTTACCAAGTAGCAAGCTCTTTCCTTGAGAGATCTCAATAGGGTGGTAGAAAGAGGATTTTACCTTGATCTTAGATTTCTTTTCACTATCATTGGTTTGTTTTAAATGAATCACTTCATATTTTATGTCATCCCCATATTCATTTTTATCCTCAGTGTGATGAGCTTCCTTGATGAGAAATTAGATTATTTTCTCATAATTATTGAAGATTGGATAGTCATCAAAATTATTAGGTACTACTAGCATGAATAACAACTCCAACTCTTTTGATTTATCCTATATGTTAGTAGTAGGGTCAAATTTTGATGTCATTGATGCTAGCTCATATGCTTTGGCATTTAGCTCTTGGGGAATTACCTTCATCTCATAAATGTTGAAACTCTCTAACAAATACCAAATATTATGCTTGTATGAATTTATGTGGTTGTTCTTGGTAGTTCTTTTGGAGATAACCTAATTTATGATCAACTTAGAGTCACCAAATACCTTTATGTTTTTAATTCCCATATTTTTAGCCTCCCTTAGACTAGTGCATAATGCTTCATATTTGGCCATATTTTAGTGAAACTGAATAGAGGATAGTCTACACTCTTTGTACATTGATGAATTAAATGCATGTGCTAGCCTACCCATGCCTTTTTTTACCCTTGTGCCTACTAGCTAATTAGAGTTAGGATGCTAAATTTCTCTTCTAATATTAGGAAGATTCCTAGCTTGGTTCAATGAAAATATACCTATGTATCCTCATAATATTGAAACACACTAATAATCATATCCATATAAATATATAATTATCATCTATGACTTCATTGTCCACAAATTCAGGAAATTCATTCCAAATTACCATGCCATCCTCATCCAACTTGTGTAGCAAGTAATTGCATAGGATCTCGTTCTAAATTAAAATAACATTTCCATCCCATGGTACTTTCATGTGGGTAAAGTCCATTTCCAAGTACCCATCCCTAGATAGCTTAGGTGTCCATTCTCTAGAAAACAACATGCCAAAAAATGGGGGAAGGTTGACTACTATTAGTTCTTGTACTACCACCAACTCTGGATGCTTTGTTGTGGTCATGATAAAAATTTTGAGAACCCCTATAACACTCATCATAGTGTCATCCATATTAATTAGATGCCTAGAAATATTGGTATATTGTAATCTCATTTCTTCATAGATAAATTTTTGCATCACCATTATAGTTTCCTTTGAATCAACTATGAAACTCCTCAACAAGTGATTGTCAATATTCAAAGTTACATAGAATGATAAAAACTTCTAATTTTTAGGATTTAGAGTGTTAAATATATCTATTGTATTGACTTGAATATTTGAGGGATCTTCTACTATCATATTTTATTGTTTGTTTAGACTAGGTTAAACAATATTAGGTTGCCTATTTTTGGTGTAGTTGCTTTCTTGGTCCTTGATAACTTCTTGAATTCCCTTTGACTAGGAAGGGCTAGTGCTTCTAACATGCTCATCTTGGTAGGAGTCTTCCTATTTTCTATAATATTCAATTTAAACTCGATAGATCCACTCTCACTACATGCTATAAAATTTATATGTTGCCTAGTATTTTTTGTGTGCCCTTAACAAGTGAGTGATAGTTATTTGAGGTATTTCTTTGTCTCCTACAGTTCATATCTCTCTTTATTATTCCCCTTTATTTTGGACTTGTATACCTCCTTTGAAATTATTATTTCTTCTATTTTCTTTCCCTTATCTATATATTTATTAATGACATATCCATCTACTTGGGGTATGTTAGTAATATTCTTTCCAACGTTTTCACTTTATTTTTTATGTTTTATAGCCATTACTAGTCTCTTATCTTTCAATTGTAGTGGTGGTTTTATCCTTCTAAGTATCATGGTTTCTCTATTTTCTTCAACCTATTTTTGTGCTAGGGATTGATCTTATGATGTCTTCCTTTTCAACCCATTATTGATTTACATATATGAAATTACCTTCAAAATTAGGATCTTCATCTCCTTCATATAATATTATTAGGGTTTTTCCAGGCATAGATTGCCTACTATGCTTGGACTTGATATGTTGGTTGACTTAGAACAAGTTGTTGGTAGGTAGGTTGATTCATAGTTGGTGTCATTTAATCCAAGGCAATAGTCTATTGAGCTTGACATTGTTGATCATATTGATTAGTCTATAAATATTTGATGTCTCCTATACAATATATGGGATCATTCCCCATATTACATGGAAAACACCATAACATGTTAATTTATAAATTGGTGCTCAACACATTATTCTATAACTATTTTGTATGATTATGGGTACTTTGTCATGGTAATTGATCTTTAGTGAGATAAGGGGTTTTATGAGGCTATAAATTTTACTCCTTTTACCACTCACTATTATTTTTCCTTTACTTTTTTTTGGTATTATTATGATTATCAAGGTCTTTACCACATCCAACATTTCTTTCATGTCAAGCTTGTATTGATTCATAAAAACTTTAATATCACTGTTGGTTTACAATAGAGTGGGAAAGGCTAGAATTTATAGCTATAAGACAATAGTTGATGGTGATTTTTATCCTAGATTAATTATGATATATGGAGAAGGGAAGCGGTTGAGTTGAAAGATGATTGTACATTAGGAATAAGCGATATGAAGGGTGTAGATCCAATATTTTCTATATTTTGGATGATATGGGTAATATAGGCTATGGGGGACATGTGGTACCTTTCCTAACCTATTTAGAAAATCTTCCATATGGGCCACTTCTTCAAAGGATGTAACTATAGTTACATAGTTAGTATTACAAACCATTAATGCTAAGTCATATTGTAAGATGTGGGAGAGGTGATTTGAGCATTAGACATTGGAGGTTGAGTCATATTATCTAGATTACAAAAAGATATCAATAATGGATTATTCACATCAAATGGAATTCCATAAAGAGGATTAATGTGGGCCACTTCTTCAAAGGATGTAACTAGAGTGACATAGTTAGTATTACAAACCATTAATGCTAAGTCATATTGTAAGATGTGGAAGAGGTGATTTGAGATTTAGAAATTGGAGGTTGAGTCACATTATCTAGATAAAAAAAGGATATTAAAAATGGATTATTCACATCAAATAGAATTCCATAAAGGGGATTAATGTGATCCACTTCTTCAAATTATGGAACTAGAGTGACATAGGTAGTATTATTGGTAGAAACCTGAAGGTTCTAGCACAATTTTAATAAATAAATAACTAAAATAGCATCTAAATTAAAAGAATCACTTTTATAAAGAATCATTGTTTCACTGGTAGGAAGGTCCCTCCAATGCATTCAATAAAAAATTATATATTCTTCTTCATGGATGATTTGATATGGATTCCTCTCATATTATATATATATAGACTTTTTCAATCATGACCTTTCAATCATGACTTTTCAATCATGACTTTTCAACCATGACTTTTCAACCATGACTTTTCAATAATAATGAAATATATAATTAAAGTAATAAATAATAATTAATAAGTAATGTTAGGATGTGGTATCCTAACATGCCATCCTCCTTAAAAATATATTTTTCCTCAAATATCAAAGTAAGGAGCTTTGTTGCTTGTTTTCCCAGTTGAATTTGTGCAAGTTCTTGTACTATCTTAATGTCACTTTTTCGAAGGCAGGGATATCTTGAAGGTTGAAGTGTTAGTGATGGGTTGCCAGGAAAAATAGTAGAATATTCCTTAGGAGAATCATGATGATGATGGGAGGGAAACCCTTGGGGTTCCTCAAACACTTCAGAATGATGCATCAAAAGTGATGGTAACACTTTCATATCCTTTTGTGGTTCCTTGGTAGATCCAATGGAGAAGGAGTGTGTAGTCACTTTGTGTTGGTTTCGAATAGGTTTGGTCATGTGGTGAGAACTCACTATTGGTGAGGAAGGTGTGTGTAGGTATTGTAGAGTGCATGTATAACTGGCATTGATCACTTTGGGTATGTCTACCTCATCCTTGCTTAGTGCATCAATCACTTTCGACATATCAACCCTATTACTGACATTGGTGGGATTAGGTATTTTGGGTATTTCTTGCTCATTGTCCTTATTTTCTACATCTTCCTCATATTTCTCATCTTCCTTAGCTTCCACTTTGGTATTTATTAGATACTCAATATCGCTCAAAATACCATCAAGAAGTTCCATGCTTTTGATTTTATAATATTGTTCATTCCTTCTTATTCCATGTTGAGCATTTAATTTATCTTCCACTATTTTTGCTAATCCAATGGTATGCATCATGGTATAGGGTTTGAAATTCATCACCTCCATTTTAATTTCCTCTTTCAATCCATTGATGAAGTAATATATGAGAAATGCTTCATCCAACCCTATGTTGTGTTTGGTGATATCCTTAAATCGAATTTCATACTCACGCATGGTAGTGTTTTGATGAATAGCCTTAATAAATTCCCATATGGTTGGGTACGACATGGATCTGATACCAAATAGTAGAACCCTGAAGGTTAGCACAATTTTAATAAAAAATAACTAAAATAGCATCTAAATTAAAAGAATCACTTTTATAAAGAATTATTGGTTCACTGGTAGGAAGGTCCCTCCAATGCATTCAATAAACAATTATATATTCTTCTTCATGGATGATTTGATATGGATTCCTCTCATATCATATATATAGACTTTTTCAATCATGACCTTTCAATCATGACTTTTCAATCATGACTCTTCAATCATGACTTTTCAATCATGACTTTTCAACCATGACTTTTCAACCATGACTTTTCAATAATAATGAAATATATAATTAAAGTAATAGAATATTAATTAATAAGTAATGTTAGGATGTGGGATCCTAACAATTGTAAACCATTAATGCTAAGTCATATTGTAAGATATGGGAGAGGTGATTTGAGTGTTAGACATTGGAGGTTGAGTCACATTATCTAGATTATGAAAGGATATTAGGAATGAATTATTCACATCAAATGATATTCCATAAAAGGGATTAATGTGGGCCACTTCTTCAAATGATGGAACTAAAGTGTCATAGTTAGTATTACAAACGATTAATGCTAAGTCATATTGTAAGATGTGGGAGAGGTGATTTGAGCGTTAGAGATTGGAGGTTGAGTCACATTATCTAGATTAAAAAAGGATATTAGAAATGGATTACTCACATAAAATGAAATTCAATAAAGGGGTTTAATGTGGGCACTTATTCAAAGGATTGAACTAGAGTGGCATAGTTAGTATTACAAACCATTAATGCTAATATTGTAAGATGTGGAAGAGGTTATTTAAGCATTAGACATTGGAGGTTGAGTCACATTATCTAGATTACAAAAGGATATTATGAATGGATTGTTCTAATAAAATGGATTTCCATAAATAGTATTAATGTGCATCAAGGTAGGACCTATACTTACCCCAGGTTTGGTTTGCTAGAGCATAGGAATAACTACAAAGGAAACCAAAAGAAACCATTTATTAGGATGCAAGACTTGACTCACTTTGATCATCCGTTAGGCCTTTTATTTTTGATAGAGTAATATTAGATGCAGAAATATCCTTGATCTTGTCATCTTGATGTACCCACATGGAAATGTGCCTACACAAATAGATTTTTGGGTTCAACTTTTGAGTTTTTGAGAAAAATTGGCCTATAGAAGAAATTGCTAGCAAACTTGAGAAAATTACTCCAAAATTTAACTTAGAATTTTTTTAGAAAAGAAGTTGCAAGCAAATCGCTCAAAGTGGACCACTTTGATTCTGGGATGAATCACTCTCATTGGAGAAATTATAAATATTTATTAACCTTTTTTATTGGATCACTCCTAAAAATCCAAATGAATTGCTCTCTAAAATATTCTTAGAGAAATTTTACACTTTTGGAATGAATCTCTAGTTATCTAGAGCAAATTGCTAGTTGGTTTGGACTTTGGAAAATAAATTCCTAAATTTGTCCCAAATGATTTCTACCTATAGCAAATGCAAAGTTATAGTCAAAAAGTAAATTTTTTTTCTAATTTGATACCACCTTATTTTCTCACCTAATGCAAAATTTGTGATTTTAAAGTTTATAATGGAGTTTCCATTCACAAAGCATGCATAAAATTAGATACAAATAATAAAAAATATATGAAATTCAAGGTCAATATCATAATAGGATTGATAGGTTAAGTTCTTGGCTCCAAAAAAATTCTTTGTATTCAACTAAGAATAATTTCTAAATCAAAAGTGAATCGCTAGCTTAGTGGAGTGATATAATCCCAAATTTTGATTTAAATTTTTTTTTTTTAATGTTTTTTAATTAATTGGTTCCAAGTGGAATGAATAACTCTAAGTTTGAGAAGAATTTATTTCTAAATGGATACTTAGCAAAAAATCTTAAGAATGGACCAACTATTTCCTATCTATGGTAGGATCTAAATTTGACATCAAAATTGAGATTTTTTACTGAATAATAGACTACAGGAGTAGGATCCCACTAGGCATGACAAAACATTATGTTGAATTGAGGAATTGTCCAACTTCTTATGCACCAACAATTCAGGTTTTTTTTTGGTAGGTTAAAATTATATTAAATACGGGTTTTTAAAGGACCCCAAAACCTTTTTACAACAAGTCAACAGACCAAACCAAAGGTCAAGAACAATCAATTTGAAGAATCCTGCCTAGCAGAAAATAGATAGTTTGGAAAACCCCGCCCAACGGGAATAGACAATTTTGAAAAATCTTGCCTGGTGGGAAACCACCAATTTTGAAAAATCCCGCCTAGCATGAAATCTCCAATTTTAAAAAATCCTACCCCGTGGGAAACTACCAGTTTTGAAAAATCCCGCCTAACATGAAAACATGCAGGATGATGAATTTGAAAATCCCGCCCAACGAGAAAACCACCAGATTGGAAATCCCACCCAGTGGGAAAACTAGTAGATTGGAAAATCCCGCCTAGCAGAAAACCACCAATTTTAAAAAATTTTGCCTAGCGAGAAACCACTAATTTTGTAAAATCTCGCTCAACGGGAAACCACCAGTTTTGAAAAATCCCGCCTAATGGGAAAACATACAGGATGATGAATTTGAAAATCTCACCCAGCGAGAAGCAACCGAAAACCACCAGATTGGAAATCCCACCCAACAGGATAACTAGTATATTGGAAAATTCCACCCAGTGGGAAATCCAATAGAAAAATAAATTGAGAAACCCCACCCCGCAAGAAAACCAATAGGTATGGAGAGTTTTGCCTAGCAAGAAAACCAGCAGAAAATCGGGTTTGAAAAATCCCGTTCAGCGGGAAAACCAACAAGATTGGAAAATCTCGCCTAGTAGGAGAACTAGAAGAAGAACAAATTTGGGAAACTGCAGCACTAGAATCCTACCAACAGGAGTACGAGGAAGCCGAAAGGATCCAGGGAAAACAAACGTAGGCACAAAGAAAGGATCTCGGAAGCCACAAGGACTAAGAACCCACCATCCTTGCTCACAAACGGTTCCAAGGAAGTGGAACTAGGATTGGGAACAACTCAGGAACAATAAGAGGACCCCCCAAGGCCATGAACAAGATATGAGAGTCCACCAAGAAGTAGGACCATAAAGCAGAAGCCCCCGACCTGGAAACTAAAATGAAAACCTGCGAAGCCTAGGCAGAAAGCGGTAGTAGACACAAATATGGGATCCATGAAAACCTAAACTAAGGGATCCAGGGGTCTACATGCAATGAACACATATCCCCCCCAATATCAAGACATGCAGTAGAAAACCCAAAGCACCCCATCAAAAAGAACCAGGAATCCCTATCCTTGCACATGAACAACTTTAGGGAACTGGGACTAGGGCTGGGAACAACTCAAGCACAAGAAGAGGCCCCCCAAGGCCATGCAAATGCTCAAAGCATCCACCAAGAAACAGATCCAGCAAAAAGAAGCCTTCGAATAGGAAATCGAACATGGTCCCACCCAAAGGGATGAGACCACCAGCAACCAACAACATCCCAAAGAGGAAACATGAGCAAAGAGGAAACTAGCCCCCCCATACCAACCTTGATGAAGAGATAACCTCATGGGATGCTTTAGGAAGAAAACAAGAACCCAACCTGCAACCACCACAGACTGAGAAAGCCCTAGGAATCGGATCCCAGTAACAACCTATGAAAAACCCTAGGGGAAAACCTAAGGGATATCAGGGATAGGATCCCAGGAACAAGCAAAAAATCCCAGAGGATCCTTGGGAAGCACCAGGCCCTAGACACAAACAATGAAACCCCAAAAACTACTGGGAAAGAAGCAAAAAGTGGACAAGGATCTCCCCCAAGGAGATCATATGCTACAAACCATTCCCAGAGTGGGATGACCTGGGATGAATCAGGGACTGGGCAAGAACCAGGGAAGGGGGAGCAGGGAGAGGGAGCAGGTCCCTCCCCCTCTCCTCCTCATGTCCCCTAATACTCCCCTCAATTCAGGTTTTGACAAAGTTGGATGGAAGGGTTTATAGCTACTTCCAACCTATGGTTTTTTATATTCTACACTAATTTAATATAATTGCATGAAATTAAACATGAGGAAATAAAATACAAAAAGTAAATGCATGAAATTAAAACTTGAAGCTCAGGGTACGATGGATTAAAATTAGATATTGTTAAAACCATAGCAAGGAGAGTTTACTATCAATCAACACATTATAAATCTAAATAACAACAATGCATTCCCATTCAAATGTGTTGAAATTATAAGAGAAATAACAATATAGGCAAAAGGGATGTGCCAAATCATTGTGCATTCCATAGTCCAAAAGGATAGTGCCACTGATGAAGAGAAAAAGACATCAATTTCTCACAAATATCATCAATTACAAAATACAATTTCAGATTCATAGAGTGTAGCTCTAAGTTCCTCAAGGCCAAAATATTTTTACAATGAATCCCATGGCTCCTATTTATAGGAAAAATTTATCCTTGACTTACTTAGGGTGATAAATTCTTACTTCTAGTAAAAGTAAATATTTGGGAGCATGCCTAACAAAATAGTACACCTTCAAATTCTATATACCTCTAATTATACCCCTAAAGGGCTTGTGAGTCTTTTAAAATGGGTTATGTTGCTACTAAGTACAAAAATGACACTTTCTAAATATCTTCCTCAGGTTTTGTGCTTCTTTTGTACCCTTGTTATTCCATGAATAACTTGCTCTAGAACGTAATAAAATTGCTCCAATATGCTAGCACTATACTAGTGTTTGCTAGTGCTTCACTCCTACAAGCCAATTGCTTCATTTTGTTAGTGGATTGCTCATAAAGCAAATCATATTGTCTTTCACTTAGCAAAATTTTGAGGGATTTTGGAAGTCCTAACTGATAGATTTCAACTATTTTGTAACATTTTAAAATGATAAAATTCCCAAGGTAGTGACTTGTTACTACAACAAGGAAAAGAGGGAGAAACTAAATTAGTATTCAATTTTGGTAGCATAATACAAATTGCTCTATAAAAAATAAGCTATAAAAAAAATAACTATAATTATAATAGATATTAAAATGTTAAGTAGATAATCATGCTAAGCACAAGATTTAAAATGAATAATGAAGAATCAAATGACAATAGCTCAACTAGTTAGATTCCTCAATATTCAAGGAGGGGACCTAGGTTCAAATATTGCCAAAGTGATGGATAATATCCAAGTTTTGTTATAATACTACTATGTGGTGATAATGTGGGTAGGACCTATTTCAATCTCATATAACCAATTTCAACAATAAAAAATAAATAATGGAAGAGATGGGATCAAAACATTGGGTCATAATCTCAAAATCTATTTATTATCTCTTTTTAATCTAACACCTTGAGGAATAATTAAGTATATTTGTGTCTTGTTTTATAGTACAACTTTTAAACATAACTCATCTAGCCTTTCACTAGTTTATTTTGAGGTTCTCCTCTATTCCACCCTCTTGGACTCTATTAGTGTGCATCATTTGTTATAAAAATGAGTGCAAGTATAGCTTTTATTGAGTCTTTCCCTAGTATTGCATGTCAAGAATAAGGTTTCATAGGTGAATAACAACTAAAAATAATGTAAGAGTTATGAATAAAAATAGGATTGCATAAGAGAGGAAGAGGGGAAATCTACAATGTGACTTCCCTTTTTGAATTTCATTTGATTTATTTCCTAAAATAGGAAAACATTTGAGGTATAAATACATGAATTAAAACATCATGTTTAAGGGTGTATAGATAAAATTTAAAAAATAGTAATTATAGTGAATTTAATATAATATATCATCCTAATTCAATATAGAAAATATAATTTGACCTAAGTCAATTAAGAAAATGATCCAACATGACTCCATATTTAGAAGTTCTTATATAAGTCTTGTTTGACAACACATCATCAAACGTATGCTTCGACATATATACTCATTTCATTTAAATTTTTATATAAAATGGACATCATAAAATATATGCTTGGAAATTCAATGTTATTCTAAGGCTTTACAAGAAATTTTAAATATTTTTATGACAATTAAATAATCTAAGAAGATAACCTAAGGGAATATACGATTGAGAGGCTCAATTCACTCCTTAAGGCCTATCCATGGGCTATCCTAGGGACCAATTTGTAAGAAAATTTTGATTGAAAAATACCTAATTATTTTTCTAATATACAAGATCTAATATGACAACTCTTCTCCAGATTGATGTCAATTTCACTTTAAATTTTTGATAGATATGCTCTTTAAACAATGAACATGTGAGTACCCCTTATTTATAAAAAGTCAATGAATAGTTATTTGAAATTTGAAACCAAATATTAATTTGAAATTTGCTAAAATTAGTCATATATACATTGACTACACTAAATTTATTTTTCGTAATCATGCAATAATATACTAAAATTTTAAACAATGGTACATATTAAAAGGAAATAGAATTTATCATTATGCACAAATGGATTCAAAATATATTTAAAATAATATAAAGCAAGACATGTCAATGCAATGAACATTTAAAATTATCATAGTAAGAAATTTTCTTTGTATCAATAGACAATTATTTATAATTTAAATAGGGTGCAATGATATTCATTTCTAACCCATACAATTACTAATTTCCCATTTACGCATATCTATTAAGAAATATACAAAATGCAAGGTTACATATCATTATATAAGTATCAAAATCTAAAACTTGCCCCAATTCATCAATTGTTAGAAATTTGATTCTAATATCATGAACCCAATCTTATATTGAATATCACAAAAATATGATCATGTATTAAAAAACATCCTCCTTAAGATGTTTGTAGTCTTAAACTATAAATTTTAATGAATGGTTATTTCTTGTGATATAAATAAGTACAATGTCTTATAGTTAATGCAAATGCCACCATAAAAATTTTATCCTAAAAAAGAAAGTTTACAAAATTTTCACTATGGAAAATGTTTTTATATTTTCAATGACTAAAACATGTGTAAATATAAGCTATAAATTATGATGATGAATTTTATTTGGTTTTAAATATCAAATATGAAATCGATGTATTATATGTTCCATATTTTGTATAAGTGGATAAGTTGGTAGTGACCAATTAATATTTTGTTTCAAAAATCTAAAAGCAATATGATTTGCATAATTTATAATAAAAAATAATAAATATAATAATTCACACTCTCAAGATTTAGTATCTTATTTTCACATTAATATCTTCATAAAGAAAATATCACCAACACCTACAATGAACAACAAGGTTAGATCTCATGAAAATATAAATACTTTCGAAGAATTCTAAAATGATAAACATAAATAGAAAACAAAACATGCATAGCATTAATGATGTTTATTTATATCAAAATATTTTTTCACATCTTAAAAACCTCATGTGAATCTAAATTTGTGTCTTGACTAATCTAATGATCTTTACTAATAATATTATGATTATTTTAAAATAATTAGCCCAAAATATTGATGTAGGTGTAAGATCCAATAAGCATTCCAATTTTTTTCTAATATAGCAAACTATAGAGGGGGAAACTATCCTACCACGTACGATTCTTGATTGGATCCACTAGGAGCTGAGGTGAATCGTGGGGGTGTGTTATATTCTCTACACTCAAGGACACAAAAGGACGGGTTCACTAGGAATGATTTTAGGACTCAATCCAAGTCCAGGGTGGAAATGTTTGATGTGTCAATTAAGCATACACATATTGTTTGGCCTTTCTAAACTAAGCTATAAAAGTGAAAGAAAAATTCAAGAGACACAAGATGCAAAAATACAAGGACAAACCCTAGTATGATTTTGTAATTCGATGATGTCTAACCCTAGGATTACAAAATAAAGTCTTTTGAGGAAGGGTCCAAGGGCATGCACAAACAAAATTAAAACCCTATATGCACATTATAGGCTTTTATCCTTTCAAATGCCTAGAAATTCAATCAAATGTTTTTACTTTACTTATAATCAAGGTTCTAGATATAAATGAACAAAAGCAAACACTAAACAACCTAAAGATCTATTAGGGCATTTATTTGATCTAGTGGTTGATCCAAAATTTATCTTGCATCTAGAATATCCAATGGCTTCAAATCCTACAAAATAAATTTACAAACCCTAGAAAATTTGATCAACATTTGGGGGCCTGCTTAGGCCGCTATAATACTAAGCTTAGAGGCGCAGCAGTCAAGCCCCCTTAGTCCTTTTAGTTGAATGTTCAAATGTAAAATGATATTTGACATTTATAACATGCAAAAACAAATTAAAATATATAGATAACAATGAAATATAATGTAGATAGGATGGACATAGCATAACACTAAAATGCAAGTGCAAAATAAGGGTTTTAGGGTGTGAAACTTGCCCCTAAACCCCAATTTACCAAATTCATGCCCTATAAATAGGTAGCATGAATATAGCTTACAAATTCATGTAATTTAAATATGGAGCATGAATATAGCTTACCAAATTTATTCCCTATACGAATGAAGCATGAATCTAGTTCAGTTGCCCTTTTTGGGCCCTAAAACAACAAAAAATAGAGTGCAAAACAACAAAAAATAGACTTGCAAATCAACTAAAGTGAATACAAAACCTGATGATCTAATGGAGGAAGCAAGGAAAAATGGAGATATGTATTAAGCACTCCAATAATATTGATCTATCCAATCACCAAGGCTCCTCCACTCAATCCCCAAGGGCAACCAACACCAAAGCACAAAACAACAACTTGCAATAGAAGGGCACTTGTTAGCATGAGCAAATAAGCAAGTCAAGAATTAGAATCTCCAAATAACTTGTTGGGATTAAAGAGAGAATCCAATCCTCTATTTATAATAGGTTATGGGGGCAAAACAAGTGGGAAAAATAAATTTCATCGTAGGCAAAGGCCGATCCCAAAACGGGTCGACGAGGGAGGGGTTTTACTGAGAAAAACCCCTAGAATGCCAAATTCATGCCTAGCAATTATAAGGTGTAAATTTGGTAAGCTAAATTCTTGCCTCATATGGATCAAGCACAAATTTGGTAAATCTATGGAAACAAGGCAAAGGGAGAAGGCAACAAGGCTCCAAATTTGCACTTAGCAAGTTTGGGTGGCTGACTAGGGATCTAAGGAAGAATTGACTCATTTTTATGGGTCAATTTTTTGTGTCTATATTTTACCCCTCTTTGATGCATTTATGGCCAAATAAATGCGTCAAAGAAATATGTAGACTCCTATGGGTGAAAGCAACGAACAAAAAAAGGAGTGGTCGAGTTTGGATGGAGGGGTGGTGCAAAAGGGGGTGTTAACCTGAACACCATAAATTTACACATAAAATAAGGTATTGCTACCATTAATACCTCTAAGGCTAGGGTTTCCCTTGATTTTTTAGAAGAATATGAAATTCTAGATAAAAACTCGAAAAGGTGAATGAAGGGCACAAAAATACAAGAAAAAGCAAATAAAGAGCAACAGACAAGACAAGGAGAGAGAAAGGAAAGAATGGGGAGGAGAGAGAAGAAAATGAGGAAAAAGAAAAAGGAAGAGAGAATAAAAGGAGGTAAAATAAAAAGGGAATTAAGAAAAGAGGAAAAAGGAGGCACATTTTCATCGTGCAAGGAGAAAAGAGCTTTGGAGAAGAAAGATGAGAATGGAACTACCAACTCACTGTGCTACCATGGCGAGGGGCAAGGCTGGCATCACTACTGATCAGGAGAAGGTATGGATCAAGACTCAGTTGCTAATTTTGAAATTTGCACATGCACACACCAAAATTTTAGTAGATTTTGCATTTTTTATATTTTTTAGTTAATTTTTGTCAAAAATCATTGTGGGGCATGAATTTGGTCATAGAGAATGGAATTGGTAGTTTGTACAAGCCAAATTCATGCCATGTATGTATGGGGTATGAATTTTATTGGGAGAATTTTCCAAATTTATGCCTGGTCACTCCAAGGTGTGAATTTCATGAATTTTTGCACAAAAAGACCTTTATCTTGAAATTTTTAAAATTTTATGATTTTGATGTGTTATATGATGGATTAATAATAAAATTATTTTAGTATGCAACTAGATGTACTTGAGAATAGAGAGTGGCAGTTGGGAATACTAGATACTACCTTGGAGAAACTCTTAGTGGAGGAGAGGGAGACACTAGGGAACATGGGACTACTACACTTAGCAGAGATGCCCTGCATTGAGGTAGATCAAGCCCTATTGATGGCTCTAGCAGAGCGATGGTATCTTGAATTATCCACATTCTAGCTATCGATCGAGGAGATGACGATCACACTAGAGGATGTGTGATGCATCTTTAGGATCCCCATTAGGAGGAGGACTATTTACATGGTACAGGTATCAATGGTGGCATCAGATATGATGTTGAGGAACTCAACACATGTGATCCAATAGAGTGGATTCAATGTCGCTGATATGCCACATCGATATGGGTTTGGGAAATTAATGTCTTTACTATGCAGAGTGATGGTGGGGATGTTGGTATATCATACCAATAGGTGACATCTACCATTGGTACTGCCAGAAATAGTGGTAGACATGCAGGATCAAGGAGTGAGATTCGCATAGGTACCATATGTGTTGGCCTATTTATATAGGATGCTACATGACATCATGTATAAGCAACAAATAAGGTTGATCTGTATGAAATTGCTTTAGATGTGGTGTTGGGATCACATAACAGTTCGAAGATCAAATGCACTACCAATACCATTGCTCAACATGGAGTGACCAGTAGCATATAGGTGGAGTCGACACTATGAGCATGGGCATAGGTCATACACTAGTATCTTTCCACTAGGGATATGGGTGATAAATGAGCTACGATAGCACCAGATCATATAGTGACCATGGCATCTACACCCAGGTTGGAGGGAGGACACAGAGGAGCTAGCTTGGATGAGGAGGATCCGATGGCTCATCATCGAGAAGGGCTAGTGAGAGCTATTTAGGTTTGACCAAGTATAGTGCTAGTTCAAAATTCTACAAAAGATTCTAGACCTAGGAGACTACTAGTTCAAATGGGTGAGGAGTGACCCATCAAGATGTGAAGGTGCTCCCGATGTAGCTAGGTGGATAGAGGAGAACTTGGATGACCCACTATATGTGGATCCAAGGGTGGATGGCATCGAGGTAGCCTTCAGGTACAAGATATGGTACATGAGCATTATGCCCTCAAGCATCTCTCCACTAGTGCCAATGTAGATATGCCAAGTGATGAGTTGGAAAGTGCATTTGACACTTTGAGAGGCCACTTGATGTACCTCTAAGAGGTAGTAGATAGGGATGATCCCATAGAGACCATCCTAGGTATAGTTTTATGTGGAGATAGTGATAGCCATGAGGGTGATCATCATGATCTTTGGCGTAGGAGGAGGGGGAGCTATAGGAGTTACCCCCACCATGGCTCATGTGGGACCTGAGGCAATAGGTCTAAGGGAGGCAGAGAGGCTATGAGCCATAGTAGTAGTAATGTAGGTAGATATGGAGTCCATTTGTAGTATGTTGGACTAAAATTGAGTAGAGAAAGGCACAACATGATCTAAGGTAGGGTGCCTCAGAGGGAAGATAGGTCGATAGACCTATATAGAAGGGATGATTTTAATGGCAGGCATTCAATAGAGTGGGGGAGACCACCTACTACTGATAGAGTTGTAGAGGATGAGGGAGTCATATGAGGTGATAGTACGAAGAGCATCCCACTACTATATGGCCTCTTATAATAACATCCTAGCTAATCATAGGGTTCTAAAATCATCTTCTTAGCGATCACAGAGTCGATCGTAGTCATGAGCGTGAACTGGTTCATGATCTATGAACATGACACCTCTACCACCTCTAACAAGTAAATTAGAGAGGATAGGCTTGTACAGCTAGGGGTAGGATCAAGATGACATATCCATTTTGATTATGGCATGCACCCCTAGGGATGGTCGAGTGTGCCAAGCTCTTTATTATGGTACACCGATCGACGAGCATGCACTTAGTGCTATCTAGTAATACTAGTTGTAGTTTATTTATGTGTTGTGGTGCAATTAATATGTGTGTGCTTATATGTGATTACCTTTATTTATTTATATTTATTTTTTTGTTATGCATGATGAACACAAGCATAATGGATTTAATGAATGAATCCTAATGAATGATATGGAATGGTATAAATCTAACTAAATGCAATGCATCTAAAAATGCAAACTTAAATGAAATGCATGGGTGAATGAAAACAAAGATCCAAAAGACCAAAAAAATAAAGAAAATAATGAAACCCTATGAGGATGTATGCTTGCAAATGACTTATATGGAGGCTACCCTTTGTGTGTGACCATGAAGCTATCCTATGAGGGTCACAAGCTTGCAAATATGGACAAGGTGGAGTTGTACCCGCTATGGGTGTAGTGCTTGCTAATATGGACAAAGAGAAAGAGATATACCTACTAGGATGTATGCTTACAAATGGTTGAATGGAGGCTGCCCCTCACTTATGATCATGAAGCTATCCATTATGGGGTGTGTTGGGTGTGGATGATGTACCAAAGTGAGTACTACCTAATAGGAATGTGGTGTGTGTGAAAATGTGTATGAACAAAGCCAATGGAGAAAAACAAGAACCATATCCCTTGACTTGGAGAGATATAAGCAATTAAAAACTTTCAAGGTCAAGGAATATAAGAAGAAAATAATATGGGTAGATGCAATGATGGAAATGCACAATGGGCCCTAGGTTAGGGGTTTTCTAGGCATCAGATCCCTAGTGAGAGTGCAATGCATGTGAACTATGACCTAACTAGGTTTCATCCCTTGCCATTGTCACAAAATACCCAAAAATATATATGATCAAGTAGTCATGCAAATATGAACAAGAAACCATGCAATTATGACAAGTAGAAATGTAGGGAACAAAATGGTAGGAAAATCATGCAAAATATGATAGGCAATCATGCAGTATGAACAAGCAAACCAAATGCAAACTAGATGAAAATATAACACCATGCACAATTTTTGTTTTTTGTTGTTTTTATTATTATTTTGGAAGATGAATTACATCCATTGGTTTTTAAAGTTAGCACAAATTTTGAGTGTGCTGCCTATTTTAACAAACATGATGGTAGTGCAAGGGTCTAACCCATCAAATAAAGGACTATGATGGAGGATATCCTCATGATTCTCATCATGAAGGGGATCATCCAAAGTACCTTCTCCAAGAGATGCTACATGAAATTTAGTGCAAACTCTGATTGTACCATCATTTTTAATGAAAGAGGGAGCAATTCCCAACTTCACAAGATCTTTATAAGATAAAGGAACAAGGTCTTCTCAATAATGAGATAACTTAGTTGACACAACACAAGGTACAAATCAATCAAGAGAGAAGCTATTATGGGATATATCCTTATGCGCTATGTCACAAGGGGTACTCCTTTTAGCGTACTTCTTTGGGGTCACACTAGACTCGGGATGCCCAAAGGTTACCATATTGCAAAAAAATATATTTGAGGGATAAGGGGGTCCCTTATCCTCATCACACCACTCCAAGCTTTGATGATTTAAATGTTTACCATAAGTAATAAAATGATCATAATTGTCAAAGGGTAAAGGATGTTTTTTATTAGGAATGTAGCCTACACCACATCTCCTAGGCCAAATATCCACTTCTAAAAGCTCTTGAATACCTTTATGGAATAGCCCAAAACCTTTACATGTATATCCCATACTAGATAGGATTTTCTTGGGAAGTGGGTAATAATTGGACAGGTAACAATGGGCAAAAGAATGCTTGACGGTACAAGGGTTGCTACCACACATATTTTCTTTGAGGGATACTCCTATGAAGATAAAGGTACACATTCCAATGTGTACAACTTCACCCTTTTTACAAGGTAAACCTGTAGTCCTTAGTGAAGGTGGTAGCTTGGAAAGATCTAGAAGAGGCTCTTGAAGAAACAGATTAACTTAATCCCATGATGAAACATTGATCAAGGGTTCCTCACTTATGTTTATATTTTTAGGTTGCTTGGTTATGTGAGATGAGGAAAATAAAGGACATAAATTAAGATCAGATTGAGCTTTCTCAACCATTGAATAGTATTTGAATGGATGAGGATCGCTTGGAATGGTGACCAGTTGATTTTTGAATTTGAACTTCAAACATTGATGGAAAGTGGAAGGGATCGACCTCATCACATGAATCCAAGGACATCCAAGAAGAATATTGAAATATGTAGGACAAAAGACCACATAGAACAAGGTATCTAAGATCTTGGGTCCAACCCTAAGGAGGAGGGATATAACACTGCAAGCCTCTTGGAACTCATTGCTGAAAGTGTAAGCCAAAAAAAGAAGAGAAACACCATGCCCTAAAACAAAAATATTTTATTATTTCATAGAATGGATCTTTCCGTTACAATAAGCCCCTTGCAAAGGGGTTTTACAATGCAACACCCAAAAGGAAAGATGATCCTATTTTTATAATAAAATGGTGTCGTGATCTTCTTACTACACTCAAAGTGGGAGGTGGGTTAGTCATGACCACCACAATGGATCTAGATCTTCGAATTTGGAGCCTTCGAATCGATGTGATCTTGTTGAACCTAGAATCTTCAAACCTTCAAACCTAAAACCTTCACACATGCAAGAAAACAAAGATATTTAGTAGAACCTGTTAATATAGACTGAATGAAATTGAAATATCCAATAGAGAAAGAATAAATAACAAGAATTTGCATACATTCATAAATATTCGAGCAACATAACAATAACATTCACTCCTTTTAGCCCTCTCAATATCCTCTCCTAAATTTTCTTCTCATTATGTTTTTCCTCAAATGAGAGGGGGTATTTATAGCCTTTGAGGCAAGATGAGGGGGGTGATGAGGTGTCCCTAGGTTAGGTTAAACCTAGGTTAGGTCATGCATGCACCTAAGGTTTAATTGTGGAGGGGTGGTCACATGGTGACTAGGGACTTAGTGTAGGAAAGGGCTTGAGTAGCCAAAGGGGGATACATAAGAAAATGACCCTATTTAAGTGGTAAGAACCACTATTTTAGGCCTACGACTGCCTAGAGTGAATTATATGATTCCAAAGAGGTTGATTTAGGTAGTGTTACCAATGTGAAAGAGGATTTTTCTAAGTAGCTTAGAAAAATCCTCAATGTGAAATCTCCTGGTAGATGTCGGCACAATGTTTTAACAAGGTCGACATGATTTTTCTTATGGTTTTATTTTTCCTACGTCCTATCCCTATATTCCTTCCTCTAATTTCTCCTTATCCCTCCATTGTTCTTCCTCCACATCCTCCTATCCCCTGTCGTCCATTTTCCCTTATCGCTCCACACCCTTCCTCTCCCCACACCCTCGACCACCTATCTCCTAGCCGCCTCCCTCTCCTTCCCCTACGCTTTCGTCCTCTCCTCTTCCTCAACTCCCGCCAACTTCCTTTTCCTACTTCCCCGCACTCCCTAAGCCTATATAAGGCTTTCCTATTGTAATGTTTGGTGTTGGAAAGATTATTAAATAAAACATTTTAATTGCTTCCTGTTTACGTTTTTATGATCTGACTGCATTTTTTTGATTCTCGTGTAAATTCTTTTTAAAACTGCATTTGGTATCAGAGCCGAAGCTCTGTGGGGCCCGCAACTGACGTGGCATGCAACCCCAAGTGGCACGTAGTTCGAGACACAGGAACAGTTGTGAGCATGTAGCTCGAGGAGCTGACGAGGATCGAAGGTGTGACATGGTAGGAGGGCAACAACAGACGTGGCGTGACTGGACAGGAGGTCCAATCAGCGCTCGACTCGAATTTTGAGGAAATCCAACGAGACAGACAATAGACACAAGGGCACGAATCTCGAGGCGATCACAGATTTTGAGGCCGATAGAAAGACACGTGGCGCTCGTTGGCAGGTGGCTGGCAAAATTTGGTTTGTGAAACGTGGTAGAATCCGGTTGGTTTGCATGGCAGACTGTTCGAAAGGACAAAATTTCGAAGGAGCGATTGCCCGAAGGCAATCAAGAGGATACGCGAGGGCGCGAGTATAAAAGGTATTATCTCGCCTCTCTCCCGCTGCATGTGGGATAAAGGCATAAATTTTTTTTAAAAAAAGTCACCGCATGATGATATAGAGGCCCCCACTACCCTTTCCTCTCGTCCGACAGGCGTGGCCTAGCGGTCAAAGCTTCCCGCCAGCAGAGAAGAGAACCAGGGTCGAAACCCGTCGGGTTCAAAGTACAAAGTTTTTTGTTATTTTTTTTAAATTGCCGCCAAGGAGAAGTTAAAATAAAGAAGAGCGGTAATTCTTTCAAAGAGGCCGCTTGGTGCAGCAGTTAAGACGCCCGTCCGAACAGACAAGGTCGCGGGTTCGAACTTCAAAAAGGTTTTTTGATATATAAAAAAAAATTGTTTTTTAAATTATTTTTATTAAAGTTTTAAAATTTTAATTTAATGGTTTTAATTTATATTTTAATTATTTTTTTAAATAATTAAAAATATAAAAAAATTATTAAATTTAAAAAAAAAAACTTTATAAATTTTTTTTGAAAATTTTTAAAGTGAAAAGATATTTTTTTCGGAGGTAAAAGTTTTTTTGGCACCATAAAAAATTAATGTTGTAACCCAGTTCATGCGGTGTGATTATGAGTAGATGATCCGGTCAGCCGGATGCTATAATGCACTACTCTCTCTCTTGAGAAGAGAGACCCCGAAATCATTCGACGAGAAGGTCCGTCAGACCAGTCTCCACGTAGTTTTCTGCCAGTTGGAAAATCAGGTGATTGCTCATCTGAGGAAATCGGACTCTGGATACGAGGCGGATTCTGAAGATAATATCTTCGGGAAAAGAATAGAAGAGTCCGAGATGGTTGAAATAGTACCTGAAGGACAATCAAGTGAAAGTTATACTCCTATAGTGCTAAAGTAGAATCAAGTGAGAGCTATACACCACGCTCTCCTGATCCAGAACCAGTAGAAGAAGAAGAAGAAGAAGAAGAAGAGGAAGAGGAAGAAGGGGAAGAAGAACCAGAAGAAGAAGAAGAACCAGTGGAAGTGGAACCTAAAACTGAAGAACCAGATGTTATAGTCATCAACAACAGTTTCGAGCCAGAAGCAGAACCAGAAGTCATTGTGATTAGTGACGACGAAGCAGACAACTTCGCCCCTCCAGTGTTGGACAATCCTCAAGAAGAAGAATGCCAAATCAGTGAGCGTGTTAAAAAGGCTAGATTTGATTTAAATCAGTGATCACTTTGTACTGCTTTGTACTTCTTGTTTACTAGTAAAATAAAGTCTATTTTCTAAAATGGCATCCAATACTAGTCTACCTATCCCTGAGTTCAATGGTGGTGATTACGAGTATTGGTCAATTAAAATGAAAACCCTTTTGATAGGCAAAGGTCTATGGGATGTGATTGAAGATGGATATACTGAACCTACTGCTGTTGAATGGGCCGCTTTGAATGTTGTCGATAAAAGGGCTAAAAAGGAAGCCCAAAAGAATAATTCTTCCACCCTTTATCACATCCAAGCTGCCCTTGATAGAAGTATTTTTCCTAGAATAGCTTCTTTTATAACTGCTGAATCTGCTTGGAATGCTTTAAAAGAAAGCTATAGGGGTAGTGACCAAGTCAAACAAGTAAAACTACAAACCTTGAAATGAGATTTTGAAACTCTTAAAATGCAGGAGAGTGAAAAGGTTGGTGATTACTGCGTGCGTGTAAAAGTCGTAGTAGATAAGATGGTCACTTTAGGAGAAGAAGTCAAGCCTGAAGTTATAGTGAAGAAAGTGTTGAGAACACTTCTTCCTAAGTGGAATTCAGTTGCCATAATTATAGAAGAATCCAAAGACCTAACCTCTCTATCTTTTGAAGCCCTCATTGGTTCACTTCTCTCACATGAAGAGAGGTTACAACAATCTCCTTCCACAAGTTACGGAGGAGATGAAAAAGCCTTTGCTTCTCATGAAGGAAGAGGTAGAGGCCGTGGGAGAGGACAATATAGAGGTAGAGGCAGAAATAATCAGAGAGGTGGAACTCCTAACAGAGGAGGAAATCAGAACAGAGGAGGATTCTCAAATAGAGGAGAACATCAGAATAGAGGAGGACAACAAAACAGAGGGAAACAATCAGGCAGAGGAAAAGGAGGAGATAAATCAAAACAATCTTGCTACAATTGTGGCAAACCTGGCCATTATGCTCGTGACTATTGGTCAAAGCCTTCACAAGGCAGCAACAGCAGCTAGAGCAGTCAGTTTGGCAATTTTGGAGAAGAGGAAGAGGCCACAAATCTCTTTCTCTCATATGGTTAGGCAGATCATAACATGAATGATACATGGATTTTGGACACTGGGTGTTCCAACCATATGAGTGGCAAAGAAGAACTCTTTGCTACTCTAGACTCCTCATACAAATCCAGCATCCGATTGGGAGATGACAAATCATTGACGGTTGAAGGCATTGGAGCCATGGCGGTTCCAACTAAAGAAGGCGTCAAGCAAGTAAGTGATATCTATTACACACCCCATATCCAACACAATATTTTAAGTGTTGGTCAAATGTTAGAAAAGAACTACAAGTTGCTTTTTGATGAGGGTAAATGCACCATTTTTGATAAAAATAATAGTAATAGAATCATTACACAAGTGCCAATGTCAAAGAATAGATTGTTTCCTTTAAAGTTTGGCCAGCTAGGGGGAGATAAGTTAGCAAATGTTGCTATTACCAATCCAAGTGTCCTATGGCACTTGAGATATGGTCATTTGAATTCAGCTAGTTTGAAAATGCTAACTTCACAAGCAATGGTAACCGGACTTCCCAAAGTTCAAGATAGTAAGGAAGTCTGTGAAGGGTGTGCCTTGGGCAAGCATGCCAAGTCAAAATTTCCTCATGGACAAGCATGGCGGGCCAGTCATCCACTTCAGCTAGTGCATACAGACATCTGTGGTCCGATGCAGACCAAGAGTCTTGGTAACAACTCTTACTTCTTACTTTTCATTGATGATTTTACTAGAATGTGCTGGATATATTTTTTGAAACATAAGGATGAAGCATTTGAATGCTTCATCGATTTCAAAGTAAGAGTTGAAAATGAGAGTGGATATTTTGTAAAGTGTCTTAGATCAGATAGGGGAGGAGAATACTCCTCTAATGAGTTTTTGAATTTCTGTAAGCAACATGGCATTAAGAGGCAGTTCACAGCTGCCTACACTCCACAACAAAATGGTGTCGCAGAGAGGAAGAATCGCACCATTGTGGAGATGGCAAGGTCTATGCTTCAGACGAAGCATTTGACTAATTCATATTGGGCAGATGCAGCCAGGACCAGTGTACATATCTTGAACAGAAGTCCTACTTCAAGTTTGGAAGGGCAAACACCTTACCAAGCCTGGTATGGTAAGAAGCCAAATGTTAAGTATTTTAGAGTGTTTGGTTCACTGGCATATTCTCACATTCCTGATGAGCTGAGAAAGAAGCTCGATCCAAAGAGTCAAGCATGCATATTTGTAGGGTACTGTGAGAACACAAAAGCTTACAGACTCTACAATCCCAGGACTCGAAAGATTGTGCTTTCCAGGGATGTGATTTTTGATGAAGGGGGAGAATGGGGTAAGCCCCAAATATTCAGTGATGATGAATCTAATGATGTAGTTTCTAAGCAGGTGCAGCAGCAGTCACCGCAGAAAGGTAAGAAGTCTCCACCCACAAGCCCAAGTTCATCTTCTAGTTCAACTTCTTCACCAAGTCCTTCTCCGTAGAGATCAGTAAGTTCCTCACCAATGGACATCGATTCTCCATCCAGAGGTAAGAGAACTCTACAGAATCATCCATCATATCAGATGTTGGATAAAAAAATTTCAAAAATATACACTAGGAGTCAAGCTAGTGAAATGAATTATGTTCTACAAATATTAGAAAATATGCACTTGTATGGTGATGATGTCTCCCAGCAGGAACCTAGGGGAGATCTAGTTAACTATGCCTTGTTAACTAGTGCACAGCTTGAACCTTCTAGTTATGAGAAGGCTTGTACCCAAAATATTTGGCAAGATGCCATGAAAGAGGAGATAACCTCTATAAAAAACAATGACACTTGGGAGCTGGTGAAGCTTCCTAAAGGAAAAAAATGTGTTGGATGTAAGTGGGTCTTCAAGACCAAGTTTAATGTTGATGGTAGCATTGAGAGGCACAAGGCAAGATTAGTTGCAAAGGGATTCACTCAGAAATATGGAATTGATTATGAAGAGACTTTTGCTCCTGTAGCTAGACAGGAGACTATCAGAATAGTTCTTGCCTTAGCTGCACATAAGGGATGGAAAGTCCAACACATGGATGTAAAGAGTGCATTTCTCAATGGTTACTTGACAGAAGAAGTGTACGTTGAGCAACCATAGGGATTTGAAGAGAAAGATAAGGAGAACCTTGTTTACAAACTGAAGAAGGCACTCTATGGCCTCAAGCAGGCACCGAGAGCTTGGTACTCACGCATTGATGGGTACTTTAAAGATTTTGGGTTCATCAAAAGTAAAAATGAACCCACGCTCTACTACCTGAATCAAGGTAATGACATCCTCATAGTTTGTTTGTATGTGGATGATCTCATTTTTATGGGTAGTAATGAAAAAGTTAATATGGAGT
Organism: Wollemia nobilis; assembly: GCA_028583015.1. Classification (NCBI taxonomy): domain Eukaryota; kingdom Viridiplantae; phylum Streptophyta; class Pinopsida; order Araucariales; family Araucariaceae; genus Wollemia; species Wollemia nobilis. The sequence goes on along the minus strand of JAQPPZ010003021.1, from coordinate 2,094,322 downwards.
TCAAGCACTCCATGATGCAAGAATTTGAGATGAAGGATCTTGGCTTAATGCACTACTTCCTTGGAATGGAAGTCCATCAGATAGATTCAGGGATCTTCATCTATCAACTTAAGTATGCTCGAGATATGATTAAGAAGTTTGCTATGGAGCAATGCAAATCAGTTGCAACTCCAGTTGGACATGGGATCCAATTAAGCAAGGATGATGGAGCACCGAAAGTTGACGTGACCACTTTCAGAAGCATTGTTGGGAGTTTGATGTTTCTCGCCAACACCAGACCAGATATTCAGTATGTTGTGTCTCTTGTCTCTAGATTTATGTCTAACCCATCTGAGCTGCATTTGCAAGCAGCTAAAATAATTTTGAGATATGTGAAGGGTACATTGGATTTTGGAATCCAGTACAACAAAAGTGATACTATCAAGCTTGAAGGCTTCAGTGATAGTGATTGGGGCAGCAATATTGATGACAAAAAATCCACATCAAGAAACTGTTTTAGTCTTGGTTCGGGACTAATAACTTGGAGTTCCAAGAAATAGATAGTAGTAGCACTATCTTCAACAGAAGCTGAGTATATAGCAGTCACTCATGCTAGTACTCAAGCTCTATGGCTACGAAAGGTATTGGAAGAGATTGGAGAGAAGCAAAGTGGTCCAACTAGAATATACTGTGACAACATCAGTGCCATTCAGTTGGCATACAATCCTGTCCACCATAGTAGATCAAAGCATTTTGATATGAAGTACCACTTCATCAGAGATATGGTGGAAACTGAAGTTGTTGAGCTTCAATATTGCCATACTTTGGAAAATGTTGCTGACATATTCACCAAAGCAATGGCCAAAGCTCAATTTGTAAAGTTAAGAGACTGTATAGTCAGTCCTCTCAACTTTAAGGGGGAGAATGTTACCAATGTGAAAGAGGATTTTTCTAAGTAGCTTAGAAAAATCCTCAATGTGAAATCTCCTGGTAGATGTCGGCACAATGTTTTAACAAGGTCGGCATGATTTTTCTTATGGTTTTATTTTTCCTACGTCCTATCCCTATATTCCTTCCTCTAATTTCTCCTTATCCCTCCATTGTTCTTCCTCCACATCCTCCTATCCCCTGCCGTCCATTTTCCCTTATCGCTCCACACCCTTCCTCTCCCCACACCCTCGGCCACCTATCTCCTAGCCGCCTCCCTCTCCTTCCCCTACGCTTTCATCCTCTCCTCTTCCTCAACTCCCGCCAACTTCCTTTCCCTACTCCCCCGCACTCCCTAAGCCTATATAAGGCTTTACTATTGTAATGTTTGGTGTTGGAAAGATTATTAAATAAAACATTTTAATTGCTTCCTGTTTACGTTTTTATGATCTGACTGCATTTTTTTTATTCTTGTGTAAATTATTTTTAAAACTGCAGGTAGTCTCTCCAATATGACACGATTTTGGTGCCTATAGAAAGCTTTGATTATGATGTCAGACTTAGTTAAGTATTCCTCTTTTAATCCAAACTTTTGGAAGAATTAATAAGTGCATAAATTGAGGTAAGAACCATTATCAATCAGAATTCAGTTGATAAAATTTTCCCCAATAAATGTCATGATGTAAATGGAAGAATCCCCTCATAAGGTCTTGAGTAGCCAAAGCGGGCTACATAAGGAAATGATCCTATTTAAGTGGTAAGAACGACCATTTTAGGCCTACGACTACCTAGAGTGAGTTATATGGTCCCAAAGAGGTTGATTTAGGTAGTCTCTCCAATATGACATGATTTTGGTGTCTACAGATACCTCTTTTTGGGATGCATTGTGTGAAAATACAATGTGGAGAAAAAATAGATGATCTTGGGTCAAATTGCGAGTTGATGATGTTTATGAAGAACACAAGCTTATACTGATATGGAGGGTTGAACAGTATAAGACCACTTTTTACTTTTCTTTCCCAATAAATATTATGCAATGTAAATATAGCAATATCAATAGAAATAATCAAAGTAATGCACAAATCACCACACACAATAGAGACACCAATTTTACGTGGTTCACCCAATGTGGGCTACTCCACGGAGAAAATATTTCACTAAAATTTTCTCAATCAATCTCTTGGGAATCCTTTCCCTATTACAATTTTTATGGATCTCTGTCCAAAGGAGACACCAATCCCCTAATCAATTTCGTGGATCTCTATCCATAGGAGAACTCCTTTCTCCTTAGCTCTGACTGGTGATCTTCTAGAAGAACTGTTGCCCCCACTACTCTGGCTAATGGATCTCTATCCACTGAAGACACATGTCCTCACTGCCTTGGCTAATGGATCTCTATCCATTGGAGACTATCGTCCTCTATACTCTATCACCTTCAAAGCTCTATCTCAAATATGTACTAAACACAGTCCTTCGGTCTAGCACAAATATTCTCAATATTTGTCTCTGGTCTGGCACAAATCTATCCTCAAATCTACACCAAACTCTATCCTCAAATATGTACTAAACACAGTCCTTTAGTCTAGCACAAATTTATCCTCAATATCTATCCTCTGATCTACACTAAACATAGTCCTTTGATCTAGCACAAATCTATCCTCAAGCCTTAACACAAAGCTTGAATCAATCTCAAATCAACTCTGCTAGATCTACCCCAAACCTTAACTCAAGGTTTGAACAAATCAATCAATCAACTCTGCTCACAAGTCTTCTCAAAGACTTATCTCAAATATGCTCAACAAGTTCACACTAGAACTTGTCCAATCTCATAGAAACATAAAGAGAATTTTTAGAGACTCAATATGCTTCACATTCATCACAATGCTCAATCACTTTCAATCACTCTTTTAGAAACATATAGAGAATTTTTAGAGACTCAATATGCTTCACATTCACCTCAATGCTCAATCACTTTCAATCACTCTTTTAGAAACATACAGAGAATTGTTAGAGACTCAATATGCTTCACATTCACCTCAATGCTCAAACACTTTCACTCACTCTTTTAGAAACATACAAAGAATTGTTAGAGACTCAATATGCTTCACATTCACAAAATCTTAATCACTTTCAATCTCTCTTTTATCATAGAAACATATAGAGAATTGTTAGAGACTCAATATGTTTCACACTCATCAACACTCAACCTCTTTCTCAAATCAATTCAGAATATAGAACAATTTGTTTCATAGAACTTGAACTATCACTTCACACATCCACTTGACTAGGCTCAACCAACTCTACTCAACCAATCACTTAATGAAATAATCCTTGCTCACAAACCCTAGTCCAAGCATATGAACACTCACTCAAATTTTTCCAACAATACTTATCAACCAATCTCACATAACAATGATACTCATGTTCTTTGCAAACCCTAGTTCAAGTTCTTCACTCAACCATTCACTTCAACAACAATGCTTATAAAAAAATCTTCACAATAGCTCAACAACTCAATAAGGAAACCTAATCAAGTCCTTTTCACTCCAAAGTTGTTTTCCAGAAAACCAACCAATCAACTCAATCAAGGAAGAATGTGCCCATACCTTTTTTCTTGATGAGAAGTAGACCATACAAATCTGCCACAATCATAAACACTTCTTTGCCAAGTACAAAGAGTTAGATGACAAGAATTATCACTCTAACACTTTTCACAATTTACCTTAATCACAAAGATAAATTAAATCTCAAATACACCTTATTGCTCCATTCTTAAAATAATATCCAACACCACAATATTTAATTAATCACTTCTTCAAAACCCTAACTCATCACAAGATCATCTCAACCATTCAGATTTAACATAACTCACTTCAGAAAATTATCTTCAAAGAATAAACCAATCTCTACTTATGACTCCCTACTTTAATATTGCATTTATTAAATAACTCACTTGTAAAACAATGCAATAAAATAATTTTCCCTTTTTCTAAGATAAAAATATTTTTACCCTCAAATCTATCTCAGCAAAATAACCTTTCAAAAACTTAATAATATTTCCCTTATGAATTTTGGCTAATCCTCCAAAATAAAACTATCACCTTATTTCTCCTAACTTTAACTTTAGCCCATGCAAAAATTAAATCATAAACCAAAATGTTACCACTTTAGCATGCGTAGGAGTCAAACTTGGCACTTCTCTCCAACGAGCACCTTGGCCGTGGCTTCCACGCCGTGTGAGCCACGTGCTCCTCTTGGAGCCACCAAGCGCCTACCGTGCTTTGACCTCCTTAGCACCCATGAGCCAAAAGGCTCCTTCACCCTCGCTTTTGGAAACCACGCATTGCATGAACTGTCGCTACAAAATATGTGCACGAGTCTTAGGCATTAACATTAGCGAATGAGGATGGATGCTTTGGCCTTTGGAAAGGCTATGGTTTAAATACCATACACCTTCCAATAATCTCCTACGTCGACAGAGGGAGTACATCGTCTTCACATGCAAAAATGTCGGTGCCAAACTTAGACTTTGGCCTTATAATTATTAAATATAATAATTTAAATTCTTTTAGAATTTAAATATTATAATTTAATAATTAAATAAACTTTGGGCCTTTTAAACCAAACTAAAAGCCTCCTTGGTTTTTAGAAAAACCTTATAACTTGCCCACCATTGGTTTTAAAGAAAAACCTTTTAAAATCATGCTCCACATAATATTTAAAAATAAACATTATGGAGCTCATCTATCATCAATCTCTTGCATTGCTCCTTTTGACCTTTTGACATCAACGGTAGCTCATTCCTTGACATCAATGACAACTTCATTCCTTGACATCAATGACAACTTCATGGACTCAAAATTTCCAACAATCTCCCCCTTTGTCATTGATGGCAACCCAAATTATTTTTACCAAACACTTGACCTTTTTCTTGTTCTACTCCCCTATCTCAATGCTCTCTCCTTAAACCAAATCTCTCCCCCTTACTCAAATCTCTCCCCCTTTGACATCAATGGCAAAGGGTCACCTTTGGGGCTCGGGGCTAAGAATGAGTCTCTTAGCTTAGCCCCTCCTCCACCTCCTCTTGAGGTGGTTAATTTTGGGGTGGGAGTATTTCTACTCCCATAAAGCACTGGTCTTTACCTTTGTCTTCTTTCCTTCTCATATGATCCTTCTGATTCCTTTGATTATTCCTGTTCATGCCCATGTTCCTATTCCTGTCCATGTCCATATTCCTATTTCTGTTCTTGCTCTTGTTCCTATTCATCTCCATATTCTTGTTCCTGTTCATGTTCATATCCATATTCTTGTTCCTGTTCCTATTTATGTTCATGCTTGGTTCTAGAATGTCTGCTCTACACCACTTTGTTGTATGTCCATCATTATTGCACTTATAACACTTAATGTTATTATTCCTTGGAGGTGCAAATGTCTTGGGATTTCTCCTAGTGAAGCCATCTCTGTTCCTGTCATGTACCTTGCAATTCATTGCCTTGTGACCAAACTGATTACATGAGTAGCAATACCCATGGAAAAACTGTCTATTTCTAAAGTTCCCATATTCTTGTCTTTCATGTGTCCTACATTGTGAAGCCATGTGCCCAAATCTATGACATGAGAAACATCTTCCATTGAAGTTTCCTTGTCTTGACCTCATTGGTCTCTTAGTTTCTCTTAACCTATTCTGATTGTTGTTCCATCTGTTTCTTCTTTGTACATTGTTCCTTTCCTTGTTGAATTTTTTGTTGTCCGACTCATCCTCAGAAGTCTCACTTTCTCTTACACTGTCTTCTTTTGAAGTTACTTCTTCTGAAGTTTCTTCTTCTTCAAAACTTGAGGTTGACTCTTCTTCTTGTTTCTTTTGAGCCTATTCAAAACCAAGACCTATTTTGTTTGTTGACCTTCTTTGTACCTTGATCATATTATCCAAATTCTTTGAACTCTTTCCAAACTTGTGTAGCTTATCCTTGGATTTTTCTAAATCTTCCCTTAGTAGAGCTACTTCTTGTTCTAACCTTTCACATTCTAAGACCTTTGCTTCTAACTTATCCTTGAACTTCTTTGTCTTAGCCATTGACTTGTTTAGATCCTCTATAAGCTTTCCTCTCTCTTCATCACATTCTTGAAACTGAAACTCAAGTTGAGAGTTTTGCTTTCTTACCTTCTTTAAAGTTTTAAGAGCATAGATAAGCTCTCCCTCAAGATCAACTCCTTTTTTTAATTCTTCCTCTATTTGTTTGCCTTTGTCAACATCTTCATTTTCTTTTAACTTATCTTCTATAGGATCACCTTCTTCTTCTTCTAGTGCCATTAGAATATTTTCTTTTGGTCCTTCAAGTGCATCCTCATATTCATCATCACTAAAACTAAAACCATTCCTTGTACAACTATCTTCAAGATGTCCAAAATTACCACATCTAAAACACTTGAGAATTATTGGTGACCTTTTCTTAACCTTTTCTTTTTCTTCAATCAGAAATAGGACTTCATCTCTATCATTACTTGAAGAACTAGCATCACTATCACTAGAGTACTTACTTGCCTTGTCTACATAGTAGCTCCTCTTTTGTCTTTGAAAGAACTTATTTCCTTGTTTGCTTTGTCCATCCTTGCCTTTCTTTTGGTACCTGTATTTTTTTGATTCCCTGTTCCTGTGATCCTATTTTTCTTCATCATTGTTATTTTTAGCTTCTTGACAATCAGTTGCATAGTGACCATACTTTCCACAATTGAAACATCTAACAAATTTTGCATCTTTGAATCTTCTTGAATCCTTGTTCCTTCTGCCATAATTAGCTTCTTCATCACTGGATGACTCATTACTTGATTTTGACTTCTTACCCTTTGTCTTCTTAATTGCTTTGAAGGCTGCTTCCTTCCGGATATTAGGTTCCTCTTTTGTTCTCAACTCAAATGTTGTAAGAATACCAAGTAACATATCTCTTGTCAAAGAATCACCATCCTTTGCTTCTTCTATAGCTAAAATATTTTCACTAAACCTTGTTGGGAGAGACCTTAAGATCTTATCACAAACATCTGATTCTTCAATATTAAGTCCAAGTCCTTGCATAGCATTAACAACCTCATCTACCCAAAGTAGATAAGAACTAATGTTTTCCTCATTCTTCATTCTTAATTCTTCAAATTGTCCTTTGATATTTCGTATCTTTACCTTTTTGACACTTTTATCTCCTTCATATATGCTTTGCAACTTATCCCAAATTCCTTTTGCATCTTTACAATGCATAACTTTTATTGATTATGTTCTATGCAAACCTCTCAAAAGTGCATTCATTGCTTTTGAATTGTAATGTTGTAGAAGCTTACCTTCCTTATCTATAGGTGGATCAGTTGGTGGTATGTATCCATTTTCAACTGCTTCCCAAATTTCATTGCCAAGTGCCATCAGGTGAACCTTCATTCTCATACTCCAATATATATAATCACTTCCATCAAATATTGGTGTTGAATTATCTGAGGACACATTCTTAGAATCCATTGTGTTCTTGAAAGCTTTTCCTTCAAGTTGTTAAACTCTTCTGAAGGAACCCACTCTGATACCAATTGAAGAACACAAGCTTATACTGAGAGGGGGGTGAATAGTATAAGACCACTTTTTACTTTTCTTTCCCAATCAATATTATGCAATGTAAAGATAGCAATATCAATAGCAATAATCAAAGCAATGCACAAATCACCACACACAATAGAGACACCAATTTTACGTGGTTCACCCAATGTGGGCTACTCCACGGAGAAAATATTTCACTAAAATTTTCTCAATCAATCTCTTGGGAATCCTTATAATATTTCCCTTATGAATTTTGGCTAATCCTCCAAAATAAAACTATCACCTTATTTCTCCTAACTTTAACTTTAGCCCATGCAAAAATTAAATCATAAACCATAACGTTACCACTTTAGCATGTGCAAAAGTCAAACTTAGCACTTCTCTCCAACAAGCGCCTTGACTACGGCTTCCACGCCGTTTGAGCCACGTGCTCCTCATGGAACCACCAAGTGCCTACCGTCCTTTGACCTCCTTAGCACCCACAATCCAAAAGGCTCCTTCACCCTCGCTTTTTGAAAACCACACGTTGCATGAACTGTCACTACGAAATATGCACACAAGTCTTAGGCATTAACATTAGTGAATGAGGATGGATGCTTTGGCCTTTGGAAAGGCTATGGTTTAAATACCATACACCTTCCAATAATCTCCTACATTGGTGGAGGGAGTACGTTGTCTTCACATGCAAAAATGTTGACACCAAACTTAGACTTTGGCCTTATAATTATTAAATATAATAATTTAAATTATTTTAGAATTTAAATATTATAATTTAATAATTAAATAAACTTTGGGCCTTTTAAACCAAATTAAAATCCTCCTTGGTTTTTATAAAAAACTTATAACTTGCCCACCATTGGTTTTAAATAAAAACCTTTTAAAATCATGCTCCACATAATATTTAAAAATAAACATTATGGAGCTCATCTATCATCAATCTCTTGCATTGCTCCTTTTGACCTTTTGACATCAATGGTAGCTCATTCCTTGACATCAATGACAACTTAATTCCTTAACATCAATGACAACTTCATGGACTCAAAATGTCCAATAGTTTATGGATCTAATCAATGTTAGAGGCCCCAATCATCAGAAGAGCATACATTTTTAAACCATTTCTTTTGACAAGTTTAAATAAACTTGGTTTTAGTAAACCTCTCAGCCAGGATTTACGACTTTGAGGTATACTTGACCTTGGCAAAATTTTCAGTCATGGGGAGACACTATGGGTCCATGAGCCTCCATGCTTACATAAAATACCAACAATTTGTTTAATTAAAATGTTTGCTTTTACCCCAAAAAATAGGGAAATGTACGATAGTCTCTGGCAATGATTCTTAAATGAATGTGACTTACATGATTGAGTGTTTGATTATTGATTTGATTATGAATTGTGTGATGTATGACTACCCCCTCAAGTGATGAGTCAATGAGGAAATGATAACATGATGAAAGTGATGAGTCGCTTGACCAAGATGACTTGATGTAGGCTTTCTGGGACCGTTACAAAATTTAGAGGGTGCATGCCCCATTATAACCTTGATTTGACCCATTTATTATTGTTTTTGGTGAGTGATCTTATGGTAATTCACTCATCCTACCAAATTGCATGGACAACTAATCATTGCAATCACCAAGTTTATAGAGTAAATTACTAGATATGAGATTCACTCAAATTTTTCAGATTTATGTGACCAAAGGGGTGAGGTACCTTTGGAGCCTTGTGATTGTTGACCAAAGGGCTTAAGTGCCTTTGGGGCATTTTGGATGAATTTTGACCAAAGGAATGTGGGTACCTTTGGAGCCTTTTGATTTTTGACCAAAGGGCTTAAGTGCCTTTGGGGCGTTTTGGATGAATTTTGACCAAAGGAATGTGGGTACCTTTGGAGCCTTTTTATTGTTGACCAAAGGGCTTAAGTGCCTTTGGGGCATTTAGATGGTGATTTGACCAAAGGGCTTAAGTGCCTTTGGGGCTTTTAGATGGTGATTTGACCAAAGGGCTTAAGTGCCTTTGGGGCTTTTTGTTTTATATGATGCATGGATGCACTTGATGGATGCAATTGTGGATGATGAATGTGTGCCTAGACATTGTAAGATGCAAAAGAACCTAAATGTAAGCACCATAGGATGTATAAAAGTCATCAATCAAAATGTTAACCTTTTCAACCAAAGTCATACATTTGAAAGTCAACCATATGTAAGGTGATGAAACATGTAGATGATGGATGGATGACCAGCAAGATGTTATAAGGGAACAACATGGATTTCATGAGACTCAAACACCCTAGTTAACCAGTCAAAAGATGCATACTAACTATACAAGATTTTGAAAGATAAAATTTTGCTAGGAAGACCAAGATATTCAATTTCCCTATGTGTGCATGTGATGTTCATTTAAGATAACACATAAGACTACCCCATTGCCAGGTGGGTTTCATTCAACCCATTGTTGTAATGAGGATCACCTCATGGTCATCATGATCCTGATGTTGGATGTAGTTGGACTTGACTACTAAGAAATACAAGCCACCAAAAGCTAGCTCATCCACAAGCTAACATTGGTATGTACAAAAGAAGGTCGCTAATGTGATAGACATATCACCACGCGTAAGACTACTCCATTGCCAGGCGGGTTTCATTCAACCCATTTTTGTAATGGAGATCATCCCACGATTTTTGAATAACTAAGGATTCCAGGGATTCAAGCTCATTACCCCCTTCTTTTCTTTTGATTGATTTGGGATACTTGCTCATGCTTAGTGGTGAAAACCACTGTTGGTTTGTTTGTTTTTTTTTAGCAAGGGATTTTGTTAGTGGTGAAAACCATTGTTTCTTGTGTTTTGTGAGAACTTGCTCATTTTGTGGAGGAGAAATGGGATTTCCTAGGTAGGGGGGAAGCTTGTCCTTTTGTCAATTCTCAACATCCTAGACCATGCGCATAATAGGATGAGCAAGGGAAACCTTTCGCTTAAGGTGGCAAGGACTACGTTGTAGGTTTGTCCTTCCTTGTTCAAAATTGGATTTTAATGTGTGATTTTGTGTTGGGATTTTGAGATATGCAAGGTATGAACAAAGAAAGACCCTACCTTTGAAAATCAAGACAGATTTCTACACAATATGAAAGGAAAACTAGGAATGGCTGAATGATCTAAACCCTAGTGAACACCCCATAGCAACTTGAGTGGTTGTGTTGAAAAACATAGTTACTCACAAAGGGGAATGTGGATGATATGATGTTTGTGATGTGGGGGATTTTCCTATAATCTCTTGCAAACTAAAGGATGTTCATAAAATAGTCAGTGGCTATCTAAAAATCATTGTTGATGTTCATTCGGTATCTACCCTATCTTACGAAGACCCCTTAATAAGCAAGAGCTCATAAGAAAAACTGCAAATGATGATGGTAGATAAGGTTGATCAAGACTTATGACAATCATACAAGTGTGGTGCTTAATTATGGAAAATGCAAGAATGACATATCCTAATGGAAAAGTAAGGAATATGCCTAATGTAGCTAATAGATCGATGCAATGATGAGAAATGCATGATGAGATGCAATGCAATTGATGATGCGATGTTTTTGTGTTTTACAATTTTCTGATGTTTTTGATTGATTTTTTATTTTTATTTTGTTTTTGGGATTTTCTTAGTTGACCAAAGGGCTTAAGTGCCTTTGGAGCTTTTTGAGCCGGGCCTTACGCATGAAATGCCTACAGGTGAAGTATGTTGAGAGGTTTAGGCTCCGCAACACCCTCAAGAGATGCTAACCTATACATCCCAAGCCCTATCTTCTATGTGATGATAAATGGGCCTAACTAGTTTACCGTGAATTTGTCTCGCATGTGCGGTGGCAAGTTGGAGTTTTTCTGATTTTATTTAAGCACAAGGTCTCCAATTTTAAAGTCCCTAAGATGGAATTTTATATCATAAGCTCACTTAAGGTGATATTGATAAACACAAAGGTGCTTGAGAGCATTAACATGATGTTCATCAAGAAGAGTCAATTGATCAAGGTGAGCTTGTCGTGCAGTATCATCATCGATGAACTCTTGGAGTGATATGTGCAATGAAATAATTTCTAACTCTAAGGGCATAATGGCCTCTATGTCATATACCAGTGAAAAAGGAGTTGCCCCAATGGGCATCCTGATGCTAGTTCTGTAAGCCCATAATGTGAGAGGCAATTGAAGATGCCAATATTTATGATTATCCTTAACTATTTTCTTAAGAATGGCAATAACCATTTTGTTTGAAGCCTCTGCTTGCCCATTGACCTATGGATAATAGGGCATAGAAAAGCTATGTTGAATGTTGTACTTTGCAATCAAAGCTGGCATATATTTATTCTTGAATGAGGGTCCATTATCTAAAATAATATTCGATGGAATACCAAAATGACATATGATATTATGAAGTATGAACTCCACAATTCTTGGTCCAGTTGTAGTGGTAAGAGGGATTGCTTCCACCCATTTGGTAAAATACTCTGTGGCTATTAAGATAAATGTGTGATGGCCATAAGATGGGGGTGAGATTTTCCCAATTAAATCAAAGCCCCACTATGAAAAATGCCACACCGAATGAATCGGTTGTAAGGCCTGAGAAGGTACGTGTAAAATATTAGCATGATGTTGACATTTCACGCACTTCTTGACATAAGCACAACAATATTGCTCCATAGTAGGTCAATAATAGCCCATTCAAAGGATGCGCTTGGTGATATCCATGCCACTAAAATGGCCATCGCAAGTACCATCATGAGCTTGTGAAACTACCCAAGCAAATTTATGGGGCTCTAGGAAACGAAGGACAAGACCATCATACCCTTGATGATACAAAATATCTCCCAACAAGACATACTTTATCGCTTTTTTCTTGAATATTTGTTTGGAAACATGCAACAATCTCAGAGGGATAGTACCAAGCTTTAAAAAATCTTTGATTTGGATGAACCAATCTTGATATTTCTAAGTCTCGACTGAGTGAACTGCTTGCTCCTTTTGAGGGTTGTCCCATACAAATATTGATTGGGATACAACCTTAAGATTAATCATTGTGTTGTTCTCAAGAGGATTGTTAGTATCAAGGACCCCCATGAAGCATGTGTCAAAAATTTGTGTATGTGAGAGAAATGATCATGGTGTGGCTCAATCTGAATCATATGGACAACATCATATTTGAAAGCTTCATGCAAAATCATTGATTGCAAAAGCATTTGACATGAATGGTTGTAATGTCATCTGAAGGGTTTTATAGAATTAAAGATCCCAAAGAGGCCATGGTATCCACAAAATGATTAGATGTACGAGGGACTACCTCGATGTTATACCATTCAAGTTTAGCTAAGAGCTTATCCACAAGGGCTTTATAAGATTGCAATATTGGACACCTACATTGATAGATTTCTTTAACTTGGTTGACAATGAGTAGGGAATCACCAAAGATATTTAACCTCTTGATTTTCATGGTGATAGCTATTTGAAGGTCCAAAAGGAGAGCCTCGTATTCAACATCATTATTGGTACATAGGAAATCAAGTTTAAAATATAGGGGCAGAGGAGCCCCTTACGGTGTGAAGAACATGATTTTTGTGCCACCCCCTTGCTCATATTTGGAACCATCGAAGAACAACATCATATCGGCTTGATTTTTCTGGTTCTTTTGGTTCAAGTGAGTAGGATAATGCAAAAACTGCATCATGAGGCAACTCTATGGTAAGAGTTTGATTGTCCTGAAGAGGAGCCTCTCCTAATTTATCAGCAATTACTTGAACTTTGATAGATTTTTGACTTATGAATTCAAGGTTGAATTCTATCAATAAAATGATCCACTTTGCGGTACGACTATTACGATATGTCCAACTCGTCATGTACTACAAAGGGTTTTCTTTAGATATGACATACGTGGTTTTATTGAGAATGTAATGGTGTAGCTTCTTAGTGGAAAATACCAATTCTAGGCAAATATTCTCAACGTATGCATACTTAAGATCATAGATCACTAGGATACAATTGATATAATAGACAACTTGCTTCTTATGTGCTTCATTCTTTTGGACTAGCATGGTCCCTAAAGCAAAATCAATAGCTACTATGTATAGTAAAAATGGCACACCAGAGCGAGGAGGAGCTAAAACTAGCGAAGATGCTAGGTATTTCTTAATCTCATCAAAGGCTTTTTAACACTTGTCATCCCATTTGAATGGGACCCCCTTGTGTAAGAGTCAATTCATGGGTCGATATTTATCCGACAATTGTGCTATGAAGTGTTTGATGAATGTGGCTTTTCCTTGTAAGCTATGAATCTCCTTAAGGTTTGTAGGGGGATGCATTTCAAGTATTACTTTGACTTGGGTGGGATCAACCTCAATTCCTTATTTTTATATTATGAAACCTAAGAGTTTTCTAGATGTAACTCCAAAGATGCACTTCTTGGGATTAAGTCTAACATTGTGTTCAATGAGGCGATCAAAGACCTTCCTAAGAATATCTACGTGCTCATGATGCAATAGAGATTTAGCAATTAGATCGTCTATGTAATCCTCAAGGATTTTATGCATGTAGTCATGAAAGATGTGTGTCATGGCCCACTGATATGTGGCACCAACATTTTTGAGACCAAAAGGTATGACTTTGTAGCAGAATGTCCCCCAAGGTGTGGTAAAGGTTGTTTTGGGTTGATCTTCAGGATTGACCTGAATCTTATTGTAGCCTAAAAAGCCATCCATGAGGGATAATAGTTCATGTCCTGCAGTTGCGTCAACTAGAGCATCAATGTTAGGAAGGGATAATTCATCCTTAGGAGTCGCTTTATTGAGATCTCAAAAATTTGTGCATATGCGAATATTCCCATCGGATTTCTTGATGGGTACCATGTTGGAGATCCAAGGAGGATAATCAATGGGCTAGATGAATTCAGCATTCAATGATTTTTGAAGTTCATATTTTACCATTAATGCAATTGTTGAATGCATCTTTCTTAGATTTTGCTTGAATAGTTTAACTTTTGGATCGAGCGTCATATTTTTCATGACCAAACTCAGGTTAAGACCTAGCATATCTTTATACAATCAAGCAAAGGCTTCTCTCTTTTCTTTTAATAGAGCTACAATATCATCTTGTTCCTGTAGGGATAGGTTGATTCCCGATTTGACATTTTTAGAAATTATGGGATCAATGCCAATATCCACATCAATTATTTCCTCAATTAACATGTGGGATCCCTCCTCGAGTTGATGAGGCATAGGGATCAAATGGATGTCATCAGCTAGATTTGGAGAATTGATCTCTTCATCAGGTTTGATCTTAGCTTGACACACATATTTAGGCAATCCTTGGAAGAAATGAAATGGTTGTAACATATATTCAAAAGGGAAGAATTCTATGGGTGATGGGGGAATTATGGTGTGATCAAAATTGATGGCCTCATGGTTGAGGTGCAATGGTTTTGAAGGGTCACTATGATTATGAAGGGGCATGGTTAGGTCAATGGAAATCATATTGATGGATCGTGGATGATTTCCATTGCAAGTGGATGGAGCCTATTGAAAATGTGTGGCCTCAAATGCATTAAAGGTGGATAAGGTGGAAGTGGAATGACTAGATGAGGCCTAGGAGGAGTGAAGATGATTGGATCTTGCAACAGTGGTAGATGCAAAAAAATGGGCATCCCCACAAGGAACAGATGAAGGTAGAATTCCTCAAGATAATTGATAAGAGAAATAACTATTGTTGCACCCTCTGAGTTGTATGAAACAATGGACATTGCATCAGACTCATGATAGGAGGAATAAATGGATATGTCATCTTGAGTAGATCCACAACCCTCTTCAATCCAATCAGTCTCAGGGTCATTGTGGTATGAAACTAAATGGTGCAGGAAGCAGGATCATTTTTTATATTGAATCGCTTTTTGATTGTAAGGTAGAAAACCCACAATAGACTTAATAATATTTGTTCGATGATGCCTTATTATCATATGTGGATTGCATTTAAATACCTATTCTAATAGTTGTAAGAGTGAAGGGTTGTGACCCTAGAATATAATGAATAAATAATATAAGTAATTAGGATATGTTAGGAGGGTCCTAACATGCCACCCCCCTTAAAGGAGCTTTGTCCTCAAAGCTAGAAATTTGGAAATTGTTGTTGGATATCTTGAAAATTTTCCCACATTGCGTCTTCTAAAGGTAGACCTTTCCAATGGATTAAAACTTCTGTGATATCGCAAGTATGAAGGTGACAAGAGCGGCAATCCAAGATAGCTTCTGGCTCGACTAGAAGTACTCCATCATCGGAGAATTCAGGGAGAGTGGGTTGTGTCGTGATATGGGCTCCAACTACGAGCTCAAGGCAAGATACATGAAATACAGGGTGAAGTTTGGAAGAGGGAGGAAGCTCTAGTTTGTAAGCAACGGTCCCAATACATTGGAGAACTTTATACGGCCCATAAAATTTGGGTGCTAACTTCTGAGAATCTTTTTGTTTAAGATAGGATTGACGGTAAGGTTGGAGACGTAAGAAAACCATATCACCCTCGTGGAAACTACGTTCGCTTCTATGTTGATCGGCTTGTTGCTTCATGCGATGCTGGGTAGTGTGTAGGTTCTCTTTTAGGATCCGTAGTATGTCATCTCTATTAGCAAGTTCTATTTCCACCGCATGGACTTTTGTAGTCCCTGGAATATAGGAAGTGAGGGATGGTGGTGTTTGACCATATAGTGCTTCATAAGGAGTCATTTTGATGGACGTATGGTATGAAGTGTTATACCACCATTTCGCTAGTGAAAGCCACTTTACCCAATGGAGTGGTTGAGTAGAAACAAAAAATCGAAGGTATGTTTCCAAGCATTTATTTACAACTTCTGTTTGGCCATCGGTTTGAGGATGGTAAGCGGAGCTCATACGAAGTTGAGTACCTTGTAATTTGAACAATTCCTTCCAAAATGTGCTAGTGAAAGTTGGGTCGCGGTCACTAACAATTGTGGAGGGCATACCATGTAATTTAAAGATGTTATCTAGGAAGAAGTGGGCTATAGTGCTAGCGGTATAAGGATGAGCCACGAAACAAAAATGGGCATATTTAGATAAACGATCAACAACTACAAAAATGGTTGTTTTTCCTCTTGATTTTGGTAATCCTTCAATAAAGTCCATAGAAATATCTGCCCATGTTTTTGTGGGTATAGGAAGAGGTTGAAGTAACCTTGGAATAGCAAGGGTCTCCCCCTTTTGTCTTTGGAAAACTTCACATTCTTTTACAAATTTTTTGATGTAATTTTTCATTCCTACCCAATATAAGGATGTAGTGGCTCTTTTATAGGTTTTTAAGAACCCTGAGTGGCCTGCAGTGGGTGAGGTATGTAACTCATGAAGAAGTTTTTCACGATAATTTGAATTGGGGGTGAGGACCATCCTCCCTTTGTATCTTAATATATTGTCCTTCCAAGTGTATGGAGTTTTGCTACTAGGATTATGTTGAAGTTGTTGAATTAAGGCGTCGATAGTAGGATCATTTATACATTCTTCATGCACCTCATCTACCCATTTAGGAATAAGGGAGGAAAGAGCATGGACTTGAGGCATATCTTCAAATTTTCTAGAAAGTGCATCGGCTGCCATGTTGTCCTTTCCATTTTTATATGTAATTTCATAATCATAGCCAAGAAGTTTAGTAACCCATTTTTGTTGTTCCGGGTATTAGTCCTTTGTTCCAAAAAATACTTCAATCTATGATGGTCAGTGCGTATAATGAAATGTTGGCCAATAAGGTAAGGCCTCCAATGTTGAATAGCATGGACAATCGCCAACATCTCTTTTTCATACATAGAGCGAACTGAATTCTTAGGATAAAATGCTTTGCTTATAAAAGCTAGAGGTCTTTCATATTGCATGAGTACGGCTCCCATTCCTATTCCTGAAGCGTCACTTTCAATGACGAACGATTTAGAAAATTTGGGCATGGCTGGAACAGGGGTGGTACACATTACAGTTTTCAAGGTGATAAAGGCCTCATCCGCTTTAGACAACCATTTGAAAGCATTTTTCTTAAGTAATGTTGTTAGAGGAGCAGCGATTTTACCATAATTTTGGACAAATTTTCTATATCTCGTTAGTCCAAGAAACCCACGTAGAGCTTTTAAGGTTTTTGGAATAGGCCAATTTTTCACCTCCTCGATTTTGGAAGGATCTACCATAACTCCTTCCTTTGAGACAATATGCCCTAAGTATTCAATTTCTTGTTTTCCAAAGGAACACTTTGATCTTTTTGCATAAAGTTGATTTTCCTCCAAGATTTGGAATGCTTGTCTAACATGGTCCAAATGTTCTTCCCATGTTTTGCTATAAATCAAAATATCATCAAAGAAAACTAATATAAATCTACGAAGAAAAGGGTGAAATACCTTATTCATTAGACTTTGAAAGGTAGAAGGAGCGTTGGTCAGGCCAAATGGCATCACCAAGAATTCGTAGTGCCCTTCGTGAGTGCGAAAGGTCATCTTAGGAATATCCTTTTCATTGACTCGTATTTGGTGGTAGCCTGACCGTAAGTCTAACTTGGAAAAATAAGCTCGCCTGTGGAGTTCATCTAATAGCTTGTCTATGACCGGAATAGGAAATTTATCTTTGATGGTCATTTTATTAAGCGCTCAAAAATCGACACATAAACGCCACGAGCCATCCTTTTTTCTAACTAAAATAATTGGAGAGGAGTAAGGGCTTTTGCTAGGTCTAATGACTCCTGCCTTAAGAATATCTTGTACTAATTTATCTTTTTCGGTCTTTTGGAGGTATGGATAACGATAAGGTCTAATATTAGGAGGTTGATGCCTTGGAAATAGTGGAATAGTGTGATCATGACTTCATTGTGGAGGTAGGCCTTTTGGTTCATTGAATACCGCCTTATGGTGGTCTAAAATATTTTGTAACTCTGGTGTCTCATCTTCTTTGTGACTAGGTTGAATTGAAAATAATTGGGCGACCATTCCTTTGTTTCCTTTTTGGATAATTTTCTCCATTCTATGCGAGTCGAGGATTTGGGAAGGTCCTGATTTCAGGCCTTGGATAATATAGGTTTGGTTCTTTGTTGTGAATTTCATCCATAGTTCATCAAATTCCCATTGGACTACGCCCAAGGTCCGTAACCATTGTACACCTAGTACAATGTCACACCCACCTAGGGGTAGGACGTACATGTCGCCTTTCATGTTATAAACCCCCATAGTTAGTTTTATATTTCTGCATTTTCCTTTGCATGCAATTTTTCCGTCGTTTCCAATCATCACTTCGAAGTTATTACAAGGGTATATAAAACAATTTGCTTGTTTAGCCACCTTTGGATCGATAAAATTGTGCATGCTACCAGAATCTAGGAGCACGGTAAGGTTTTGTTTCTTAAAATACCCTTTTACTTGCATTGTTTGAGGGGCAAAAAATCCGGCAAGGGCGTTGAAGGAAACCTTTGGTGCATTTTCTTCGTCACTTTCAAGTGTGTTGGATAATACCTCTACTTCGAGTTTAGGTTCCTCTTCAATAGAATTCCCTTCCTCTGTGGCATCTAGAATATATAATTTCCATGAGGCACATTTATGATTTCTATCAAATTTCTCATCGCAATGGTAGCAAAGACCCTTAGCTTGTCTTTCCTTCATTTCCTTGAAACTCAGACGCTTAATTGGTAGAGCGGGGTTAATTTTGGGGGTTGTGTAGGAATTTTGGGTTCGTCCATTTTGCATTGGTTTGGGGTTGGTATAAGTGTTTGATGGTTTCTCCCAAGTTGGTTTTGTGAACCAATTTCGTGCCTTGATTTTGTCTTACGCTAATTTCGCCAAGTCGATGGTCTCTAACATGTTTGTAGCTTTATACATTTGCACCTCTATTCTAATTTCTTCTTTCAATCCGCTGACAAAACATTCTTGAAAGAAGGCAGCGTCTAATCCGGATGTTCGATTAGCT
This sequence comes from Wollemia nobilis, assembly GCA_028583015.1. Taxonomy (NCBI): domain Eukaryota; kingdom Viridiplantae; phylum Streptophyta; class Pinopsida; order Araucariales; family Araucariaceae; genus Wollemia; species Wollemia nobilis. The sequence continues at coordinate 2,074,891 of JAQPPZ010003021.1, read as the reverse complement.
AGCCTTTCAAATTATGCTTGGTATTCGCTTACCGAAGTGGTTTGGCATAATTTAGTGAGGGCCCCTGTAAAGCTTTGAAACTTGCTAGGGCCGAATTGCACTAATAGATTCTGTGTAAATGTTGACCACGTCGGAGTGCCGTTAGTTTTCTCGAACCATTGGTACCATTGGATGGCGTCGTTTTCCAAGTGGAAGGAGGCGATATGCACTTTTTACATTTTTGGAATTTGATTTAGTGAGAAATATTGATCTGCTTGGTAGATCCAGTTTGTAGGGTCTCCTCCAAATTTTGGGAAGTCTAATTTGGTCGTCCATGGTAGAATGGAAGTTTGTGGACCTCCTAACATTGCTCGGTTTGATGACCCATGGTTGGGTGAATTTGCATGTGTTGTTGCCTGATTTTGACTAATGGCATCAAGTTTAACATCCATTGCAAATATTTTCTTGAAGAGTTCTCTTGTGGTACGGGTATTCTCCTCTCTTTCCTGTTGAACTTCTTCAGTGAGCCTTTCGTGTTTCTCATGAATGGAATCCAGTGATCGTCGTCCTTCAGCCATTGTGGTTGGTGTAGGTAACGATCAATATGACTTGGTACAGGTGAGCAAAAAATAATAAAAATAATAATTTTAATTTTTTTCCTTTGCGTTTCGGATGTCGAAAACCTTGATGCTGCGTTGAATATTTTAGGTTTTTCAAAACAACCATCGGTCACCATGCGAAATGTCAAGCAATTTGGGTGTAAGACAACTTAATTCGTACCTTAGGAGAAGGTTTAAATTTCTGCGAGGATTTTGACACGGATCCGTGAAGCGTGAATGTTGTTTGCGTCCTCGCGAATGTGGACTGGCTAAAATGTGCGGTGGAAAAATTTTTAATGGTGAATTTGCTCCTTGATCTAGCTCTGATCCAGATGGTATGAAACTAAATTGTGTGGGAAGTAGGATTGTTTTTTATATTGAATCGCTTTTTGATTGTAAGGTAGAAAACCCACAATAGACTTAATTTATATATTTGTTCGATGATGTCTTATTATCATATGTAGATTGCATTTAAATACCTAGTCTAATAGTTGTAACAGTGAAGGGTTGTGACCCTAGAATATAATGAATAAATAATATAAGTAATTAGGATATGTTAGGAGGGTCCTAACACATTGACGAAGTCATGTCTTTCTTTCTCATGGGTTTCTTGGTCTATATTAGGAATCCAACTATTGATGTATTCTCGATTAGAGGATAAACAAGAATTTGTGCGCATTTGCTCACCAATCCATCACCTATGGATAGGACCTAGGTAGGCCAATTTCATCTCATCCTCAGATTATTTGGATACCTTACTAATAAAATCGATAGGCTATCAACTATGGTGAGGATCGAGGTATGCAAGTTTTATCTCATCCTCATACTCTTCAGATGTATCATTGAGAGAGTTAGGAAGCTAGACAAAAATTGTGGTAACAAGGATATGATCTCCTAATAGATGAAAATAGCCTAGGTCAACGTAATCATTCTCGTCAATCTCATCCTCAAAACCTAAGGTTAGGTGTTAGAGATAATCTGCAAGGAGAACATCTAAAATACGCACGGAGTACCCTATACCAAATTTATCGAGGAGTTTATATTGTGCCTGGTAAGGCATCCGAAGACCCTGTTTGAATCGACCAAGACTATTCCCATGCCAATGGCAGTGATGAAAGTATCACAGGGTAAAATATGAGTTTGAAAGATAAGTGGCATTCCCAAAAAATGGCTCAGCATTGTCTGCCATCATAGGTGACAAACTGGTGGATTCAACAAGGCCCTCATAGATAAAATTTGTCTAATTCGAGGGGACCTCCAAGTGTACAATAGTACCAATGGGTAGCGATGGCAAGCGAGGCCTGCCCATGTCTTGCGTAGACTCAATGAGTAGAGTAAATATAAATTTTATACCAAATACTCAACGAGTTCAGGATTGGCCAAAATAATTATGATGCATCCATAGTAGAAAATGATTTTTATGAGTCCATAGGAGTTGGAGCATATTCTTCTATAATGGTGAAAATGGAGGGAGGAATTTCCTCGATTGGTTCCTTCAAATTTTTCTTGCTCGAAGGATTCAAGGAGGAAGAAGGGATATTGGGAAAAACCGATGGCAATGGTGTTGATGGGGGTATTTTAATGGTGGAATGTGGCACCAGATCTGGACTCTTGATGGGATCGTTTGGTTTGATATCTAGATGTATGGATGGCAAGGTAGACTCTTGCAGCTGATGGACCACATTACAATACTTGAATGGTTTGATATCGGCATGAACCACATGGACTTACCCCTCATGTATGTATTTGATAAATTGATGCAAAATGGATGGGATGCATTTCATGTCTTGCATCCAAGGTCTTCCCAACAATATATTATACTACATTGCACCCTCCAAGATATGGTACAATGTTGGAATAGTCTTTAGCCCAACCTGAATAGGAAGGACTATTGTACCAACGATGGAGAATAAAGCATCATTAAATGCTCGAAGGGTGAATGTATATGCTACACCATGTGAGGTTGGGAGGCTAAGGTGCTCTAGTGCATTAGTTGTTATGAAATTGACTGAGGAACCTATATTGATCAACACCCATTTGTAGAGAATCTGATTCACACTAGCAATTATGTGTAGTGGGGAATCGGGCCCATTAGTGGGATTTTCCTTGATCTCATGATCATGAAATGTAATGACAGACTCTCTACAATGTTGATTCTGCCCCACAAAATTAATAAATGAGTTGGGGTCCTAGGTTTTTAATTCAACAAACCTTAAAATCTCCATTAGAGCTTCACGATGTGGTTGCGATTATTGTATTAGCTCATACATGGAAAGTCTAGTTGATGTGGTTCGTAGGCTCTGAGTAAGCCTACTTCTAATAGTTACCATTGGATGAGGTGGCAGACCTAGGGTAGGATTTTTTGATGATGCAGGCTACAACATGGAAGGGATATTTATTGGAGCTATAGGTGGTGCAGCCTGAGTTGGGTATCTCCTATTCCGTGTTATAATATTGATCATCCCAACAAACCCATGCATGGGCGGGGTTGTATGAATTTTATTAACTTGCAAGATTTGACTTGCAGGCACCTCATGTGTAGGCAATGGATCCTTAAATATGCCCATCTATTGATTATTGGTGGTGAGAGGATTGGTGATTTGGAATTCATCCTTTTCAAGCATATCCTATACTATGTTCTTGAAATTGATACATGATTGAATGTAATGTCCATTTAATCGATGATAAGCACAGTATTGATCCTCTCAATACCACTTTAGTTTAGGCCTGTTAGGATCTAAGGGGTGGATCTCTGGCAATTTGATAGCCTTGGACTTGCATAGTCAATTAAAGAGTGATGTCAAAGACTTGGGTAATGGCGTGTAATTGTGAGGTGGACAGAATTGTTGCCTTTGCCCCTAATTTTATTGGGGCTAATTGTATTGCATAGGGGGGGTTGGACCTGATAATTGTTTGGTTACGATGGATTAGGCTTTGTGGGCCCTAGAACATTTAAGACAACTTGATTAACCACTATGGATTTTTGTTGAACTTGGTTGCCTTTCGAATTTTTGTTCCATTCCTTCTTTCTAAGTTTGAGCTCCCCTTCCTAAATCTTGATATCCTCTATGACCTTGGCCTGAGCTAAAGCTTCCTCGAAGGTCTGATATTGTTGGTGTTGTAACAATAGTGAAATCTATTTTGAAAAAATCTTTATGAATAACCAAGTGATCTCAGTTCTAGGTAAGATAAAAGGTAATTTGTACATGACCACTCGACACATGTTTTCGTAGTCTAATATTGGCTCATCATCAAATTGCCAAAGATAATACAAATCATTCAAGGTAGCTTTCTTCTTAATGTTGAATGCAAAGCATTCCAGGAATGCATTGGCAAGTTGTTCAAAGCTATAAACGTTGTGCCTTGGGAGGTGATTGAAACACTCTATGGTTGGGCATGAGAGCGTTATCAAGAAGGTTCTTAGCAACAAGGCATCATTATCCTGAAGTTGAAAGCATAGGTTCATAAAACTGGTGACATGTTCTTGTGCATCATCATCCCCTTTAAACTTATCTAACTTGGGCATTTCAAAATGCATCAGATATAGGAGAGATGGGACAGAAGGATGTAGCGGTTTGTTGCATAGTTGGCTTAGTGTGGGTTTCTTGTAACCCATTCCCAAAGCTTGTTTTTCTAGTGATTGAATACTCTCAGTGAGCACCTTGTAAGCTTTAGAGGAAAAAAACTCATCTTTGTGCCTTTGCCCTCAAGGAGGGGGATGTGGAAGATGCCTAGTGGAGTGAGGTGGTTGATCATGATAATCTACCATATCCTCATAATGTGACTCGGGGTACCCTTGATCTTGTTCATCTGACCCTAAGTCCTCATAGGCTACGTGCTTTGATTGAGCATTATTGATTTGACATTGGAGAGGTCTATATTATTGAGGGGGGGACAAGAAGGATAGTTTTTACTAGGTCTAGGTGGTAGGTTTTCCTTATGCACCATGCATTGTAGCTGTATTTGTGGCCTATGTGTATGTGGTGTAGGAACCACCTCTTGCATGGATTTTTGTAATTTTTCTTGGTATATTGCTTCGTGGTACACCCTATTTTCTTGTAGTCTCTATTATCTTAGCTAATACCTCTCATCCAAGTGTTGTTTATCCAATCGTAGTTGGTTCAACGTTGCTTGTTTATCAGCATTCTTTCTAAGGGCTTGCTCTCGTTGGTCTACAGTATGGGGCCAATTTCCCTTTGTGTTGATATGAAGGACTTTAACCTGATCTGTAGCTCCATAATGGTTGGCTATTTATTTCCCACGATCGAGGGAAGCCACGTTGACTTGGTACGTAGGCTTATAGGTAAGCTCGACATACTCAGGGGGCGTAGAGGCATCACGTGCTTGCATGGAATACTCTTATTGAAGATTTTGGGGATGATAAAAATTCCTTTCTTCCTTAGTTATTAGGACTAGGTGAGTTGACATGGGTGTTTGAGCAAGATGGCAAGTGCCATACCTATCTAAAAATGCATATTGTTGACTCATCCCTGGACATTCAAAAGGAGTGGCATGATCATCCAACATTGTCCATGGTGTATATTGTTGATCATTCTTTACTTGGTATATGGGGCAAGCTAGAATGTGGATTTGTGGCACCGCCCTACTATGACCTTCTCAGTGCTATAAGGTTTGTCTATGGTGAGCACAAAAATTATCTTGGCTATGGAAGCCATCATTGCGATCACACTGAGGATTAGTGGATGCATTTGGGATGGGGACTTCCTCTAGAACATGTTTTGTGTAAAAACTAGGATGCCAAGTAGGAATTATCAAATATTTAAGACTGAAGCGGAGGTGTTCCATGCCTCCTTATAAATAATTTGTGGTACTAGCCCTTGAGCGGGCTTAGCCATGTCTAGTTACCATGTGATTATCTCCTTTAAATTTTAGCAATACATAATCAAACAATCAAAGAAAATATCCAATCAAACAATGTGATTATCTCTTTTAAGTTTTAGATGTGAATCCCTAAGCTATTTGGTGTGTTTTGATTTGTTGCTCTTGTGTCTCTCTTGTTCATGTTTTGCTTTTGTTGATGATATACTCAATGTTAAAATGATTTCACTTGTATACTCTTACACACAAAAATATGGAGATGGAACCCATATCCGATGAGGTAGCACAGGTCCTACCAGTCCTCACCCAGCACATCATGGTCTATGATACACCCTTCGAAGAGGAATGCATGCTATTTTCCATGGATAGGATAGTTCTTGGAGCTGGCCTTGGCCACGAATGGGTTCAAAAATCACAATATGCAAGCCAACAAGGTGGTGATGAAATCCACCGTTGGTCTTGATCAGGTGTTGGGTATGAAGTCCAACTCCCTGATGTTTAACATAAGACGTGGTGTGTGTGGTTTGTTTTATGCAAAAGAAAATAAAATCAAGAAGCAAGCAATGACTTTTATACTAATGCATAAACGATGTTTTACATTCATAATCCTAAGGAAAATAACGTTTTAATTTCAGAAAACTAAGATGCACCCTACATGAGTAGTCACAAGCAACAAGCATACAAACTACGATTTTTTTTTTTTGAAATTTATATATCAAAATAATCAGTGCGACAAGCAGATCACAATGGGCTAGGACTCAAAAAAAAAATGGATCAAAATTTTGTATTTGTGGAATATTTGGCCAACCGAGGCTAGTGGAAAAATGACAACTTTGAGGAATTTCGCAAAAATAAAGAGTTAAGACTCAAAAATTTTGTGAGATGTGCAGAAGGGGTTAACTAAGACAACAAAACAAATTTGAAGTTTTTTGGAGTTGTCTAGATATTTTTGTAATTGTTTTAGTGTTGATAAAAACCTATGTTTGGCTAAAAAAACACTCAAAATAAAGTAATAATATAACCAAAATAACTTCTTCGTTATAGCTCCGATTTGCACAATTTTCATTTTGTTGGATGCAAAATTAAAAAGTAGCAATTTACTAAAAATTTGATTTGCACAATTTTTTTTTTTTGAAAATATTTGATTTTTTTTGGATTTTCTAAAGTTTTCAAGTTTAAATTAAACTATTTAAGTTGAACTTTACAAACTATTTTTTTTTAGAATATTAAAAACCTAAAAAAAAAGAAATTTAAAGTGCTTTTCCTAAAAAAAATTATTATTATTATTTAAGGAAAATTTAAAAAAAATTAAAATTAAAATTTAAACGTTTTTTCTAAAGTTTTTTTTTAATATTTTAGTTTAAACTTGAAAAAAAATTAAAGTTTAACTGGGGGGCGCGTGGCCGACCTGTCGTGGGCAGGCCTGTACAGGCCTGTTGCAGGCCTGTTGTGGTAGGCCTTCTGACGCAGGGGGGTGGACGAGGGAGGGTAGGTGGGTGGGAGGGGACCAAAAAGGGGTGGGGCGGGTGGGTTTGGGAGGGGTGCGAGGTTGCGCTATGTAGCCCGCGCGAGGGGAGGGGAGGGGAAGGGGGAGAGGGTTTCGAGGAGAGGCGCAGAGTAAGGGAAGGGTGGGAAAGAGGGAGGAGGAGAGGGTAGGAATGACGCGGGTTGTGTTGTGCAGCCCACACAGGGAGGGAGGGAGGGGGGAGAGGCACGGGGGCCGCACTGTTCAGCCCTCTACATGGGGTGAGGGTAGGCAAAAATAGGTTCAGGGAAAAAATAGGGTTTTTTATTTTAGATTTATTTATTAAAAAATAAAAATAAAAAAGGAAAAAAAGTGGTGCTAGAAGTTAGGTTTTTCGTTTTTTTTTTAACAAAAGGAAGACAGTAGTAAATGTGTTTTTGTTTTTTTGAAAAACTAAAGAAATAAAATAAAATAAATAAGGAAGACCTACCTAGCTTTCCCGCGTGTGAAGGGGATTTTAAAATGAGGTTTAATTCCTGCAAAATAATTTTTTTAAAAAGACAAAAATTAGTGGAAAAGAACCGTGATCAACATTTGTAAGCCTAAAAAAAAAACATTTTATTATTTCATAGAATGGATCTTTCAGTTACAATAAGCCCCCTTGCAAAGGGGTTTTACAATGCAACACCCAAAAGGAGAGATGATCCCCTTTTTACAATAAAATGGTGTCATATCTTCTTCTTGCTACACTCAAAGTGGGAGGTGGGTTTGTCGTGACCATCACAATGGATTTGGATCTTCGAATCTGGAGCCTTCGAATCGATGCGATCTTGTTGAACCTGGAATATTCAAACCTTCAAACCTAAAACCTGCACACATGCAAACAAACAAAGAGATTTAGTAGCACCTGTTAAGATAGATCAAATGAAACTAAAATATGCAACTAAAAAAAATAGATAACGAGCATTTGCATACATGCATAAATATTCGAGTAGCATAACAATAGCATTCACTTCTTTTAGCCCTCTCAATATCCTCTCCTCTCTTTTTCTTCTCGTTATGTTTTTCCTCAAATGAGAGGGGGTATTTATAGCCTTTGAGGTAAGGTGAGGGGGGGTGATGAGGTGTCCCTAGGTTAGGTTAAACCTAGGTTAGGTCATGCATGCACCTAAGGTTTAATTATGGAGGGGTGGTCACATGGTGACCAGGGGCTTAGTGTAGGAAAGGGCTTGAGTAGCCAAAGGGGGCTACATAAGGAAATGACCCTATTTAAGTGGTAAGAACCACTATTTTAGGCCTACGACTGCCTAGAGTGAGTTATATGGTCCCAAAGATGTTTATTTAGGTAGTCTCTCCAATATGACATGATTTTGGTGCCTACAAAAATCTTTGATGATGATGTCAGACTTAGTTAAGTCTTCCTCTTTTAATACAAACTTTTGGAAGAATTAATAAATGCATAAATTGAGGGAAGAACCATTATCAATCAGAATTCGTTTGATAATTTTTTTCCCAATAAATGTCATGATGTAAAGGTAAGAATCCCCTCATAAGTTTGAGGAAGGTATATCATCATCCAAGAATGTGATGTGATGTATCCCAAGAGAGCCTACAATATTACCCATAGCACAAGGGGAAATATCTTGAGGAACAGATTGTTGTCTTAGAAGTTTCAACAAATCTTCCCTATGAATAGGAGAAGTTTGCAAAAGCTCTAAGAGAGAGACCTTGGTTGAGGTACTAGCTAATTGTTGTTGAATGTCAAAAGAGACTTTAGGTTGTGGCTTCAATACTAAATATTGGGTTTTCTAATCTTGTACTCCCTTTTTGGGTACTCTTCAAAACTAAGAAAGGTTTCAAAGGTGGGTTGGATGAAGTACTCGTCTCCTATTGATATTGTTGAATTTTTTGCATCCATTCTTGTCATCTTGTATTTGCTACTATCATTCCAACCACATTATCATAGGGAGGGGGAATATTGTGATATTAAACTTGATTAGCAACATGTTACACATGCTTAGGTAGAGGATCTTGAAAGATACCTATCTTGATTTGTTGTGGGTTTTTGTTGTGTAGGAGGTTGATTTTTTGTTGGAGGATTGGGTTAAGAACCTTCTATAATAAAAATTCCTTCATCGACTAGGTCCTAAACCACATGTTTCAACCTCTTGCATGCATTTTTCAAGTGCCCCTCCACTCTATGATACAATTTTGACCAATATTGTACCAATTAGTTGTGGTATCGGGTTACCTTATAGGAGGTAACTCAATCATGTTGGATTCCAAAAGTTATTTTAGGACCACATTCATAGGCATGTTGAGTCTTGTAAAATTTCTTGGTGGGGATTTTTTAGGCTGATGAAGCACCATCTTTTGTAGGGTGTTAACAACACTATTAATATGCCTACTATCTGTTATCCCATCACCAACTACATGCTTGTTCTTATACTAATTTTTAGTGGTCCTATCCTATTTTATCTTAAGTTGACCTCTTCTGATAAGAGCCTGCTCCACTTTTATAGCTTGGTCAAAGGATGTGATAGTTGTAGTTTCCAATTCATATGATATATGTTCTTGTAAATTTCCAATAAATATCTCAAGCATGTCTCGAGGAGGTAAGGTGTATCTCAAGCATCCAACCAAACTCCTCCAGGGAGACAAAAACTATGAAATACTTTCATATTTAGATTGTTTCAACATTTAGACATCTTTTATAGTCACATTCTTTTCAACATAAGCACCAAATTATTGAACAAACATTTCAGCTATCTCTTCAAAATTCCTTAAATAATGATTGGGCAATTTATAATACCACTCTAATGCCATACCACCAAGGATCTTAGGTAACATCTTAAGTAACAATATGTCATCATATATGATATCATGGCATGTTATCCTAAACATCCTTAAATTCTCAATTGGATCTTATGTTCCCTTATAGATAGGCAAAACCGACATTGGAAAATGCTTAGGGTAGGGCCTAGAGGTAATGATAGGGTCTAAGGGATGATTGCACATTTCTCTGTAGTTGTAGGTAAAACTAGGTGGCTAAATCATATCCAATCTTAAAACTAATTGTTTCATCATATTTGTTAAAATCTATACTTTAGGATTGTTGTTGTGCAATATCCTTAGGTTCCCTAGGGAAGGGATATAGGTAGGTTGTTGAAATGGAACTTGACTCATGTTGGACGTATTGATATTGTTATGGTATGGGTTATGATATGTGGTATCTTGCTATGGAGGGTAACTAATATTTGGTGAGACAAAAGCATGAATGTTGAGATTAGATAAATGAGGAGGAAATTGAACATAATCTTGAGATGCACTACTAGTTGGAGGGACTTGTAAAACCCTTCCAACATTGGTGGTTATAGTAGTAGTATAAGTTGGGTTATGAACAAGATTACCATGATGTGAAGATTCAAACAAGGGGTTGTTATGAATATTCCTAGGAGAGACGATAGAAGGAGGAGGTACCTCACCTCTTTTGATTTAAGCCTCCTCATACATAACTCTAAATAAAGTCTTCTTGTGGTGTTTTATGAAATCCATAAATAATTAACTGATATAAAAGTGAAGCCACCATTAGGCCTCTCAAAGAGATCATATTTAATATCAATTTCAACATGTTCTTGCTATTATATATTAAGGTTAGGATTCTCTCTATCAATTTGATCATATTATTAAGGAATTTTATCATATTCTAGATGTCTTAGCTGACTTCTAAGGAATTGAACCATTAGAAGAAGCGAAAGGATAGAAGAGAAAACTGAGGAAAGACACACAAGAAGGTTCTTAGGATATATTTAATATTTTTTATCTAAATAAACAGAATCAGTGGTCTTGTTTAAAGTTTTCAAGAAAACACAAAGTAAGGGGCTTCCTATCTTGGCCACTAAGACATGTTTTCATGTCAGGTTCACCAAATATGTAGAGGAGGAAAACTACCCTGTCGCATATGATTCTCGGTTGATCTACTGGGAGCAAAGGTGAACCATGGAGATGTGTTATACTCTCTACACCAATGGATACGAAAGAATGGCTTCATCAAGAATAGTTTTAGGACTCGCTCCAAGTTTGGGATGGAAATTTTTGACATGTTAATTAAGCATACACCTATTGTTTGGCATTTCTAAACTAGACTATGAAAATGAAAGAACAATGCAAGACATAGAAGATGCAAAAAAACAAGGACTAACCCTAGTATGATTTTGTAATTCGATGATGTCTAATCCTAGGATTGCAAAATAAATTCTTTTGAGCAAGGATCCAAGGGAATGCACAAGCAATATTAAGACCCTAGATGCACACTATTTGCTTTTATCCTTTCAAATGCCTAGAAATTCAATCAAATATTCTTTTGCTTATAATATAGGTTTTGGATAAAAATGAACAAAATAAAACACAAACAACCTAAATAACTATTAGGGCACTTATTCAATCTGACAGTCAATCCAAGATTTATCTTGCATCCAGAATATCCAATGGCTTCAAATCCTACAAAATAACTTCACAAACCCTATAAAATTTAATCAGTGTTTGGGGACCTGCTTAGGCCATTGAAATACCAAGCTTGGAGGTGCAACAGTCAAGCCTCCTTGGTCCTTTTAGTTGACCATTAGAAATATAAATTACTTTAACCTTTGGAACATGCACAAACAAAGTAAAACAAATAGATAATAGTGAAATATAATGCAGATAAGGTGGACACAACATAACACTAAAATGCAAGTGCAAAATCAAGGTTTTGGGGTGTGAAACTTGCCCTCAAGCCCTAATTTACCAAATTTACACCCTATAAATAGGGAGCACAAATTTTTCTTACCAAATTTGCACCCTGTATGGGTGAGGTGTGAATCTGGTTTAGATGCCCTTTTTGGGCCCTAAAATAGCGAAAAATATACTTGCAAAGCAACTAAAGTGAATACAAAACCTAATGAGCTAGTGGAGAAAGAAAGAAGCAATGAAGATATGGATGAAGTACTCCAATAATTTTGATCTATCCAATCACTAAGGCTCCTCCACTCAATCCCCAAGGGCATCCAACACCAAAGCATTGAAAAACAAAACAATGACTTGCAGCAGAAGGGCACTTGTTAGCATGAGCAAATGAGCGAGTCAAGAATTATAATCTTCAAAGAAATTTTTAGGATTAAATAGGGAATCCAATCATCTATTTATAATAGGTTTGGAGGGAAAAATGAGTGGGAAAATAAAATTTCACTGTGGGCAAAGGCCGACCCCAAAACGGGCCAACAAGAGGAGGGGTTTTAGTGAGAAAAACCCTTGGAATGCCAAATTCATACCTGATAGTTATAGGGCATAAATATGGTAATCCAACTTTGTGCCCTGTATGGACCAGGCACGAATTTGGTAAAGTTAAGGAAACAAGGCAAATGGAGAAGGCAAAAAGGCTCCAAATTTGCACTTAGCAAGTTTGGGTGGCTAACTAGGGATCTAAGGAAGAAATGACTCATTCTGATGGGTCAATTTTCTATGTCCACAAATGTTCAAATACTCTTTATGATATATCAAAAAAAAATTATATTAAATACATACATGCGTACATATACACACAAATACATAAATATATATATATATAATAGCTTTGTATAACAAGATCACATAAAATAATAATTTCTTTTACTATATTTTTAAGTTAATTATATGGGATTGAAATGGGCCCCATATGCATTACATCATGACCATATAGTGGTATTACAACAACTTGACAATTATGTATGTATCAGTTGGTAATATTAGAATCTAGGTCACCTCCTTGGAAGCTAAGGAATTTAACCAAATGGGCAAATATTATATGATTTTTACTTTCATTTTTAATTTTACTAAAAAAAATTAATTTTACAACTAATTTTCAATAAATAATGCATCAAAATAATATCCTATATAAATTCTCACTTAATGACTCTAGTTACATCTATTTTAGGTAACTCATTTGTATCACTTAAGAAAAACTATGATTATAAGTTACCTATTAAGTGGTATAGAATAATCTATAAATATTTATCTATATGCATCATATGAACATACATAATACTTTTCAAGCTCTAATGAGATAATGCTACTACATCAACAAAAATGCTTGGCTTCTCATAAGAAGGTTTTAAATGCATCAACTATATGGATCTTATGTGGAATTTATTCAAAACTTTGCATGTTTCAAACTCTTCTTATCCATATTTAGTGGGTCTATAGATAAGTATTATGACAAGTTGTGGAACAATTCTCTTACAATCCTATGTAATTGATTTAGACTATAGTTAGTAAGATAAATGTCTCTTACAATTATAGAAAGTATAAATATTGATCCAAAATAATGTATCCCAAACTTATAATCTACTTTGATTACTCAATAATTAAGATGGTGACTTTTCATATTTTTTGTAATATTTGACTTTTCATTACTAGTTTAATTTTTGTCTTCTAACTAACTATTAGAAAGACCCTCATTAAAAATATATTGGTATATTTTTTATTGTTTTGCATTGCTTCTTATTATGAATTACTTCTCAATTATTCAAGCAGTTTTTTTAATAATACTAGTGGTAAGAGATGTGGTAATGAGTTCGTTCTAGTGATAGAGAGTGTGATTGTATAGTATCCATATTTGAAACGTTTTAATTAGAACATATAATGACATAAATAAAGTTTTTTATTTTCTTTTAAAATGAAAAATAAGAAATGAAACTATTGTATATAGCATAATAAGAGTATAGAAAAAAAAAACTTTCTTTTAATTATTGAAACTTAAAATAGATCTATCTTCTAAAACTTCTAATTAGAAAATATATAATTTATTACAATAAATAATTAAAATCTAAAAAATAAATCAAATGACACAAATAGAACATAATTTCTAAATGCATGAAAACATCCCTTAAATATTTGTATAATTTATAAAATCATAAACTACATAACTTAATTAAACAAAAAACTAGCAACCAATGGGTTTGGATCAATTGTGAGGAAGCAATGAACTCAAACTATGAATCAAGGTTCAAATCCCATGCATGAACCTTAACATTTTGGGTAAAATCTAGATTAACCTAAATAGTTTAATTTTCTAGCAAATAGGGAATGAGTGTGAGTAGGGAGCAAGTTCATACAAGGAGAAGGTGCAAATAAGAAAAGTCAGCCTCACCTTTTCTTAGTTTATATTTTTGAGAAATTTCAAATAATAAAGGACTTTTATTAGGTAAAGAGGTAAAGGTAAAGTAGTTTTTAACATCCATAAGAGCATAGGTTATATGAGATGATCGTTAGAGGATGTAGTTTATTTGAAGACAGTAAAATAAAAAAAGTTGGAGAATTGCTAACACAAATCAGCAGGAGAAGGAACAACCTTCTCAAAGATATTAAAGTTCATATGATATGATTTGAGTAATTGTACTTCCATATTTGAGGTCCCATAGACCATTTTTGGGTCTCGCGGACGTAATTAAATTAATTAAAATCTTTCATTCATTCATTCATTCATCCAACCAAACCTCGGTTACCAAAGTAAGATGTACAACTCTATCACTCATTGGATTTAAACCTTGTACCTTCTATAAAAAGTTCTAAAGTCTTACCATTAGGCCCACTTAGAGGAAGAAATGGGTAGAATGTAAGGGAAGTTATTTCTGACATCCCAAATTGGAAGTAAGGATGTTGTAGATGAAAGTATGGATGCCTTAGGATAAAAATAATAGGAAATAAAGAATAATAAATATTTGGGAATGAAACAACAAAAGGGATTACCAAGGATGAAATGATTAAGCATGACATAATAGTTCTTAAAAGCATAGGTTTAATATGTAATTTCCATGGATACTAGCTAGCTTTTTTGGAAACTCAAAATTGGAACAAATGGAAGTGGAGGTTGACAAAATGCTCTATAACTTTTCTTTCAAAAGTATTTTTAGTCATTATCTTCTTTAGTTTCGAAATAAGGGAAAAAATAATAGGTGATGATCCATAATTTAAGGGGAAAATACCCTATATTTAAGATCACCCCAATGAAAAACTTTTGTGGAGACAAAAACTATTAAGAGGCTTTCAATTTGGATTATTATTTTTGGATTTCCATATTAGCTTATCAACAAGAAGGTTTTGACAAATAATGACAATATTCTAGGAGAGTTCATCCAAGAGGGATCAATTACTAAGTAAAATCATGTTGTATGTATCCAAATATGTGTTTCCATGAATATTTAAAAAATATTACAAAAATTCATTAAGATTAAATATAAATCAAAAGATTATGATCAACAAGTGGATTATGAAAACATTGTATTTCAATGTACAAATATTATTAGGTTGGAAACATGGCAAGATATGACAAAAATTTTCAAAAAAATAGAGAAAGAGATGTAAAATTTTTGTCATGCAACAAAATTCATGATGAATCAAACGTGAAGATCATAGTATACTAGAAGGTGGGCTAGATTAAGTATTTCTTACTCTCAAAAAAGTGGTAAAGAAATCGCATCTAAACCATTATATGGTAAAGGTCATTATGGTTCACTTTGATCAAGTACTACAAGAAATAAAGATGAGCATGATGTATGAGGAATTACAATGTGCAAGTTCAAATTTAGAAGGAAGTAAAATTGTGAAGGAAGTGGAGGTAAAGTTTAGAACAAATAAGTAGAAAATGTCAACTTTAATCTAGGTAAGTCATCTTCGTTTTTGTCAAGTAGTATAAATCCTCTCCTTGTAATAAAAATGAAAGTAGTTTTAAATTTATCTTATGCACTTTTTAGTCTTAAGTGTAGTATAACAAAGAAAGCAATATAGAGGACATTCATGGCAATTTAGGATTTTAAGGGCAACATAAGAAAGTAATTATAATAAGTGGGTATAAGCCCACAAATAATAATAAAAATGGTATCTTGGAATACTAGAGGTTTAAATAAGACCCCTAAAAAAAGAGCTAGCAAGGTTATTCATACATTATTATAGTATTGAGTTTATTTTGGTACAAGAAACAAAAATAAGTAGTGAGGAATGTAATTGTGCATTCAAAAAGATATGGAAGATGGGGAATTGTCTTGCAATTTCTATTGTGGGAGCTTCAAGAAGCATTTCAATAATATGGAACAAACAAAAATGGAAAGGATAATTTCTAGATGCAAAACATAATGCGGTTGGTAGAGTTTTTATAGGAAATAAGAAAATATCAAAGTTGGGTTTATAAATTTATATGCTCCAATTATAGCTCCTCTTTTTTGTAGATGCCAAAAGGACCTCGGTTTATTTATATCAAATCCAATGACTATTTATAATGGTAATCTATTGATTCTTGGGGGAACTTCAACAAAGTTCTATCTCCTTTAGAAAAGAAAGGTAGTACTATTGGATGATCTAAATCAATCGAGGAAAATAGATGCATTGGAAAAACTTATATAGTAGAAATATTGGAATTTTTTTGTTTGTATAATACATGGTTTCAAATAGAGTATATAATCTCTTTAGACATTTTATTGCGAGCAGGATCATTTCACAAACCCATTTCATTTATATGTGATCTAGTCAATAATGGTCATCCAAAGCCAATTTGATTTTAGCCTATATGGCTCCAAGACCCTAATTTTTTCAATGGTTATGTTATGGTGGGATGAAGCAAGTTTTAAAGGATCGTGTATGTATAGGTTTGTTCAAAACATAAAATATAAAAAGAAGTGGATGAACACTTGGAATGTTTTATCTTTTGGTATTTAAAACAAAAGAGGACATTAAATCCAAGCTCAACAATTTATAAGAGATAGTAAAAATCAACAAAATAGGCCAAGATACATATAAGTAAAACATTTTTTTAAATCCTAATGTGTTGAAAAACAAAGATTCATATTCGAGCCAAAAATATAGAAAGAAGGATTAAATAAGGGGATAAAAATACCAAGTTCATTCATTCTAAAAATAAAATAGATTTGTATTTTCATAACATAAAAATTATTTCAACTCCAAATGGAAGAAGTATTGAGGAAGAGGAAGATATTCAAAAGGAAGCAAATAAATATGTCAAATATGTCCTAACATAAGTTGGGAAAGGTAAGGAGGCTCAAGATAATATTTTGTAATATATTCCTTCAATTACCACATAAGGATAAATAAACACTTGATGAGAAAGACCTCTTTATAAAGGAGCTACAAGATGCAATTGTTTCTTTCCATCCTAATAAAACACATAGACCTTATGAATTTCCTATAATTTTCTATCAAAAGACTTGGGATTTTTTTAATAATAATATGTTGGTTATGGTTGAAGAGGCCAAGAAAATAAGGGTAATGATAAATAATATTAATAACTCCTTTATTTATTTGGTTCCCAAGAAAGGGTAGATGAAATATTTTGATCAATTTCATCAAATAAGTCCTTGTAACCGGATTTATAAAATAATTTTTAAAATTATCAAAAATAAATTTAAAAGCATTCTTGATTGTGTTATCTCAAAGGAACGGGGTGATTTTGTTATGGGTAAATAAATGCTTGATGGTTTATTACACAAGAGGCCACACATTCTCTTCATTCCATGGAAAAACTAGATATGCTTGTAAATTTAGAACAAAGTATATGATACAATTTGTTAGAGTTCTCTACATGATATACAAAGAAATTTTAGTTTTTATCAAGTTTGGTGTGAATAGATTAGATGTTGTTGTAACACTCTAAAATATTTTACTTTGAAAAATAGATCACCTGCTAGATACTTTGAATCATATCATAGAATCTGTTAGGGTGACCCAATATATCCTTATATTTTTATTATTCTTGATGAGGCATTAAGAAAAGCTTTCTCAAAAGAAAAATGGAAGAAAAAATCAAAGGTATTTAGGTTGTAACAAATGCTGCCTTCAAATATTATCTCCAATTTTTTATGATACTTTTTTTGGTCCATCATTTGGTAAACATGTCTTTGAAGTTCAAATCAATATTATCATGTTATGAGAAAGTTGTTATATGTTTGTTTAATACCATGAAATAAATTATATTTTTTATTAGCATTGCCTTATATTTATAACTAATTATGTGTATATTTTAGGGTTTAAAGTTAAGAATTTTCCATCAACACTCTAGGTATTCCTTTGTTTGATTTAAAAAAGGAGCTATGGGACTCAGTTTTTGATAGAATGAAACCGTGTTTGGTACCTTGAAAAAATAGGTTCTTAACTATGAGTATAAGGATATAACTCATAAAGACTACATTGTAATCTATCTCTATATATGTTATCAATTTTAAGATTGCTAGTAGGTATAGCATCAAAATTTGATAAAAATTCAAAAATATTTTTCTTTGGAAAGGATGTGATAAAAACTTTAGAGGGAGCGGTTTACAAAGGAAAAAATATTGGAAGGGAAGGCCTACAAAATTTTAGACTTATAAGTTTAACATTAAGGACAAAAATTGATCGTATATTATTCAAAGATCAAGGAAAGAGTTCAATAAGCATGTTACTTCAAAAAAATATTAGATTTTTTATGCAATAAAACTATTCAAAAAGAGAACTCTATCTAGGAGATCAATAATATGGAATATCAAATAGTTTAAAAATAATAGAGAATTATATTATGTGGTGATTCAATAAGGGGGATTCTATATTATTTTGGCATGATGCATGATTGAATCCTTATCCTCTTATTTCTTATTCAAAACAAAAACTATTGGCTAGTTCATACTTAGCTTGTAAATTTTTAAAGATAAAAAATTATATTAATATGGATAATAATTCCAAATCATGGATTTCCATTAGTAATCTTAAAGAAGAGGAATTTGTGTTGAATTAGTTGTAATATGTCCATATTAGGCCAAGGCCAACAGTGATGAAGTGCCTACGGTTACTCTTGATGTAGCCTATACGCAAGTACTATGTAAGCCTTTGGGAATTCTCTATGTAATCCTACAAGCATTATATATGTAATCCTATGGGAATATTTCTATGTAAGCCTACAAGCATCTTTATGTAAGCTTAGGGGCATCTTTATGTAATATTATGGGTACTTTTGATGTATTCACCCTTAGTGATATTGGTTAAACCACCTCTATGGTTAACCTTGATTAAAGGGTTTAATATATTTATTATATTGTAATTTAACCTTCAAGTTAGGCTACATAGGCTTGAGGTTAGAATTTAATTAGGGATTAGGTATCACTATAAACACCCCTCAAGAATTAATCCATTTTATTAGATTGTAATATGTGAGATGTATGGGTTCCTATGGGCACCCATCAAGGGGTTCCTTCTATTTATTTATGCCGTTTATCTCTTTCTCTATTTTTGTCTATATGCTATTCTATTTTGCTCTTCTTTATTTTTGCATATGATTATGGTGAATGTATGCTTCAAAATATTTCTAGAAAGTATTGTGAATTTTCACAAGTTAAAAAAATAATATATGAGCTTCAAAGAATAGTTCAAGATTTTTATTTATCTATTTTTATATGAAAGGATGAGTTGGTTTGGAATCTAGTAAAATGGTGACATAATTAATCAAGTTGAGATATAAGGATTTAGAAAAATAAAAAATTTCTACTCCTATAAATTCCCCTTGGAATGTTGAAATTCACACTTCCAAAAATGAACAAAAGTAATCCATCCACTCAAATCTCATACAAAAAGCATAAAAAAAAATAGATCTAGATAGTGGACACCTATAGGTACCATAAATAATCACTATATTATTTTTATATAAGGATCATAACATTCTAATGGAATGGATGAAGTGATGTGGGGTATTTATACCAATACCAAATCCCTAATTACATAAACAAGTTTAACCTAAGCCAATATAACAAGAATGCTTTAGGCTAATTACAAGTTATAAGGTGCTTTTAACCATAACAAGATTAATTATATCCCATAGGAATTATATAATAAAATAGATTAAATACATTTATATAGTGATTTATTTTTGGCCTATATAAGAATTCATCATACAATATTATCCTTGGTTATAAGTAAGATTACACTTTTAACACCCCCTCATAATCTACATTAAAGGACCAAGGAGAAAAGACATTAGTGAAACTAGCATCTTCCCTCCATAGTGGATGTTGTAGTGGGTCTTTGTACTTGATAAAGTATCATTTGAACCGCCTAATTATCTGAATCTTCTAAGATACCTCTGCATAAGCATCTTCTTAGGCTAGACCCTAGTCACCACCACCAATCTGATATACTCCTGCACATATCCAAAGAACACTTACACTATGACTTTGTATGAGGAATATAATCTAAGAGTAATCCTTCTAAAAAGTTGCTCTATTTTTATATAGTTGCATAAGACAAGGCTTGGAAGCATAACTTTCTCTTTTATAACATATATCACCTTGGTTGGTAGCTTTGACTTTCCCTTGGACCACCTAATTTTTTGTCACCAAAATAGGCTTTCCATGGACTATTTATGAGAGGAGCCATTACAAAATTATAAGAGTACCTAGACAAAGAATAGAAGAAAGAAGAGATCATGAAGGATTAGATCTTCATGTATAATTTGAATAAATAGACCAAAGGAATAAGAAGGATTGACCATAGTATATTTTGAATCCCTTTTCTGTATGCCTCCAAAAGACTCAATAACTATTGTAAATATCACAAATCCAATTGTACCTCCCATAAATATAGATCAAATATTATGATTTCATAACATATTATAAATTTGCTCTTTTGAAATAGGTCAACTTTGAGTACTATCAAGCATTATTTGGCCCCCAACATTGTAACAATTCCTTGAACTAATTTCATTAATGTAAAGAGCTCAAAAAATCATGCTATTTGAAAAAAATGGATCAAAATGTTTCATATGTAAATTTATGGCCTCTGGAGGATTTTACCTAATAGCCATCAAAAAATAAAAAATTAACCTCACAAACCTTAGGACTATTGCATCCAATTACATTTTTCCACTTGGCATCCACTGATTCACCAATGGCTACCATTACTTTTGTACCACTTATTTACCACTAGACTATTGAAGCACTATGATTCCAACATATGCTTAAATTCCATTAGATGAGGTGTATATATATGGAAAAATTATTAATGTGTGGTATTTTATATGGCCATGTTGACCAAGGCTTCAACTATTTCTAAAAGTGATAAAATTTCACTACATGGTGTTCAAACCTAAGCCTCCTTTGGTCTCAATACCTTATGCTAGCCAAGATAGCAAAGTGTTTCTTGAATCACTTACGGCATCCTTGCGTAGATGTCATGAACAAATGGCATAGTACCCAAAAAAATCATTTTATAAGAATATTGTTCAACAAAGAGACTCGAACCTATGCTAAAAAAGTTATGAATACCTTTGTGAGCTTTGCATAACCAACTAACTAGAGGTCTCCATGGTGATGGTTATGTCAATGTTTGCATAAATATATCATCCAAACAACTCATTATGTGCATGCTAAAAGAAAATCCATGTGGTTTTAACCTTCTTTATTTTATGCCCAAACTCTAATTTAGTTTATTAGCATGCCATGCATTCAACTTGAAAAAAACAAGTGCATTTGCATTTTATCCCTTACTTTACCTTTAAAAAAGCAACAAAATTATTATGCATAGATTTGAACCTATGATCTATAGTGTTAACGCCACTAAATAATGTATGCATAACCATATTGGTGCCTCCTTTGAATGGAAACAAATGTGCACCTTTTCCTTTGAAGATGGCATCACAACTAGCTTGAGAAAAGACTAAATTTTCAATGATGCCAAACCTTCATATTCCATTCAATTAGAGTGTCCTAGATTCCCTATGAAGGCTAAAGAAAATGATCACCATGCCAAACCATATTCAATTTTATATACAATGGGTTGAAAGTACTTTGATGATAATGAATAAAAATATGGAGTAGGCACAAACTCTCCAATATTTTTAAAAAAATGAATGAAAATAGTGAAATACAATATCCTATTTTAATCCTATGCTAAAGATGCTTATGAAGCTTTGAGAAGTAATTTGCCTCCAATTGAAAAAATAATTAGAGGTTCCATTTATGTGTGACCAAGTCATGTCACTCCATACCCACTCTGATACCATGTTGGAATTAACAACTATTTTCATAAATAAACACAAGTAATCTATCCATTCAAATCTTATATAGAAAGCGTAAAAAAGGACAAAAGAGAGATATAGGTAGTGGGAATCCATAGGCACTTTAAATAATTGCTATATTATCCTTAGATAATGATCACAACACTCCAATGCAATGGATGGAGTGGTGGATGTATTTATACCATTACCAAAACCCCAATTACATAAGCAAGTTTAACCTAAGCTGATATAACAAGAAGGCTTTAGGTTAACTACAATTTATAAGATGGGTTTAACCATAACAAGGTTAACCATGATCCCTATGGCTTATATAATTATATAATAAAATAAATTATGTATATTTATGCAATGATTTCTCATAAGCCTATACAATATTACTTCATACAATATTGGCCTTGGCTATAAGTCAAATTTAACTTTAAACATGGAAGAATGTTTGGTGATATAAGGCCTTTCCTAAGCCTTCGGTTAGGAGGCCAAATCAAAAAAATTATTGGTGAGTCTACAAAGAATAGTATATCATGGACGTTTTAGTTGCACCTTATGTAAGAAGGATCTACAAACTCTGTATCATTTACTTTTTCATTGTCCCTCAACTTACACCATTTTTTCTAAAAAGTGAGAATATGTTGGGTATCTTCATCAACTTGAAAGAGTTGATGGAATGTTGTATTACTTATTTTGAATCTAAAGCATTATGCATGTTGTAGAGGATTTATCTTGTCACTATTTTTTGGGATTTATTGCTTGAAATGAACAGTCTAATTTTAGAAAAAAATCATAAAATGATGCCCAAGTTTAGAATCATATTGTTGTCTCTCTTGTAGAATATTTACATGCATGGTACTCATCATGGGAAGTATTAAGTGTAGAAAAAAATGTGTAAATCCTCTTGGATGAATATACATAGAAGGATTATCTATTACAATGGAGTCAACATATTTGTGTAAATATATGGTAAATGAAAATATCCTAAAGTTAGGTTAATCAAAATTTATTTTGATGGTGCTTCAAAAAGAAATTTGGAAAAGTTGGCAAAGGTGGTCTTTTTCAAAACAATAAGGTAAAAAGTTTCTCATTTATTCAATCATATGGAACATCAACTAATAACTATGTTGAGGCTAGGGGACTTCTTATAAGGATCAAAATTATCATTGAAGAAGTATGGCAATATATTTCAATCGAGGGGGATTCATAAATTATTATTAATGATGTCAAAAAAATGTATATGAAAATTGGATAAAAAATAACATTATTTTTTTGGTCCATCAACTATTGGTAGTATCTTGGGAATATCAAAAAATCTATAGAAAAGCAAATAGCATAACAAATAATTTAGTCAATCATGGTGTTAATATTTGTCCTGGAAAATCTCAAATATTAGAAGGTAATTAATCAAGTGATATTTTATCTTTTAATGAAAATTATATAGGGAGTTGATTGTAAAAGCATAGTATCTTGGCAAAGGACGAACAATATATTTAATAAAAAGGTAAGTTGGATATGGTTTAATTGACCTAGAAACAAAGGTAATGTTTTTTTTATGGGAGTGGCCCCTAATAGAAGTTGCACATATCCTATTAAAATAAAAACAAATAAAAATATATTATATGGCATGAGCTCAAATGGTTAAAAATGTGGACTTCCAAGGCAAAGACAACTCCAAATGTTGTCGAGCCATATATGCATAAATTTCGAAGTGTCATTGTAATAGTACCACTATGTGATTGGTTGAAATATGGGTAAGGTCATTTTAATCCCATATAATCATGAATTTTTTTATAAAAATAAAATGAATTATGATAACATCAAATGGAATTAGTTCAACTTGTTAGATTCCTCAAAATTTAAGGAGACCTAGATTCAAATATTGTTAAGTGATACATGGATAATATCCAAGCTTTATTGTAATACCACCATGTTGTGATGATGTAATCCGGGTGGGGCCCATTTCAATCCCATATAACCAATTGAAAAACAAAATGAATTATGATAACATAAGAGGTACCTTATCTAATAAAAATTTGCTTTACTTTACCTTATGAAATTGCTCTATTCACTTGCTTCAAATGGAAACTTTGTTTGTCATATCATAGATTAAAAAGCTTTATTCAAAATGTGTGACAAAGTATCAAAATGATTTAAAATATTATTTTGAGTGAATATCAATGTAATTTTCCAACTTTCAAAAAAGGCTCTATGTTGTAATCTTTATATCTCTCAAATTTTCAATATGGTTTCTAAATTTCAAAAATCTAATTTGATGTTGAAGTCCTTATAACTCCCAAATAAGAAATTTAGAAAACAAAGATATTTGCAAATTTTAATATTCCTAGTTTATGTAGAAATCCTTATTCCTCCAAGTTAAACTATTTGCAAATATTTCAATGTGGCTTGAATTTCAAATAGAATGAGATAATTCTAAAACCTTTAAATTGTATTTCCAAAATACTTCAAAATACTTCAAAATTGATCAATATAGTTTCTAAGGTTTTAAATATTCAATTTGTTGCCTTATCTCTCCATTAATTCAATTAATCTAAAATGTACTAGAAGTATGGCCTTGTATTTATCGATATTTCCACCTACTTTACTTTTAATTTTGAATATACATTTCCAACTGATGGGTTTATCTCTAATGGAAGATCAACAAGATGCTTTTGTTGGAGAATATTACATTATTTGGTACATGCTAATGTACCCCCATGGTACCTTCATGGTACAAATGTAAATATTTAATAGATTAGGGTATGAATCTATAGTTTAGGAGTGTGATTTATATTTCCTCTTTATGTAAGTGTTCATGTGTAGGATGTGCACAAGTGTCATGTAATTATGTGTGCAAATGTAAAGAGTGAGAATGTGCACAAGTGTCTTGTAATAGAGTGTGTAGGTGTGTGCAATGTGTCATATAGTAAAGTGTGCAAGTGTCAGAATAAAGTGTGTAAATAGAGAGTCAAGATTCATGTATACAAGTGGCAAGATGAGAAGATAAAAGACATGAGAGGATTTATCTTATGCATGGAATAGGAAAGGTTGCATCTCCTAGATGTGAGAGGAGAGTAATAGTCAAGTATTGAAGAGTCATCTATGAAGGCTATATTATGGAGACAAAGCTCCATGTATTATATATGGATTGAAGATTATCAAAGTATCTCAGATACATTTAAGCATTAATAATATTGAAGCTTGTATGCATATTTTGAGCAATATATTATAAGTGTTTCTTCATGTTATTACATGAATGATATTGACCATTTTGTTCATATTATTGTCATTGTTATGAATATTATGTTCATTATATTGGTCATTTAATATAGTAATTGCTCTTATATTTGAGATTACTTTAGATCCTATATATTAGGACCTCTGATAATCCATCTAAAAAGCCAACAACTTTGTCTTATTTTTCATGAATGCCTAATATTCAACATTCATGGTATTCTTCCATGTCTTAATGTAAGGGATTCATGAACTTTTGAATGTTTAAAATTCTACAATATAGTGCTCGCTAGAGATAATTTCACTTTATTGTGGACTCTATTATGAGTCCTTGACCCTAAAGTTGATGTGTTTGGGACTTTCTTTAACTTTATTTGATGCATGATACTGAGATACTTTCTTTAACTTTATTTGATGCATGATACTGAGATACCACTCGGGCCACTACATGGTACTCAAAGGTAGTTTCTTTAATATATTAGTGCCATTAATGCAATCATCACCATCATCATGATTATCATCATTATTATTAACTTTATTGTCCAAGGTTCCATCTTCACCCACAAGGAATATAATAAAATATATCTTTGACATAGATGGCTCAATGAAAGGTGAGTTGGAATCACTCTTCTCATCAAACAAATCTCTACTAATGTGAAAATTCTTGGTTTTAACATCCATAAGTCAATAGGATTTTATTTGAAACTTTATTCTCTTTAACAAAAATCATTCACCATATACTAAAATAACAAACCATCCATCCACAAATAATTATCCACGGTATCAATCTAGACAACAAGAAAAAGATAGATAAGAACCTTAAGGTATGGAAACACCAATAATACTCCTTAAGAAAGGTACAACTCCACAAGATCTCCATGGGTAAATATGATTACAAGAGAATGCTCGATATGAATAATGATGATCATTACAATGATAATATCCCTTCTTTATATACCCATCTTCTAATTCTACTTTGGGGAGTCAACTACTAAACCCTCATCCCACTCATTATTATAATATAATATAATAATATAATCAACCTTGGGTTATGTATGGCCCATGCCAACTATCCATAATACCCTTATAAAATATAATATCATATCCTCATATACTTATTCCTAGGTACCATAGCATTCCACCCTCACAAATTTTTCATCCTCAAAACATAAGAAGAAACTAAATAATATGATCTTCTAAGCAATGTTGGCAACTAGTACTAATCTTGATCATCCATCCATCCAAATGAAATATTGAATTGTGGTGGTCTTTGATGATGTCAAGTTTCCATTGTGCCACTTAAATATTCATAACTGCTTTGTTGGATCCATGCTTCTACTCCTCTACTCTAATATTTTGAATAATCAGTCCTATAATACCATGATGTTGTTGCACCACTCTAAAATCTAGAATTACTATGTTTTTCTATCAAACACTGTCATACTTGATGTTTTCTAACTCCATGTAAATCCATAATAATATTGATGCCCTAAGCCACACCTTCAAGATTGTTGTTGCTTCTGATGGTGTGGGCAATAATATGTTGCAATATTCACCTGATGTTCTAATTCTTTAATATTTTTCTCCTCTATTTTAAATTCTTTCTCAATATCGTCTCTCATGTCCCCTTTTTGTGGTGCATATATGTGCTCTTCTAACAAAGCTTTCTTGGATTTTGTTGTTGCTTTTTCTTTGGACTCTACTACTTCCTCTATTGTAGACTTAGCTTTTGATTCCTTTATTGGTTCCTTAACTTGTTCCCTTGCCATAACTACTTCTTGTTTCTCCTTGGATCCTTGCTCCTTAAGCTGAGAAATATTTTGTAGTGTTATCTTCTTTTTCATGTACAATAACTTTATGAACTTCTTTTCCACATCAATGTTAATAGTACCCAAAGAATCCATCCAAGTATAACCCAAAATAATATCTACATCATCCATCTTAATAACATGAAAATCTAAATGTAAAACATATTTATCCATGGTAATATTCAAATCTTCAAAAATATGATCATTCACACCCTCAATTTGCATGTCTTTAATTTTTGTTATTTGAACTTGCAACCTCTTAGCCAAAGCAATATCAATGAACTTATACATGCTACTAGGATTTATGAAAATAATAACCTTTTCCCTCTGAATACAACCATGAAGCTACAAAATAGAAATTTTATATTCAAACAAGTCCTTCTAACCACTCTTTGGCCTATCTGATACCAAAGGTGTGGTTCCCTCAGCCTACACACTATCCTTATCTTTTCCTTCTATCAATTCCTTGAAATTTTCCAACTCTATTTTTTATTCATTTTGCTCATCCTAGAACCTATTTATTTTTTTGGTATAGCTATTGAGGGTATATTTCAAACTAGCTATATTTTTATATGGGTTCCATTGACTCAAGAATGCTTGCTTTGTTTCTTCCCAAGTCGGTCTATAATTATGGGCCATAAAAAATATAAACCAAGAGTGAGATGATCCTCTGGGAGAATAGTTAAGCTTAATGTTCCAATTAAAATTAGTAGAATACAAGGATTTAAAATGTTTCCACTATTCTCTAACATTAATATCATCTTCTCCAAAAAATATTTATAACTCCATGAGTTCATGCCCCAATAAAAAAGATAATGCAAACTAGGGTTTTATGAACTAGGGTTTCATAAAAATATATATCTCCCTACTAATTTGAAGCTAAAATTCAAAAAAAATCTCCTTCAAACATAATAGATGATTTACTTACCCCAACTAAAAGATATATCAAATTTCATTTTTTGGAAAAACATACGATTTGAAAAAATATCACTGCCTTGTTCTAAACAACTGACTTCATAGGGTCATACCTTCCTCAATACTACTCTAATTCTTTTATATGATCACTTAATTTGAAGCTCATTAAATTTTGAACAAAATGGTACAAGAATTGTTTGAATTAAACAATTTTACACAAAGAAATGTCTCCCAAAAATGATATATTTTTTGGAAAAAAAATTACCAAAATTTTGTAATCCACAAAACAATTATCATTTTTCCAGAATTGTTGCTCTAATACCACTTGTTATGGAACTTTATTTTCATTAATATACATCATTCACCATATACTGAAATAACAAATCATCCATCAATGAATAATATCCACGGTAACAATCCAACAATGAGACAAAGATAGATAATACCCTTAAGGTAGGGCAATACGAATAATACTCCTTAAGGAAGGAATAACTCCTCAAGATATTTTAATATGAGAGGCTACTACATGCAAAGATAATTACAAGAGAATACTTAATATGAATGATGATGATCCTTACAATGATAATATTCCTTTTTTTATATACTCATCTTCTAATTCTACTTCAGGAAGCTGACTACTAAACCCTCATGTCACTCATTATTATGTGGCCTATACCAACTATTCATAATACCCTTATACAATATAATATCATATCCCCATATACCTATCTCTACGTACCATAGTAGCTTTGATTTATCACTATATCCAAGAAAGAAATATTTTTTGGATTTTGCATTCAATTTCATCTTGTTCTACTTTGAAATATTACATGAGAACTTTATGACTAAAAAATCAAAATTGTGAAATTGAAGGCTTTATCTCCATCCATGTTTCTTTCAAAGTGACACCACCCAGTGCTCTAATCAATGAATAGTTTAACATGTAAACTATTATGTGGATAGTTTTCACCCAAAATGTTGGTTCGCATTGAACATCAATCATCATATTGTGAACCATTTTCTTGACAATACAATAATGCCTTTCCAGCACCATTATATTGAGGTGTATAGGTGGTTGTCAATCATCATCAAATACCATTTTACTTAAAGAAAGGAGAAGAGTTAATGTTGGTGTACTCGGGTTCCTTATCTTGGTGGAGTATACAGTTACAATGACCTAAGACTTTCTCTTAAAAAGATTCAACATATTCAAAGTGGAAGGATTGATTGTATGCCTATAACCAATACACCTATATTTTAGGAGTCTGGTCATCAACAAAAAAAATAAAAATCTTGAAACCACTCAAGCTCATCTATGGATAAACATAGATTAGTGTGCACATGTCCAATGCACCAATCACTCAATGATTACTAGATATAAATAGGACTCAATGTTTCTTTTCGATTAAGCAATGTGAACAAACATCACTAGATGTTTGTAGTAAAGGAAGGCCTTTCACCATGTCATGTTATAGAGAGCATTCAAATAGCCAAACCTCAAGTGTCCACACCTTTGATGTTGTAGAGTATCAACATCATTAGTCTTTACTCCCAAATCTTGGTTGTCATGATGGAAAACCTCAAAATAAAGCATCTTGTTGATACTAATAGCATGGCCAGTAATTATAAAACCCCTAAATTTCTCTTGAATAAGAGAACGCTTTTAATTGATTGTTCTATTAAATTTTGTCCTCGAGTTGTGAGCAAGCAACTAACTAACTAAAGTCAAGATCTGTATGACTTTAGGCACATAAAGAACTTTTGTTATTTGAACAAGAATATGTGTCAAGTTACCAACATACATCACTCATGCTTGTGGTAGTGTAGTTGGAATCTTTGTCAATTATCATATACCTATGATAGGAGGAATGGTCCAGATTAAGAAACCAATATTTATGACTAGTCATGTATTTGGAAGCTTCTAAAGTCGTGTCTCATACAAGGATTGGCTAAAAAATATCATCAAGTGTTTGTGTCATATAGCCAAACTCTTCATTGTCAAAGTTTCTATCTTTGTTAACATTATAATGCTAACCTTGTAGAGCATTTTTCTTGTGCCACTATTGTCCTTTATACTTTGTTGTATGAGAATATCTCTATTGTTGTGGCTTCTTTTTGTTGGATGGTCCTTGTGGGAAGGCATCATGCATACAATCCTTCATAACATGTCTAACCTTAGCACAAATGAAGCACTTCGGTTAAGAAAGAGAGTTGTTTCCATAATGCTTTTGTCACCTAATGGCTAATGTGAAATCAGGGTACAATCCTTCTTATTGTGTCTCATTAAATGCTTCGTCTTGCTAAAATAGATTCACAAGTCTTGAATGTAGGGTTCTAGTTTGACATTCAAGGTCATCACCAAAATATTGAATGCAAATGGCAATGCTCTCACAACTATGGCCCTAAGATTATTATTTTTTATAGTTTTGTTTAGTGTATAATGCTAGTTTCATAATTCAACAATATATTTATTGAAAGACTAATTTTCAACACTCATCTTCAGGCAATGTTATTGACTCTACAAGAGAAAATTTTGTTTCTTATTCTTCACTTTGAACATTGTGTAAAGCTTATCCCACGTATCTTTCATAGTGGTGACATCATTCACATATATATGTGTGTGTGGATACTTCAAACATGAATATCAATATCAATTTCTAATTTACCTTATCAAAGTTCCTCTATTTGTTACGGTTTATGGTATGTCTTTGACTAACTCCTGAAATGACATTCTATGGGTCTTTAAAGTTAAGGTGAATCATAAGTTTGGTCTTCCATATAGAGTAGTTTTGGATACATTTACTACTATATGGGGTTAGTGCAAATTAATAGCGCTTCAACAAAATATAAATGTACAACAAAAATATATTTTTTAAGGACAAATGCATCTTTTACTATGAAAGTATTGAGTACTTTTTAAATAAAAAATTTCAAAAAAAATAATAAAATATAAGATTATATGTGATGATTGGTACTTGTTTCCATGCAAGTACACTTGTCTTGTCATTGTCTTCGCACACAATCCCCTTCTTTGGCAACACATAAATATCTCCATGCAAATACACTTGTCTTTATTATTGTATTGTGTACACGTTAGCATAGAATCTCCTCCTCTAACAACATGTCACGTAAATGTTGTTGTTGGCATTGACTTCATCAACTTCTTCAAGTTTTCTCTCCATGATGCATGTCCAACAATATGCAACTTGTGAAAATTGATGGAGCTAAAATAAGTATCAAATATAGAATTTTCTTTCTAAATTTGCAAAACAGTTTCCAAAGGATCAAGATAAACTCTTCTTTAAAGTAGATATTAGTTGTAAAAATTATATCAAACATATACACTCAAGACACTCTATGAAGACAAGATAGACAAACCTAAGCAAACCTACCTCTTCAGAGGTCTCATAAAGGCTATAATAATATTCTTGTGCATTAAATATGCATGTAATCTTTGTCATGCTTTACTCAAAACATTCTTATAGGGATTCCACTTCATGCAAAATAAAGTTGAGAGCAGCATGCATTTTTTTGGTTTTTATTTGATACTATGCAAAAACAAACTAAACGCCTCCTTAAACAAGTGCTCTCAATGCCTTTCTTGTATGGGCTTCTCACAATCAGCACATTGCCACATTAACTTGTCCTCTTATCTTCTACACACAACCTAAATTGCAAACTCAAATCAAATTCTTCTCTTCTACAAAGAGAGCCTCTAATACATACTCAAATCAAATGCATATTATAAAGGCGTTGTGTATGAGAATTCTCCTACTCACGCACCGAAAAATAAGTCTGCTCTTATAAATGCCTCCTTGCAAACTGCCCTCTCCATAAGTCTTTGTTTTCATTCCATTTTCAATGTAAACGAGGTGGCTCGCTAATGTCCAGAACACGAACAGGTATGGTGATTTTTTATTTCTCTGTTCAAATTTTATATAAATTTAGGAGAAAGTGAAACTAAATTTTAGGATAGAAATATGCTACTGGAATAAAGACTGTATATGAACATCACAATGAACCCACATATATGGGAACCATGTTAACAGAGATAAGAAATCAGGACTTGCACCTCTGAACCTTCAAGAAACAACGTTGCAAACAACACTAGTCTGAAATGGGTACACCTTTCTGGCAGGCAATCTCACTTGCAGGTTGTGTGTATGGGATTTAACATAAAGGTTTATGTATAAATGGTAATGTATACATGCCAATCTTCATTATCTAGCTCATGTTACATAACATTATCCTGGTTGTTAGCTTTCCTACAAATATGCCCAAAAGCCTAGTGAGAGTCGCTAGAAAATTGCTAAATTAATTTTCGATTACATCATGGCAACCATTACATGGGTATTCACTATATTATTATTGATACTCCATTAATTTGATATGAGTATTCAAATGCAGATTGGAAAGGTAGTTACAGTAGTCACAAATCTTATTTATATTTGTTTTCTTTGGATCTGCCTCTGTTTTTGTTCTTCCTTATAAAAAAAATAACTCTATTCTTTGTCTTTCATAGAAGCAAAAATATTCTAGTGTCATGTTTGTGTGGAACATTTTTAAGTGAACGAGGATGCTCTGTGGGAAGCTGGATCTTAGTTAAGGAGGTCCAAATGCTCTTAACTTAAAAGAGTAGAAATGTTATTCAACTAGTTTGTAATCTAACAGGTCATCATCAAACCAACATTGAGATTGGTATGCCCTATGTTTGGATGTTTGCACCATGAGGACAATCTTTGCTTATATACGTGCCTTTATAAGCTTGTGGGTATCCTCACCAAAGTCAGGTCAAATATTGTTTTCATCAAGCTTTGTATCATCTTGACATATGAGAATTGACATTGATGGAGATGTTTAGTAAAGTCTTTCTTCTAGTTATCCCAATTCAGATAAAAGATGATAAATGTTGTACTGCATAACATTTTTTTTGTAGATATCGATCAACATATCTATTTTTTATTATATTACAACAGTTTGGCTATTTTATATTGCTTGGCAAGATTTGAACCTGGATCTCTTCCTTCATAGAATCAATTGACCTAATAATATTTGATGAAAAATGCTAAGTTTCACCCACAAGAGTGGAACCTTGGTCTACAATGTGAAACTCTTTGTCCCCAACCACTAGCTAATTCCCCATGAGCATGACTATTGACATTGTTATACTCAATTGAATGGTTACTCTTGTAATTTTGAATTTCAAAGTTGAGTTGATTTCATTTAATTTTCTCGTAACTAGTTTATGAAATTTTTCAATAAAATACCTGCATTCAGATAGACCCCTGTAAAAATTACAAAATATGTCAAATAGTTAAAAGTTTTACTGTATACCATGATCTATAACTCAGAGTAATGCACTTTTGGAAAGCAAAGATAAAATAAAACAATTTTATATAGAGAGAGCTCCACAAAAACAATGACACAAGAGAATATATCTTTTGTATTGAAATGAACTATCATCCTTCCTAAACTTTTTTATGCAGGCAAATTTTAGTTGTAGGGTGATTTGTTCTAATTTACCTTTAGTTGTAGGGTAATATGTTTTAATTTGTCTGTTTGGCTAGCATTAACCTTAAACGAGTCCTAACAACATGCATATTCATCTTCTTTCAATACAAAATAAAATGTATAATGTTCATGGGGTTTAAAGCAAGTTGATGGGAGTGAAAAGTTTCAAATACCATAGATGTACCTTAACATTTTGATCAAATGTTATAAGATCAAGTGGTTAAAAACATATGCTCTTAATGTGAAGACCCCCACATAAATCTTCTCACACAATATATACATAATATCAGTTGTAATACCACTATATGGTTTGTTGAAATATAAATGAATTTGAAAAATATATAATACATATGAAACATGAGTATTTTATATAATGATATTCCAAACTTTTCTTTTATCACTAAACTTTCTCTTAGAAAGTCTCCAAAGTGGTAATATAATAAACGAGGTTTAAAACTTTAGACTAAGTTCATCCCTTTTTAAATGGTTTCTATCAATTTGCATAAAGAATTTACAAGAGATGTCTTGTGGCATTCATATAAAATTGATTTCTATTTATAATATCAACTAGTCATCTAGAAAAGATAAAAATTTAATAATAAATTGAGTCCATTACTATCCACTCATATTTGAAGACTTTGAATATCTAGATTATAAAATGGATTCTTGTTGGTATGTTTACGGTTACCGATCAATTTATTAAGCAAGGTAACGCCAATGTTAGGCTAAAAATCAATCTTTATAGCTCAACTAAGTCGTATTCTTTTTTTTTTGCTTGTTGAAAAAATATTTGGCCATTTACATAGTTGTCTTTTATGATAATTTAATTCCTCCTTCACTTGTACATTTTATATTTGACTCTATGAGCCCAAAAGTTTTTCCTATGATTGCTAGGTTCAACTATTTTCTCTTTTTCTTACTAGGGAATATAAAAGTATGTGATATCAACTAAATGTAGTAATTGTATTCCTTAATGAATCTTGGTTAAAACAACTCTATCCAAGAATGTTTTTGTTGACTACCAAACAAAGGTCCATAACTTCTCCCATTTCTACTCTTAGTATGATTCTACACCTAAATATGTCTATGCCATTTTATAAATGAAATTCTTGATATTGATATCACTATTGTCATACCTAGAGGTCACCCTCTCTAGATCAACTAGCTCAATTGACAAATATCCCAAGCATGAACCATCAATAGAACTACAATTATGACAATTATTGCTAAAATTAACTTCCAAAGCTTATCAAGCATTCTATAAAACAAGAACACTCTCACAAACTTACCCATGGATTTTTCTTATATAATGGTAAGAAAATCTTGCCTTGGGAAGAAGATTGTGCCATGTCTTAAAAATCAATCTTTATAGCTCTTAAAGCAACGAAGTCATATTTTTTTTTGCTTGTTGAAAAAATATTTGGACGTTCACATAGTTGTCTTTTATGATAATTTAAATCCTCCTTCACTTGTACATTTTATATTTGACTCTATGAGCCCAAAAAAAATTCCTATGATTGCTACGTTCAACTATTTTCTCTTTTTCTTACTATGAAATATAATACTTTGTGATATCAACTAAATGTAGTAAATGTATTCCCTAATGAATCTTGGTTAAAAAAATTCAATCCAAGAATGTTTTTTTGACTATCAAACAAAGGTCCATAACTTCTCTCATTTCTACTCTTAGTATGATTCTACACCTAAATATGTTTGTCATTTTATAAATGAAATTCTTGATATTGATATCACTATTGTCACACCTAGAGGTTGCCCTCTCTAGATCAACTAGCTCAATTGACGAATATTCTAAGCATGAACCATCAATGGAACTACTATTATACGACTTTGGACAATTATTGCTAAAATTAACTTCCAAAGCTTGTCAAGCATTCCATAAAACAAGAACACTCTTACAAGCTTACCCATGGATTTTTCTTATATAATGGTAAGAAAATCTTGCCTTGTAAGGAAGATTGTGCCATGTCTACTATATTATGACCATTCAATAAACCACATTGAATCAAAAGTAAGCATTAATTTCACCTATGTTGTAACATTAGTTTGAAAACTTGGATCCACTATCTTCCTTGTAAAGTCAATAAAGTCAAGATGATGCTTGACTTGGCACTCTTCAAATCATTGAAAATAGTTACCATCCTAGTTTAATATTCAATTCACCAACTCAACAAATTGAGTTACTCAAAAGTCTTTGCTATCATTGTTTTCCCTTTTCATTTATATGTTTTGGTCAAAATCCTTGAAAACATTATTGAACTTGGACGTTCATCTTCTTAATCGATGGGGCCAAGACTTTCATTACCTTTAAAAGTTGTTATTTGTGCCTGCCTTCATATTTTGCATGAGGTCAAAAAAATCAACTATAAAAAACTATTGGTTGTTAACACTCAACCAAAATCCTAATCCTCAACTTGACATAGCCACATTCCTTTTCATTATTTGGTGACTCAAGACTAAAGCCATCATTGCAATGAGCTTCATCTTTTCCACCTTTCTACTAGTTACACCTACTTTCAAAAAGTCAACTATGAAAATCTATCAATTGTCCACATTTTTTATTTTTTTTTGGTGACTCTAGACTAAGAGCTCTCATTGGTGTGTCATCTTGTCAACTATAAAAATCTATCAATTGTCCACATTTTTTATTATTAATGGGGCCAAGACTTTCTTTACCTTTAAAAGTAGTTATTTGTGCCTGCCTTCTTCATACTAATGTCTCGATTAGATAGATATTTTGCACGAGGTCAAAAAATCAACTATAAAAAACTATTGGTTGTTAACACTCAACCCAAATCCTAATCCTCAACTTGACATAGCCACATTTCTTATCATTATTTGATGACTCAAGACCAAATCCATCATTGCAATGAGCTTCATCTTTTCCACCTTTTCTGCTAGTTACACCTGCTTTTAAAAAGTCAACTATGAAAAATCTATCAATTGTCCACATTTTTAATTATTTTTTGGTGACTCGAGTAAGATCTCTCATTTGTGTGTCATCTAGTCTTTCACCCTTATGCTCCATTCATTAACTTTCAATTACATAGATGATTTCTCATCTTAAAGATCAAGAACTCAACTCAAAGATCTTAACTCATCTTCATATGATTGGCTCAACAATTGAAACCCTAAATTTGGTTTAATAGGTTTAGCTAATTGGGTAACTCTATAATTGAAACCCTTTAACTGAGTAACTCAATAATTGAAATTTCTTTATTAAATTATATAGCATGCCCAACATTTTAAGTGTTGATTACACTTACGACTCTAGAACAAAATATTGTTCATATCCTTTTCAAACCCCATATAGTTATTTTGCCTTAAATATGTGGGATATATTTTTCTTTACCAAATTTCAAACTTAAAACTCCTCCAAAGGATGTTATTTTCATAGTTCTTTCAAAATGTATAGCAATTATTTCACTTAAAAGGAAATTAATAGAATTTTCAATCTTACAAGAACACAATTATACCCACCTTTGATCTATCAAAACTAGGGTGTTGCCCAATTTTGGACATGTATGAATAATATGAACATATTTCACCTCTACTAACTTCCATGCATTGTAAACCCTCACTCATATGTGGATACAAATTTAGAGAAATGATAGAAATTGCAACAATATGTATACTTGAATATGTCACAGACGGACAAATATAACAACAGTAAATGCATGCAACACAATGATCTAACATGGTATCAAACCCAGGTTGGAAAATATTGTAAGGGAACGACTCAAAAAACAAACTTTTATTGCTTCAAATGGCCC
The DNA here is from genome assembly GCA_028583015.1 of Wollemia nobilis. Lineage (NCBI taxonomy): Eukaryota > Viridiplantae > Streptophyta > Pinopsida > Araucariales > Araucariaceae > Wollemia > Wollemia nobilis. Next base: position 2,037,701 of record JAQPPZ010003021.1, on the reverse strand, counting down.
TATATGTGGCAAACACAATAAGAATAGGACCCTAAATGGATAGGCAATTGAATGAAAACACCATTGCACTTATTTGTATGTTTTACAGGAGCTTCCTCATTGTCTTCTGCAGATGAAATGCTTCAAATCCAAAATTTTCCCTTCTCTTCCTCCACAAGCCTGGATTTTGTGCCTTGCTTTGTTGGCTAGGCATGGTAAATGAACAAACTGACTTTTTTTTTGGCAACCATTTAGTGAGGCTGATTTATGTTTTTCTTCATTCTGTCTTTTGTTTAGTTTTTTACATCCTTTTTGGTCAATTATGGCATTGAGAGTAAGAAGACATCAGAAATTATGACGGATCTTTGCAGATAAACCTATCCTTAACCAATGGAGGGAAACAGATATTGTGTTTGCTTAATTCTACGCACTGCAACAGATAACACTTGACAGGGTTCTTAAAATAATTTCAACAATTTATTAGTCTTGAATTAACAACACTGGATCAACAGACAGCATGACTTGACACAAACTCATATCTCCATTGGATTAAAAATGATACTTAAATGACAAAACAATGTAACAAAAAGTTCAAATGTGGCCTGAGGAAATTGAGATGGATGAATCTACTCAAGACTGACTACAAAGCTGGTTTGGATGAGGGAACAAGAAGATATTTTGCTTTTAATACTCTGAAAGTAGTCTGGATTTTATTTTTTGCATTATAGCTCATAAACATGAAAAGTCGAACTACAGCTTCTTCTATAGGTGACCAATAAAGGCATGCATGGAATGAAAGATAAGAAACCTGGTCATAAGGAATAATTATTATACAAGTCCAACTAATGGAGACTGCTAGAGAAAATAAGCGTTCAAATAATGCATTTGTACTTATATTTCATCAAATCAAGACCTAAATAAGAGAAGTTACTACAACTCAAAATCTGTACTTCATAACTCATTGATAATTGATCATCCAATGTGTCCAACATGCCCTCAAGTGGCACAACCAAACTCTTTACATATGCGAAGACTTCTATAATACTTTTAATTTATTCAACCTGCCCAATTTGATTTCAACTGAACATAAAGTTGGCTGACATCACAAAAATAAATTTAATATTCTAGTAGAGAAGAACTAAGCACCAGCATGAATTGTATCCATTTCTATTTTTCCTAGTCAAAATAGAAATTCTAGTGTTTCCTTCTATGATGTTTTTATTTTTTCATATTTTTGCAGACCAAATATGAGCATAGAAAGAAGTTTGCATAGTATCAGAGAGTGCTTAGCAACAATCAATAAACACATCCCATGTTATATAGCCATTATTTGCACTCTGCTACTATGATGATTACCAATGGATGAAAATGTAAATATTTGATCTTTACTGCTACGGTTCTCACCTTCGTGCAGAAATTACCATCCACACACCTCTTGATTATATCCCACTCAGACGTCTACTTAATTGTATAAAAAATCATGACACCAAAGCAACTGCTTCCATTATGCTACATAACAGGATGCCAAGACTATAATGTACAGTTTTTCCTGGAGTTGAATCGCTGATAGTACATATTTGGCCATGGTTGTTGGACATTGACTCAACTTGTTTTCCCCCTAACTACATAAGGTGCCTCCTACAAGATGTGAAATTAACCAAGATCAAAGAATAAGTCTACAATTTACAAGAAAATTCAAATCTGAACCATTAGACACAAAACTCCTAAATATTTGGTGCCTAATTGCATGACATCGTGATTCATAGTCCCCCAGTGCTCCCACATGAGCTTCCAATATTAGGAGATACATCCTGGACTAAAAGTTTAACTGTGCGTCCACCTGATACCTTAAAGATGTCAATGCATTCAAACACATCTGCATCACAAGTTAGTAAAACCCACTCAGAATCATCATCTAGATACCTCAAGTTAATTGTACCCAACTCTAATTGAAATCGCTTTGCCACTTCCTCACATAGTTCTTGAAAGCCCATGTGTGGAAACAATTTGAATCGAACTGTATCATCTTTATAAGTTGCTTTCACTGTCATCACTGTGAACTCTTCTTGACTCATTCTACCAGTTTGAAATCTGCCTGCTAAACTTAATTTTTCTAAGCTTGTATCATTTCTGTATATTGAAGATGCACTACAACCCAGACATGGAGGTCTTGGCTGGCTACATTCCTGAATAAATTCCCCCTTGCCCTGTGCATTTGTAGCCTTGTTGAGGACCAACTTCAAACATTTGTAGCTGGAAGATCTCACAGGTGGTTCCTCACTTTTGTCGTTGATAAGCCTTTCACTATGCACCCTTTTCGGAACAGGAAAAGCAAATTGTCCTTTTTGACCATAAAGTGGTCCATTTTCTTGACCTGTTTGTAGACTGTAGAATTGATTGGAGGTAACTTGATCATTTGGATCAGCTTCATTTGAACAATGATGACTTAAACTTGAGCTGTGACTACAATCTGAAGATTTAGGCGTCCCCATGAAGCCCGTGGGGGAGTCACCATTTCTACAACCACCTTCCATCTGCAAACTGCTTCCTTCTATAGATGGTGCACAGCATTCAGAAGCAAATATTTGAAGATATGCATGATCATCAGGTTTCTCTTCACATGCTAATACTGGAGGTAGACTCAAGCCTGAAATAGATGTCATTAGGTTTTGTGAAAAAGGTATTTCCTTGTCAGGTACACCACAAGACATCCCAGGAGAAGTTTTACCAGAGGGACTTACTTCATGACTGTGAGTTGGGGATGAGTTTGCCATGTTACTACTTTCACCTTTTGTATCAGCATTCCATGAATTTCCTTGGATTAATGGAATTTTTCCTGTCTGTAAGTTTGATAAGGCAAATGGAGAGAATGAACCATTTACAAATGGGTCAAGTTTAAATGCACCTTGTACACCCTGTACCGAATCAATTACAATTTGCAATTTCCTTATGGAGTGGTTGACTTTCCTGATCTTGCGTGAAGGCCACCTGGAAATTCCATGTTGCCGACAGATTCTTTTCAATGTTGTTGGGCACACTGCAATACAAATAAATTATCAAAGACAAGAAAACAATGTTTTTAGCTCAGTGTAAAACAAATATATATTTCCTGAACACTAAGATTGTGGAAAATAATATATGCACTTTAACCATCTACAAGCTGTAAGAATTTAATGGCGCAGTGAGTCATAAACAAAGAAACCAGCATGTAACACTCAGACTTCCAGAAAGGCATACTGATGTTATTTCAGCTACACACAAACGTAGAAAGCATTTTCAAGTTAGTCGGATCCTAGCTAATGTTGATGTTGAATTTGATAATTTCTTCTATTATCCTGTTGACGTCTTCTTGTAGACTTCCAATTCTTGACCAGGGATTTCTACATACATAGTTCTAGCTGAACATCTACATATTTTTCCATGGTGATATAAAAAAAAAATTCTTTTCTATACTAGATTCTGTTCAAATATGTGGTGGTTAAGATTCACTTGAGGCCACGGCCAACTTTGTATTGTATTGTATTTTATGTATAAGTCCTTTGGGCCCTTGTTAACCTTGTAAAGGTATTTTTTGTAATATTTTATTATTTAACCTAAGAATCGGTTCCGTAACCTTGACCTAATGATGGAGACTTTGGAACTCTAGATAGAGATCTAAGCTCAAATCCTATGAGGGGTAGGGTTGTACACCATGCTTCAGTAACCAAAGTATGGTTGGATAACCATATATTGGGTAAACAACATCCTCCATGAGGGTCGTCTCATATGATCGATGGCCTCGTAGACATTAAAAACTACTCTACCTTTTTATCTAAAGATAACTTGTACTTTGGTATTAATACCACCTTATACCAACCATTTCTTCATCAATAGGAGTGTAAACTATTTTCCTTTAGCGGGATAAGTTGGTGTGTACGAACACCTTCTTTTATCAGTGCATTGCCTTTTATGTGTTACTTTCAGCATTTATGGGTAACATCTTGATTCCATTCATTTTTGTAAACTAATATACAATCCAACATGGTATTCGAGCGGGTGTGAATCTTCATTATCAATTGCTTGTCTTCAGCAAATCAGCTTCTATGGCGTCTCCTAAGGACAACAATGTTTGGAGCAGCGAGAAAAAAATTTGTAAGCCATCGGCAGGTTGAAAAAGGTTTTTTTTTTTAATAAAATCTCAGGTGGACTTGGACTGCAAGGATCTCACTAGCTTCAGCAGATTTGCTCTAGGAGAAATATTCACCAATAAGTTCCTTTGTTCCTCTCTTGACACTCAATCCACTCATTTAATTTTTTTATTTCTGACCAGATGGATGCCCTCATTTCAGGATTGAGTTTCTCAAATTTTTTTGAAAACCTCATTTATCTTTTATGGATTTTTCAAAAGAATCCATTTCCTTCTCTTACAACGTTTTGTGATTAATAGCAGCACAGATAAGAGGACAGTCTGCATGGCCGCCATGAAAGAAGAAAAGAAGAGTACTTTTTTCAACAGACCCCATATGCCAGTGAAGTCATGGGCAGACTTTTGTACATAGCAAAAACCTCCAAGCCACTTGACAAAGTTGCTAAAATGATCCAGCAATTTTTTTGCTGCATCGACATGAGAGGATTTCCCGATTGTTTGCATTCAACAAAATGGTTGTGTAGAGATAACCATGACAAATACGAATGAATCATTAGTGTTTTTGGATTCTTTATGAAATTTCACAAGAGGGAGGGTCCCAATTCAACTCTTTTTCTCATTTTGCCTCCAGGTACCTATTTCTTTGTGTCAATAATTTGCCCTCTTTTTCTCTAAAATTTAATTTTTTGAATTTGAATTTATAGAATATTCCAATGAATATTCCAAAAAGTGGGAGGGGCACATGCATGCGCCATGATGACGCAATGCTGAGAACATGTGCACAAAGGAGGTGGAAAAGAAATTTGGCACATAATGTGCAATGTGTAAAGGGGTTGGTCAAAGCGCTTATGCTTTGGTATTGTGTTGGTGCCTTAGCTCAAGTGGCTAGGGGAGCCTCTCATGGTCCTTGAGACCTTAGAGGCCCAAGGACCGAATCGCATGCCCTTAAGTTTTTTGGTAGAAATGATGGCGTCACTCCCCCAACAATTAACATCATCAACTATGACGTGGGATTGTGTGATGACGTGACACAAAATGACGACATGGAGGCTAATGACGTCACCTATTTTCAACATGCACCAAATGACATTGCAGTTGGCGAGGATGTGGCACCTAGCACTATACCCCATGTTGACATGGCAACTAATGATTTAGCAAGTGACATGGGACTTGTTGACGTGGCATAGAATGACATGGTAAGTGATGATGTGGCAAGGTCCAACATGTCAACAACTAATGCGGTAGGTAGGACGTCACATTACAGATATAAAAAGGGGTTCAACCAATCACAATGTGCCACCTCAATGAACCCAATGACCATACAGTTGCATAGTCAGCAACAGACTTGGCGAAGCACAACTTCAGGAGCGAATCAGAGAGCGACAAGTGGTGCAGTCTAGATTGCAGGTTGTAGGGCAAATCAGAGCGCAACAAGTGACATCAAGTTCGTTGGTGCACTACCCAGTGGCCTGCACTGTCAGACCTAGTTGGCAACCCCCTGTTCCAATAGTGACAAGTAGCATCACCTCATTCGTTGGTATGTTGTTCAATCAAGATCTAGTTGACACCTTATTAGTGACTCGTGCAACGACACATGGTAACCTCTCATTCACTATAGCTACAAAAAAAATCAATTTTCAAAGGTTTTGGAGGCATTTTGTGTGATTTTTGGGTCAAACTTCCGGGGACCATAACTTTTGCATACGAAAGCGTTTTGAACCTTTTTTTTCAAATCACACGGTTTTTCGAGATCTTTGCACTGGTAGTGTTGTTTCTAGTCACAACTGCACGCAAGATTTTATATTTTGGCAAGAAAGTTATGGATCAGCACGTGCCCTTGTTGAATGGTCCAAGCTATACCACATGGAAAATCAAGATTGAAGCTCTAATCCAACAAAGCAAGGGGTTTCTCATGTATGTGAATGAGGAGCCTCAAGAAACTGATTTTGAGAAGAGAAAGCAGTTGTACAAGGATAAGAAGGATGAAGCTCTTGGTGTGATAGCTCTTCATGTTGACAAGATCTATGACACTTATGTTAGTAGCACTATGGACCCCAAGGAACTGCTTGACAAATTTCAAGGGTTGTGTGATCGTATTGATTCCACACAAATCAGCAGATTAGAGGTAAAGCTTGCTACCTTGACTATGGATTCCTTTGATACCATTGATGAGTATATCAATTGATTCAAGAAGTTTCAAGATGACATCCAAACTACTAGAGGGATTCCAAAGGGGGCGAGAGAGGAACAACAGGTTGTGGATAAGGCGAAATACATTGAGCTTCTCAACATTCTTTTCAAAAATGTCTCAAAGACATATGAGATAGTTGTGTGTTTGAGATGCTTCGTGTCTACTTCCCAACTTCTCCTCTGCCTCGATTAATGAAGTGTTCAAATAACTTCTTCACCATCAAGCTCAAAGACAATGACATAAGGGTCATCCTCTCATCATTTAAGCTCATGCAAAATAAGTGATCAAGGCTAAAACTAACAAGAAGCCAAAGCAGAATGAGAAGAAGCCCAAGAAGCCCTTCAAAAAGCCAACTTGTGAGTTTTGCAAGAAGGAAGGACACAAAGCAGAGTTTTGTCGAATTCGCATCAAGAAGCTTGAGGAAGCAACCAAAAAGGGGGGTGTTAATGCTACTCTCTTCTATGCACAAGGTGAGGACAATCACGATGGTGAAACCTCACAAGCTCATGTAGTTGTTCATTCAGCATATTGGACATCCACTTCTTCTAATGAGTGGATTGCAGATTCAGGGGCAACAAGGCACATGACCAAGCACAAACACCTTCTACATGATTACAACACACTGCATTCAAGAGAGTATGTTGTCATTGGAGATGACTCTTCATAGGTGGTAGGTTGTGGAGAGGTTAGTATTGGATCTTCTTCATTTGATGAGGTTCTTCATGTTCCTAGTGTTGGCCCCAATCTTTTGTCTATTTATTGCATCACCCATACAAACAAAAAGGTAGAGTTTTAGCTTGATCGTTGGGTGATCAAGGGATTGATGATGGATTCAAGACAATTGCCTTTGGATATTGTGATGAGTTGAATCAGATATACAAACTAGGAGACAAACCAACTTCTACTTCTTCCTCTCGAAAGAAAGATTTTGTGGCCATTTTGGCACAAGCAGATGATGAGAGTCAACGATGGCATCACAGACTTGGCAACCTAGCTATGGGTCACTAAGGTACTTGAGTTGTCATCATATGGCTATTGGACTTCCTCATATTTCCCCTCCATTTTGGGGAAGCATCACAGAGAGTCCTTTCCAAAAGGGACAACGAGGAGTGCATGCTACATGACCCTTGAAGATCATTCATAGTGATATATGTGGACCCATAGGTACACCTTCCATTTCTAGGAACAAGTACTTTCTTCTTTTCATTGATGATTTCTCTCGATATGTGTGGTTGTATACTATTCGCATCAAAGATGAGGCTTTTGAGAAGTTCAAGGCATTCAAAGCACTGGTAGAGAATTAGTTGGAAAGAAAGATCAAATGTCTCAAGTCATATAGGGAAGGTGAGTACATGAGCAATGTTTTTCATGATTTTTTGAATCTTTAGGGTATTGCCTTTCAAAGGACTATTCGCTATACTCTAGAGCAAAATGGGGTAGCTAAGACAAAAAACATGTAATCATGGAGATGGCTCGTTGTATGATTCATGGTAAGGGGGTGGAGCACAAATTTTGGGGTGAGGTTGTTACTCATAGAGATACATCATCAAAATGGTCCCCACTAGAGTAGTTTAGGGTGACACCCCTTGCGAGGTTGACAGGCAACAAGCCTGATGTGTCTCGATTTTGTATCTTTGGATCTTCAACATGAGCTCACATACCCTAAGTACTTTGAAAGGAGTCACAGATGCATTTTTGTGAGGTATTTAGATAACTCCAAGGCATACCGTCTCTATGATCCTAAGAGGTGTGAGATTCTTATTCGGAGAGACATGATTTTTGATGAGGTTCTTCCAAGGGTTCCATCCAATCCTCCACCTGAGCTTTTGGCTGAAGATCCTCCTGTTTCTCCAATTACTCCAACAAATTCTTTAGAGATTCTTGTGGGCTCTATTGAAGGCCATATGCCTATAGATTTGACCCCTCCTTGAGTAGCACCACCTTCAACACCTTCAGTCTTGGATTCTAGGAATGTTGAGCTTGGCACACCAATTCCTTGTGCCACAGTATTGTCTGATGAGGCAAGTGGTGAGTATGATTTCAATGCTTTAGGTTTGGCTTTTGATGTTGCTTTGTCACAGGACGTACCTAGATCTTCCATAGTTTGTCCAACACCCAAGTGGGTTCAGACTCTTTTGCAAGATGCTCACCCTGTTCTTTCTATGGAGTGACACCGGAAGGCCCCTTCTCAAGCCTTGCTTTTAAAGGTTGATAATTCCAAAGATCCTCTCACATATTCTCAAGCTAAGGGCCAACCGAATTGGGAAGATACCATGCTAAGCATGAGTCCTTGATGAAGAATCAAGGACACCGACCCGACATCGGAAGACCCCTTCCCAAGCCTTACTCTCGAAGGTTGATAATTGTAGATATCCTCACATATTCTCAAGCTAAGAGTCGAACGGAGTGGGAAGATGTCATGCTTGTTGAGTATGAGTCCTTGATGAAGAATCAAACATGGAGCTTGTTCCTCTTCCAAAAGGGAAGAATGTTGTTGGGTGCAAATGGGTCTATAAGACCAAGTATACATCAAATGGTCAAGTGGAGAAACACAGGGTATGCCTTGTTGTGAAGGGTTTCTCTCAAAAGGAGAGAATTGATTACTTGGAGACATTTGCCCCAGTTACTAGGATGGATCCTGTTTGGATGATTCTATCTATAGCTACTTATGGTTGGAAGGTACATCAGATGGATGTGAAGAGTGCATTTTTTCATGGTGAGCTTCAGGAGGAGATTTACATGCAACAACCGTCTGGTTTTGAGCTTGAGGGTCCTATCCCCTTAGTATGTCGATTAATTGAGTCCTTGTATAGACTTTAGCATGCACTGCATGCTTAGTATGAGAAGATCCACTCTTTTTTCTCAGTTGTGGGTTTCAACAATGTGAGGCCAAACATGATGTTTACATCAAACATCAAGATGGGAAGACTTTGGTGATTGTGCTATATGTAGATGATTTTCTCATTACGGGCAGCTCTCCTGCCTTGATTCAGGACATGAAGTAACAACTTCATGATTCCTTTGAGATGACAAATTTGGGGCTTCTGCACTATTTCTTGGGCATTGAAATTGATTAGACTTCTCTGGGATCACTATTTCACAACCCAAATATGCTTTAGATCTTCTTCAACACTTCAAGATGGAGGATTGCAAGTCCACTCGGACTCCTTTTGCTTCAAGATTGAAGCTTCAAGCGGATTGCATGACTCCTTTGGTGGATGCCACTCTATATTGATCTCTCGTGGGAGTCTCCTTTACCTCACACGCAACCGGATATTGCCTTTGCTGTCAACTATTGTTCCAAGGGCATGCAAGCACCTCAACAGAGTCATTGGACAGCGACCAAGAGGATCCTTAAAAACATTAGAGGTACATATCAGATGGGTATTCACTATTCAATTGGTTAATCTCCAATTTTGACAGGATTTTCAAATGTAGATTGGGCTGATTATTTGGATGAGCAACGCTCCACCACAGATTTTGTGTTCAATCTTGGTTTTGGCCTCATTTCTTGGTGCTCTAGATCGCAATCTATAATTTCTCAATCTTCCATGGAAGCTGAATATTGTGCTGCCAATGATGCAACAAAGCACCTTCGATAGATGCTTATGATTTTGGAGGAGGTGGGCATTCCTCAATCCTACTGTCACTCTTTAGTGTGACAATCAGAGCACCATTCAACTTGTCCGCAATCCAATGTTTCATGATGCATACCAAACACATTGAGATTTGGAAGTGCTATGTGTGATGGCTTTATGCCTGTGGGATGCCTGATCTAGTTTATGTGTCGTCAGCAAAGCAAGCAATGAATATCTTGACCAAGGTCATGCCTGAGGTTATTTTTGTGCGCATGCAGGAGCTACTTGGTGGAGGAGAGTGTCCCTTAAGGGGGTATGACTATTAAGGGTCTCTATTCGTGTCCCCCGTTCAGCTTAAGGGGGGATGTTGAAATATATGGTGGTTAAGTTTTACTTGAGGCCACAATCAAATTTGTATTGTATGTATAAGTCCTTTGGGCCCTTGTAAACCTTGTATAGGTATTTTTTTTGTAATATTTTATTATTTAACCTAAAGGTCGGTTCCTTAACCTTGACCTAAAGGTAAATTGTGATTGGGTATTAACCATTTCTTTATCAGTTAATATATTCTATTTTCCTTTAGTGAAATAATTTGGTATCTATGGGCACCCTGTTATATCATCTATATTGCCTTCTCTGTGTTACTTTCAGCATTTCTGGGTCATGTGCTGATTCCATTCGTTTCTGGAAACTACTACAAAATCCAATAGATTATATATGCATTGTACATAACGATTGAACTTGACTATCCCTAACCAATTAGCCTACATGTAGGGTAGTTCTACATTTCATCATTGTGAATTGCATAAGGCTCGCATCTCTCAGACTGGAATGTGCTAACTTTGAAGAACTTATTATGAACATTGGGTGTCATTGCAATGGTGAGTCTGAGTAATTACGTATGTCATATATTATACCAACTCTTATCTTAAATCAACCAAATACAAAGAAAAAACCATCAAAAAGAAACAAGACTCCTTCAGAAGAATGCAATCTGCTCGATTCTTAAAGGTATATATCCAAATTAAACCCTGCAGAAGCCAAAGATTTGAACAAGTTGGGAATAATACTGAAAAAAGCAAAGAACAATTATGCACTGAAAGTGAGCAACTGGTTGAAGGAAAAAAAGAAAATCAAACAATGTAGACTACTAACCAGAAAGAAAGGACTGTAAAGATAGGAGCAGCAAGGGTTGATGCATAATGAATGGAAAAGTGACTAGGATAAAGATAAAATGAATTGAAATAATTTTATAAAGTATACCACCTTTCGACCCTGAGCATAGAGATGACAGTCTACAGTCTCGCATTGTCATATGTGGAAGCTAACATGGAAAGCACTCAGAAACAAAGAAAACAGAAATTACAGTCATACCCAGCCACTTCGTGTATTATAGTAGAGTGGTATGAGACAATAGAAGAAAGTAAGACTGCCAGTTGGGCTTTAGCATTATAAATATTCAAGTTGAGATTGCTAATAATATTATGAAGCTGGAGCCTAACAAATCAGTGCCAGTAAAGATGTCTGCTAGGATAGGACTTTTGATGAATCATCCAGCAGACGAGACTAATAAAAATTTGGCTCATAGAAGCCTCTTACCAATTTATCCAGAAAAAGTATGTACTGTACCAATGAATGCATACAGTAAAGCAGTTTGTTAAGTGTTCAGTCTGGGAACAGCACCAAAACTAATAACATTGATGCGAATTGGCAAACATCAAATGATGATGAGAATGATAAGAAAGATGTTTCAAATATAGTGTAACAGAGACAATTATTAACATTATGGAAGGTGGTAGGATTCACTCAAAAATCAAATGGCAAAAGGATATATGGTGTTTGCAGCACTTTATAAAAGGCCCCTTAAAGGATAAATGTCTAGTTGAATCCTAACATATCTGTGACGCTGATATCCCTGACATTACAAACTGCATATTTAATATGAATAAATGAAATATTTTTAATTTTATCCATGGGAGATCCAATAGGATTTATTGGATGGAAATGAAAAGAGAAGAATAAATTACAAAAATAAGCTTTCCTTTTTTCTAAGTTCAGCTGCAATTCACTTCGATGGTACTGCAAGATTAATCGACAAGGATCTTTTCTGTGTTCATTTTGTGATGTTTGAAAATCTCCTTAAGATATTCACCCTTTCTTGCAAACAGTAAACTTAATAACTTGTATAAGTCACTCAAATCATCATGTTACAACAAGTGCATTTGTCTTAAATTTTGGTATGCGGGACAATATAACATCACATGTTTCTCATTTTCAACTTCTCTTTGTGTGCAGAGTAAACATGACCATTATTCTTTATTAATTTTTTCTGTCTTGCTGTTTCAATTGCAAGATGATGAGAACTTTATCTAATTGGCGGATAATATACCTCTTTTGCATTAAGATCTTCTCTTAGAAGTGACTTTTCTCTCTATAGATGACCATTGGATTGATCTCACATTTGTAAAATCTCATTCTCACTAGGATCTTGCCAAGGAATATCCATTATTGTTTTTTTGTATGAAGTCTCAAATTCTTGATGAGTCTTATGTTAAATCACTTTTATCAATTCCCCATTTTTTAATCCATTTCATGCCATCTTGGTACCAACCTTTCTCTTGAGTTGCAAGCATTGCTTGATGTGGTGATATGCTTTTATCAATCTGCTTTATTTTGCTTATGTATATTAAAAATTGACACAATGCTTGTCCTTCTAATGGTAACATACCTCCTCCTCCTAGTATTATGCAATAAGGAATTTTAACCTTAACCCCTAGTTCTTCTAGCAAAAAGTGTTTTTGCACTGTCTCAACCCTTTCCCAAACTTCGTTTGATACACTAGGACCCCAAACAGGACAACAATTTAAAATTATTATTTCTATCAATGTTTTAAAAAGGAGTCTTTTTTATTTCCACTTCCACATTTGAATTCTATATTTATTCAGCATGGCATGAAGAGATTTCAAACCTCCTGTTATGCATTTCCCTACAAACGCATCTCAATTGTAGCTAGAATCAAATTCAAGTCCCAAATACCTGTATGAAGAAACCACCTTTAATTTCTCACCCTTAAATGTGATACTTATGTCTTCATCTGGGGAATGAAAATCATTATCTTTGTTTTGCTATTAACTTCCATTTTAGAGTAGCTACAAAATTTGTCTAAATCTGTTATATGTCTTTGCAAGCTATCTTTATGCTTTGCCAATAACACAATATCTGCATAAATCAACAATAATAGAGCATCCCCTCCAATGCGAATACCTTCTCTCCCATCTTTTTGATCCACACTTCTATTTCATATATGAATAAACCAAATAATGTGAGAGAGGGCAACCTTGCTTTACACTAATATTACCATTGATAATGTTGCTTGTCTTCACTCAATTTGAACATTTAATTTTTCCATTCTTTCCTATGATTCTTGACAATATATCAAAAGCCAAGGAACTATATGAGTGCCAAAAAGCAACATCAGCAGATGGAAAACCATAAACTATATGTACCCAAGCACTACCAACCAAGATGTCTATGCAGTTAACAGACAATTGGCCAATGAGGAAAGCTGGTCAAGAACAGATCAAGGTCCAATAGACAACATAGGAATTAATGTGTTACAATAAAGGGAAGCAATAAAAATCTCTAATTTGAGAGAGACTAAATCAAAATATTGATTATGGAATTAAGCTGTAGTATCTGAAATCAGATAAGTGAAAAGACCACGATATAATAGAGCAGAGTAAGAATAGGTGTTTAAGTGGAACAAAATTCCATCATAGGAATTTGCGACAAGAAACAACAGCTTGTAGAAGAAGAACATCACAATGAACCAGTTAAAAAGCAAGAAAGCCAACTACCCCTCACCATCCCCACACACATACATGCTATGACTCCACGTTAATAGGGGTGAGGAATCCCACATAAGTGGGACCGAGGATTTGCATTTCTAGGCCTGCTATCCCATAAGAATTTGGAAAGCAATGGGGCTTATAAAACACTCAAGTCCCACAACTGAACCAATATGGGATTATTAACACATGCAAACACTACACTAACTAAGAAGAATAGGTATTTAAGTGGAATAAAATTCCATCATAGGAAACACAAGCTTGTATAAGAAGAAGAACATCAAAATGAACCGGTTAGAAAGCAAGAGGGCCAACTACCCCCCCACACACATCGGGATACTCAATGTTAATAGGGGCGATGAATCCCACACAAGCAAGACCAAGGGCTTGCACCTCTAGGCCTGCTACCCCATTAGCAAAGAGTTTGGTAAGTGGTGGGGCTCATAAACCATTCAAGTCCCACAACTAGACTAATGTGGGATTATTAACATACGCACACACTACACAAGAGAATAGGCATTAAAGTGTTACAAAATTCCATCATAAGAATATGCCACAGGAAACAACTTGTATAAGAAGAAGACCATCACAACAAACCGGATAAAAGCAAAAAGGCCAACTTGTTTATGAGGAATCCCACATAAACAGGAGTGAGGGCTTGCACCTCTAGGCCTGCCACCCCCATTGGCAAAGACTTTGGCAAGTTGTGGGGCTCATAAACTAAAACAAATGCATATCATAAAAGAACAAAGTATATTAAAAGACGTAATATATCAATGGAAACTTTATACAAGAGAGCATCATGTAAAATTACAGCTTAGCATGGACACTTGTGAGGAAATTTGTATCTATAACACCAATGAATGTATAATCCATGTGCTCCTAACAAAAGTGAGAGAGATCCCTATGTAGAAATGGGTTGTATAGATGTAAGTTGTAAATTGATAAGTTTTGCTGTGCTCTGAACCATCTGCTTTGCTCTAAGAGACTCGATTACTCTCCAAAAGACTCGACTGCTCTCCTATAAAAAACTTTATATGTAGCTGAAAACAATTTGAATGTAGGAACTAAAGAGTCACGTAAGAGGAAACAAAATGACTTGTATGATGAGTCCAGAGACCCAGTGGAGAAGTGTCTCATTGACCGGCAGAAATAATTCATGTGACATGGCCAATACAGAAAAGCTAATACTTGCAGAGTTCTCAATATGTGCAATATAAAAGGCAATTTTGCTTTCCAAAATTTTCAGCGTTTTCACTATGTTTTTGTATTTTGCAATGTTGAAGGCCTTCACAGCATTTTTCATGAAATGGACAACCTTGCACAACGCTGTTGTTGGCTATGGTTGTCCAACCACTACAGAGAATAATCTAACCTTTCCAACACAAAAAGAACAAACTGAATTGGAACACCAAACGCAAAGTTATTTTCCCAGAATTCTCAGAATTTTCCTTAATTAGCACCTTGCTCCACTGTCCCATTTTGAGAAGCAATGGTCCCCATTGCCTGAGGATTCAGAGGATGAGTTACAATAAATTCTCCAATATTTGAGGAACATAAAAACTCCTTAACAGAGATGTCATCTTATTCTTATGAAGTGAGGTAGCCCACCCAAAATGCATTTGTGCCAAGTCTAATGCTTTTTTAAAAGGTATTCCAGCAAACCAAGTAAAGCTGTTGTAGCTGCACTTGCTGCATACTTCAAGGTCCAAACATTGTTAGGGATAAATGGCTTCTCCCGCCTCAATAATTACAAGTGATAGAATGAGGTGATACGTACCCTTTATGTTTATGGTACAGTTGTCTAAACTGATGTTAAGCAGATTCTCATGTGAGAGAATGCTCATAACACATCCTAGGCTTGCTTTCATGAGTCTCATTTCTACTCCGAGAGAACTGATACCTTGGCCTTCTTTTGGTAATCCTTCGCCATTATAGTTTTTTTTTTTTTTTTTAAGCGAAAAACCCCTTGCGGGGCTGCCTTGGTCTGAGAGACCACGAACAGGGGGTTCTACACCGTCAAAGTCACCCGGGAGTTGCACCCAACCCTGCCCGCACCAACATTATCAATTGGATTTTGGATACCCAATTCAGCTTTTTGGTAGGGTGGAGATTTGAACCTGGGACCTCCCTTGGAGGATTGCCCTCTCCTCTCCAACTCACCTACAACACCTAGGTGAAAACTTCGCCATTATAGTTCATCTTCAAAATCTTAAAACAAATTGATTTAATATGTTGTTCAAAACAGCCAAATGAATCTGCGGAACTGCAGTATTGTTGAAACGCATAGGAACTCACCATGCTTACTTTTGTTTATGTGGGGGCTGCATGAAGATAATGTTGCTCTTGCATCTTGTTGGATTCATCTCATAATATCATGTATTCTTGTTAAATCTGTTCACTAGTTTTTTCTTTTTCTGGTAATTTTTGGCAAATATTTCTTCATAGCTTGGTTGCATCTCTCCTTTGATTGATATAGCCCTTCCAGAATAGGGTCCACAAGTTGAGAACACTTTACTTGCAACCTTGGTCATTTTCAATATAACAAAGTTAACAGTTTCTTTTTTTGCAATGAGTTGCAATTCCTGATTTTTGTCTCTCAGAAATATAATCCCTTCAAGCAATCATTAATTCTCTTTTCAAGTCTTTCGGATGTGAACAGACTAAGATCTAATAGCACTGGTTGCAAACAAATCGAGATCCCATGGACAGCAAAACTAATAGTAGGAACCATAGTTACGAAAATCGGATCAGAATCGCGATTCGAAACAGAAAATCGTGATTCTGACAAAATCCGATTAAAATCGGATCAATATTGTCATTTTTCAAAAAATCGCCAATTTTTTGAAAAAAATCAGTATCGGGATTTTTTTGTGAAATTTTTGGGATTTTTTTGCAAAACAAAAGGGGATTTTTTGGCAAAAAAATCGGCAAAAAATTGAAATCGCAAAAAATCGCAATTTCAGTGTTAATTCATTATGATAGGATGAAAATAAAAATTGCATTTTCTTCAGGTTTTTTTTTTGCCGATTCCCGATTTGATCTGATTTTTTTCCAAGCCAATTCCAGTCCGATTCCGATTTTCTCAACTATGGTAGGAATTAGTGCGTTATTAGCAAAAACACTCAAAATCTCTAATTTGAGAAAGACTAAAATTACAGTTGTGACCATGGAATTACACTGCAAAATTTGAACTTCAAACATTCAAGACACTAATATTCTAAACTAAATAAGTACATATGAGAAAAGAATAAAGCATATTAATATATGCAATATAAAATTGGAAACTCTGTACAAGATTGGATCACGTTATATTATAGCTTGGTACAAAAAACCCATAAGGAAGTTTATATGTAGTATGTACAATGTAAATGGATGTCGAATCATGTGCTCCCAAGGGATGTGAGAGAGACTCCTATGTAGAAATGGGCTGCAATCATGCAAGTTGTGAACTGATAAACTTCGGTACACTCTGAACAGTCTGCTTTGCTTTGAAAGACTCAATTACTCCCCTATGCACAACTGTATATGTAGCTGAATACAATTAGAGTATAGAAACTCAAGAGTCATGTAAGTGACAATGAAATGACTTGTGAAAAATCCAGAGAGCCAATGGACAAGTGCACCATTAGTAGGAGGAAGTAACTAATGTGACATGACAAGTAAAAATAAACCCATATTTGCAAGCTTTCCAACATGTACATAGTGACAATTTTGATTTCCAAAATTTTTTATATTTTCATGATTTTTGTTTTACAAATTTAAGGGCTTTCTGAACATTTTTTTGTGAAATGGACATCGCTAGACAGCCATGCCTTCAGCTACAGTTGTATAACTGCAGAGGAGAAGATTCTATGTTTGCCAATGCAAAAAGAACAGACTAAATTGGAGTGCCAAGCACAAAGTTATACCACTAATAAATTGGTTTTTTAAATGGTTATAAAGGGATTGAAATAGGCTCCACCCATATTACATCATGACCACATAGTGTTATTACACCAGTTTGATAATTATGCATGTGTCGTTTGGCAAGATTTGAACCTGGGTCTCCTCCCTCAAAGTTGAGGAATATAACCAGTTGAGTTAATATCATTTGATCTAAATGTTAAGGTTCACCCATGAGATTTGAACATTGGGCTAGGGTATGAAACTCTTCACTCCAAATCAACTGCTCTAAACCCCATGGGACACTAACAAATTAACTGTCATTCTTTCAGGAATTTTCCTGGACTGCCACCTGGATTTAAAACCGAAATCAGCGTCAAGGCAAGAGAAGGAAATAACAAACGAACAGTTCAACTATGAAAGACCAGAAGGGTGGACCATTAGTCTTTTGCGAAGTTTGTGGACAGCAGTGAGTGGTAACATTCTGCACATTATGTCCTCTATATATTATAGATTATGTGTGGGTTAATAGTGTGCTAGGCAACCCTGACAAATACTCCCAAACACATGTATTGATCGTGGTAATCAAACCCTTGGTAGATGTCATGGCTTTGGCACACAACAAGAAAAAAGAAGGCGCCTCACATGCAAGTTGAGAAACACCATATTAAAAAAAGTTGTGGGTTTTATTGAAGAGACAGACAAATAAAGTAGCTAAGTTGATTGACACAACTTGAAAGGGCAAGTCAATCAATGAGAGGAAAGGAGAGGTTGTTAGCAAGCGCAGACAGGAAAAGCCTCATGTGATAGACATAGATAGACTGAGCATCAATTGATTGACGTGCAAAACATTAAAATAGGAGACAAAATCAGGCATGCATCACATCAGTTGAATGTCCAAAGGTGAATCAATCTCCACACACCAACAGCCTCAATCAATTAACACTAAGAAGAAGCCTCAGTCAATCAATGCCAACTACAACAAGGTTTAACAAAAAAACATGGTTCAAGAGTGACTAATAGTATGATCTTACAAAGCCGAAAATCACAATACTCAAACAAATAAGGGAGATAGTCATTAGAATTGTGTATTTACTGAAACTCCCAGACAAGTGATGAATTTGCAATTAGTGATCCAAACTCAAGAATTAATTGTTGTTAACTGCAAAGGCACTCCAAGAATTCATAAAGATATGAAGGATGTAACAATGATTACTGTCATCTTCAACAAAGGATTGGGAGTCAACATAATGACTGAAGACACATAGATGCATACATACAAAGTAAAGCTGTAGCCACTTGATTTCTAGACAAGAATAGCTAATCAATGGAGAATTAAGCTCGCCGGTATCCTACATGAAAGTTTCTCTATTTGGCAAGCCATTTTTTATTGACATTATGGTCATTGTCACTCACATTCGATGGATTATTATGATGCTCTACTTGGAAGACCATGGCTAAAAATACCTCCTATAATTCACATTTAGGGGCACGACAAAATAACATTTACAAACAGCCACCAAAGACAAGTCATTGACTGGAAAACCTAGAAAGAAAGGAAAAAATATTATTAAATAGGTCAATGGGACTCAAAAGAGACAATCTGCAAGCCAAAGAAAAAAGTGACTTCAAAAATAAAGAAAATATATATTGTGACTGAACAAGAACAACAGATGTCAATAAGACCATGATGTCTTGCAGATTATTAGAACATGAGTAATACATTAGCAAGAAACAAAGGGTAGTGAAACCCTAGTAGCTACTCACATAGGAGGGCATGTTCGCATGGATCTGCCATTGCTCTTCCAGAATGTTATGGCTTCTGAAGGACACTTATTGCCTCCAACAATAGAAATAAGGTGAAAATGGAAATCATGAATTAAGTGAATGCTAATCTCTTAGAGTACTTGATGCCTATGAGTGATTGAGATGGGCCGCATTCCATGTATAACAGTATAAGCAATAATATCTCCAACATTGCTACATATAGATAACCTTGATTATAAACTTATGAAGCCAATATTGCTACATATAGAAAACCTTCAATAGACCCTCTCCACTCCCCCTCACCCCCTCTCTTTCTTTTCTTTTCTTTTTTTGGTAAATTATTATTTTTAATGTGTTGTGTGGATATGTTTTGTAATTTGGTGCTAGAATGCACTTTCATTTTGATATAAATCTTAGATATTAGGTTTAGTTTGATTATGATTCGTTTTTGTTTTTTTAATAAATATATTCACACAAAAATTATTATTGTCAAAGACATCCCTAATTTAAGATTTTAATTTATCTTTAGTTTATTCTGTTTTTTAGGTTTATTAATACATTGAAGGCCAACTATTAAAAAATTATTCTCTACATCTAAGTAGGTTTTAAAAAAAATAATATTTACAGAAGATCAAACTAAACCTTAAATGTAACCTTACAGGATTTTCTCATTCCTAATGATAAGACAAGTACATTGTCTCGAAATGTCAAGCAAAAGAAAAAACCTATTGCACGATGGATCCCAAAGAATCAAAAACAAATAATATCTCCCTTGGATCATGCAATAGATTGGGCACTTGAAGATAAAATGCTCTTCAGTTTGAACCTCCCAAAGAGAGCAAAGGCAATACAGCCTATCCTCTTTGGGAACATGGTGGTCGGTCTCTACCTGCAATTGATGACTCTGACCTGTCTAAGATGAATTCTGAGGCCATGCATCCGATGTTTTCAGATATAATGAGAGCAAGTGATAATGGCAACATAAATCTGTGAAAATTCTCAACATAGAATGCTAACTTGTGAATAACTTCGATTCTTTTTCCTTCTTAATAAGGACAAACATCTTTATAGTCTTTAAAAAGTTTGATTACTGTTCTCATTAATTCAGGGCTTCATTCTATTCACACAAAAATATTTTGTGCTTTTTGGTGCCCAAATTGATGTTTACAAAAGTCTCTCTTTATAGTTGATCCCCTCACTTTTGAAAGCGATGTGTTGTTGTATAATCAATCTTTACATATCCACAATCTTTAAAATGGGTAAAGTAAGCACAATCTTCATTTATCTTTTATATATTTGATTATTCTCCTTTATTAATTTCTCTAGGTTCTACTTTAATGTTAGAAATGAAATGAAATATTATTAATGTCCGCGGTGGGCCAAAATAAGACCCAAGGGACTATAATAAGGACAATAATGACTGCCAGCTAGCAGGCTAAAAAGCCCAAAAAAGAAAAGAACTAAGATAAATACAACATGAAACCCGACAAACAGGCCAAAGAGAAAGGGAAAAGAAAATAAAAGGGAGAGCAGAGGGAAGAAGGGCTGAAAACCAACAAAGAGGAGTGCACGCCAGGAAGAACGGAGAGAGAGGAGGGGGGAGGGAGCAGCCCAAAAGGGGAAAGCTCCAAGAACCCTCCAGAAACTAATCTATCCTAAAAACCAACAAAGAGGAGTGCACGCCAAGAAGAACGGAGAGAGAGGAGGGGGGAGGAAGCAGCCCAAAAGGGGAAAGCTCCAAGAACCCTCCAGAAACTAATCTATCCTAACAGTCGAGGCCGAAGTACCGGAGCTGAAGAAGTCCATGATATGTCTTTGCCCATTGCTAGTTTGGAACCCTGACAAACTGTTGGTGCGCTGTCTAGTGACCTTGCTTCTACCTGAACTGGATGATGTGGGGCGCTTCCGATTGAAGTCACCTGGTCCGTCGAGTTGGTGAAGTATGTTGTGATGAGCCGATGTTGAGGAGGGTGAGAACCATTTGGAGAAATTTTATGTCGTCGAAGCTGAGTTATCTCCCTAAGAAAGAGTGCGAGACAATGCTGGTCCGGGTATCTAAAGAAGGTAGAAACAGATCGAGAGTTGTCCTTGAAAAGGCAATGGAACCTACCTCGGATCTCATAATAAATGGGACAACAAAAAAAAAAACAAAAAATAAAGTGATGCATATGAAGCAAACCTTGATCTGAGGATAAAGCTGTTTGGTAGAGGAATGTTGCATTCTGACAACGGTACAAAGGATAAAATATCCTCATCGAGATTTCCTTCATTTGCAAATGGAGGATTACAAACAATTCAGCTCATATATTATTAAAGTAAAACCTATAGGAAAAACAAAGGAGAATAATCGAATATAGGAAAAATAAATGAAGATTGTCCTTGTTTTAAATATTTTAAAATTTATGATTTAATGATGTATAATACAACAGCATGTGATCACCTATAAATAGGCATCTTTGCAAAATGTCAATTTGGGCACAGAAAAAATGCAACATATTGTTATGCGAGTAGTATGGAACCCTGAATTAATTGTAGCAGACAAGCAGTAATCAACTTTCTAAAAAACTTATCACATAAGAAGGAGGGAATCCCTCTAGAACTAGGGGTGTCTTGCATCAAGTCAAATGGATGGATCCAACACTATAAGAAGGCAACAATATCACATAAATTCAAAATATGATCAAAGGGTAAATGCAGAAATTGATAGAATGCTAGCAGTGGAAATTACATTTAAGTGGCTGAAATGGATAGGATGTCACTTGTGATTACACCGAAAAGGACTAGGATAGGTTAAGGGCATGTTGCAATTACTAAGATCTCAACATGGCCACCATTAATAATCTATCTGTTCTGCCCTTCATAGATATTCTATTTGAAGAAATAGCTGCAAGTGAAATTTATTCATTTTTAGATGGGTTCTTGGATTGCAACTAAATATTGGAGAATGATAGCTAGAAATATCATAAAATGCCATATAGATTATGCAATGCACCTGTTACTAGATTTTCTACTTGTTTTTGCCAAGATGTTGACCAAAGGATTGAAAACTTTTTTGTGCAACTCGTCAATGTACAACTTGAAGAAGAATCATTTAAGAGTAGCAGATCTATGTACACAAAAATACCGAAATAAGGATGTCCTTAAATCCAAGGAAATGTCACTTTTATAACTGTGCAGCAAAAACTAGGATATGTGGTTTTGTGAATTTGTATTGAATTCTTATTCAAATAAGATTGTTGTAATTTAAATATGATAACTATTGGATGCGTATTTAAAGTTAAATAATTTTTTGAAGTACATCAGCTATTATAGAAGATTTATCAAAATGTATGCCAAAAAAACATATCCCCCAGAAAGGAGTAAAATCTGAATGGAGTGAGAAGCAGTGAAATGCTGTGAAACCTTAAAACCACTATTACTAAGTGCACCATATTGGCCTTTCTGAAACAGAATAAGGAGTTTCATGTGCATCTATTGGCGTACATTGGCTCCTATTGGTGTCCATAAGCTATACCATCCAATATATTTTATTAATTGACTTTTACCAAACATAGAACAAAAACATCCAACCACAAAAATGGAAGCATTGAGAATGGTTTATGCAGGACAAAAGTTCCAACATTGTTTATTAGCCAATATTAGCCAATTCCCTTTCATTTTATTTTGAAGGTAATAAGTTAAGATAATTCTATTAATGTCCACAGATGGCCAAAGCAGGCCAATGGGACTTGTCGAAAAGAGTTGTTACAATGCATGGTAGTAACCAAAAAGTTCTACAAAAATACGATAAACTAAAGAATTTAGTGTAAATTACACTGAAGTGGAACAGCTGCCTTGAGGGTTACCCAAAATGGATAGACCCTAACATGCTAAAGTAATAATGAAGAGAGCTAGAAATCAAGGTGCAACAGAGATAGAAAGTTGTTCCACTGGATTCAAGCACCGACATTCATCTATAGCAGGATAATGATGCTCCCAGGAGAATGACCAGGACTAAGCGAGAGTGGTTGGATAATCCTAGGAGGACATGGAGTTTGACCCCTCAAGACTCTTCTAGCATAAAGTGTTGAAAAGATTGATTTTGTATTGAAAGAGCCACATCAACAATAAGTTAGAGGATATGGTACCAGAAGCATCATCAAAGAAAGTTTTTAGCTTCCAAAATATGGTAAAGATAATCAAGAGCTTTTTAAAGAGTATGGCCAACTAACAAGACAAAATATCATATTTTTAAACCCCATTCAGCCACATTAATTAGGTGAACAATCAACTATAGAATTTGTGGGACTATTTAGGTGCACAACAAAAAATAGTTGAGTGTTGTTATATTTTGGTGGCCATAGAGTGGGCACAAGTGAAAGTTTTGAAACGTAATACAGTGGTTAGTATGATGGGATTTATAACAACATTATAACCAAATTTGAGTGTCTCCCAAATTTTATCAATGATTGGTGTACACACTTCATAGATCAAGTTATTGAGAAATGTTAAAAGAATAAAAATATAAACACCATAAACCGAGTACACATTTCCCTAAAGCAAATGGTCAAGCCAAAGCCACATGTAAAATATTGTTGACTACCATTCAGAAGCACGTAGAAATGAGGTAAAAGGGCCAAGCTAATATGGGCTGCAGATGAATATGCAAGAAGTTAAATCCTTGACCAAAGGACATCTTCCAGGAAATGTGGCAGCAAAGGCAGTGAAGACAGATGGCCTCTGGAAAACAAATGCCACATAAGCCAACCCACATTCATTACATACGCTGTACCATATATGATGGCCTCATGTGAGAGATCATTAGGAGGCACTGAAAGCTATAGAGCACTCTGTACTCCATTTTGCATCCATTCTAGCATATTAATGTTGTGGCAATAAGGTGCTTTATCGTTCAAAGTAAGGTGTGTTGGAACAGGAACATTGTGGAGCCATGCAGTTACATATGATTGAACAAGCAGCAAATTGGATACAATGGAATTATATAAGCAGTGTTTTTCTTGCTTTGTGAGTTGGTGGTGGGGAGGAGGTAATTATCCTCTCCCACTCTTCATTTCCATTACATGTTTCTCCTGCTTGACAGGAGACTTAACAAAAGCTGACGATCAACAACCATGGAACTGAGATGGAGAAAAACTAGGTTCAGAGTTGGTAGCTGACACACGCTAGATGAAACAGGGGCCATACAAGACAGAGGCTATGCCCTGCACAGCCCCTCTAACCCTCAGGTTTTCCATTCTATGAAACAACTACAGATGCAAGGTGTGGATAGCGCATAAATGAGAGCCTTCAATTCACACCTGTTGTGAGGAATGCAGACGATTCTTCATCAAATAACTGTGTGAAGCACAGTTACCTGCGGAGTGAAATGACTTCTGTAGTCAATGCACAGATGAATAGAACTTTAGATTGGTAGCTCCAGTGGACGTTCTCATAGAATGCATGAATTACAGAGGTTATTGAAGTAAGAAGTGACACGGTTTCACTGGCTACTCAAAAAGTATATCAGCAGTACAGGAAGGGGTTACAATGGGCATTGCACTTTAAAGTATTTCCATGATAGGCTGAGAGATTGGGCTCTAGAACCCAGAAGATCTAGACGCCTTAGCCACTAGTAAGGGAGAGATAGCTGGATCTGTTAAATAAGTGGTTCTCTTATGTTGCCCACCTAGTGCTAGAAAGTATTTGTCAGTACCATGTGATGGTATTTCCTTTACATACATGCATATTTTGGTTCTGGCCTGTTAGGTCTTTAGAAGAGTGACTTTTTTGGCTGTGGAGATTAGCTCCCCCTGTAAACAGTTCTCAATTTTATGAATGAAATTATAATTTACTGATAAAAAAAAAACAGGTATGTCATATAGCAAATCAAGTTTGGAAGGCAAACTGCCAATAATATTTTAGGTTTATAGATAATAGAACAACTAGCAAAGGAACAATCAAATGGCATTAGCTTAACCAGTTATATTCCTCAACTTTCAAGGAGGAGACCCAGGTTCAAATCTTGCCAAACGATACATGCATAATTGCCAAACTGTTGTAATACCACTATGTGGTCATGATGTAATACGGATGAACCCCATTTCGATCCCAAATAACCAATTTAAAAAAAAAAAAAGGCAAGGGAACAAGAGGTTTCACCCTTTTGAATTAACATACAGGCAAACAGCTGTCAGATGTATACAATTCAAGGTTCCAATTTTATGAGTTACAGGAGACAATCATTTGGAACATACACAAAGCCTTAATGATAGATAAAACAATTTTCTAGCTCAGATAGAAAAAGAGCAATGCCTAATCATTGAATGAGAGAAGACTCCCAACAGAGACAAAAGCATTAGCATGACCAACATGTTAAAATGTTGAAACTCACAATTGATATTCTAGCACTAAAATACACAGGGAAGATAGATAAAAAAGGATCCAAGGCTAGAAATGTTCCAAGGAGGACACCTTAAGTCATTAAAATAATAATATTTCAACAAGAACATTGTACAATTACCCACTTCACACAAATCCCCCATGCAAATTACATTAATGGATCAAAGCATTAAAGTTTAAAGTTATATGATAAAACAAAAGTCAACTTTTGTTACAAAATGAAAGTATGAGTGGATGGACTTATATGTGAATTGATTGACATCAAAGGTTATTTTCCAAATAAATCTTATTTGAAAGACTTATTATGCTGACTCAATTGACACAAAGGATACCTTTGATTTAATTGAGATAGGAAAGAAAGGACCAATTTAGAATATTAAGTTGCTCAATGCAGATATGGAGTTTGTAGTGATGGATTCATGAAAGAGACGCTCAAAATATGCAATTATACAAGTTGAGGTAGGAGATACTAAATGAAATGAGAATCAATTTACACGACAGATATAGATAAGTCAATCATCATATGAGGAAGTCAACCAATCCACCTACTTGCATGCTTGAAACCTTAAATATAACCATGAGAAAAGACATGCAGCAATCAAAGAATCACAAGTGGATGCCATAGTAAATGCATATGGGTAAAAACAAAGTTTAATATGCCAACTTTTGCTCATGTACTAGTCAGAGAACCATGTCATATCAAGAATACCGCCCAATATTATAGTGTAAAAAGAACAACAAACAAAACAAAAGGCCTCAAACATACAGTTCATTCAAGACGATTGTCACAGCATTGGGTAGACTGTCACAATCCAGCATCCTGTGTGGACTCAACCATTGAAAAAGGCTAGAGTTTTCAAGCATTGTTCTCCCCTGTTTTCCGCTTCGACAAGGGAATCTTTGAGTATTTAATCAAGCACTATAATTCGCACATGAAAACAATCAGTGTGAACTTAGCCAATACCTATCTCTATCACTATTTGGATAGAAGATTTCTTTAGACTCTTGGAATTCCATGATGGTTTCCGTTATAAAGCAGAGGAGAAATTTGCATTCATCACTGAAGACTAAATGGGAATGATTTTAATTTAGTGAAACTTATGTGTGGCTATAATTTCCTTTGGATAAAGTTCAAAAAGGTTGTATGCAGTGGAGGTTAAGTGTCGACGAACATACAAATTTGCATTGTATTTGTATGACTTCTAATTGAAGGCAATAAACAATATCCTGCAAGGATAGGATGCCAAGCATCTATGACTTGTCAGTCAAAGCAGTTTGCTTTGGACAAAATTGACCTGGAAGCTTTAAATATTCAGTGGACTGAGGAGGAGGTTGCTGAACCATAAAGAAGAGCAGAAGGGAGAGATGGATACAAAGAAGCCTTCAAAGGCACCACATGGAATTCAAGTGTGGAAGAAACAACAAACACAAATGGGTTACAAGCCAAGTAACCATAAGCTCACTCCTCATTAGTCTATGAAAATCCTTTCTGCTACTCAGTTTACTAATGCAATGTTTCAAACGTGTTCTCACCATATGGGGGATGAAACTACTTTTGTATGAATTCTAATTGGAGGCAATAAACAATATCCTGCAAGGATAGGATGCCAAGCGACTATGACTTGTCGGTCAAACCAGTTTGCTTTGGACAAAATTTCCCTGGAAGCTTTAAATATTCAGTGGACTGAGGAGGAGGTTGCTGAACCATAAAGAAGAGCAGGAGGGAGAGGTGGATACAAAGAAGCCTTCAAAGACACCACATGGAATTCAAGTGTGGAAGAAACAACAAACACAAATGGGTCACAAGCCAAGTAACCATAAGCTCACTCCTCATTAGTCTATGAAAATCCATTCTGCTACTCAGTTTACTAATGCAATGTTTCAAACTTGTTCTCACCATATGAGGGATGAAACTACTTTATATCACTTGAGGACAGCTGAAAATTGAGAGAATATGTTAAGAAGATTGAAAGTCTTCGTGAGTCCATGCCACCTCCAAAACCAGGTCTACCTCTGTTTCAACCTCCACTACCACACATCCATCCGCTCCATTTTCAAAAATGACTCCAACCCTTGTGAATCTTCCTACCATGAACAATGCAGTTCAAGATACTAACAAGGCTTGAGAGATGCAAAATTCTTTATGACAGAGAATTTGGGGGAAAGTAAAAACATATTAGATAAGGTCAAATCCAGGAAATTGACACAGCTGTGAGGGTCGAAGACAAATGGAGGAAATAGGACACCAGATTACCCCTATGATGTGAGCCAAGGAAATATATTGCAGAATTTGTTGAAAGAGCATGCAGAGGTCTGGTTGGAGGTGGTTTCTTTGATAAGGAAGCCAAAAGCAAATTATGGGCTCCTCAAATTTTGGAGAGCCTATGAAAGGATCCAAAACAGTCAAATCTTCACAACATGAGGACAAATAGTGATGCAACAGTGAAAATGCTTGAGCAAGCTTAGAATGGAGAGGTTACAGATGAATTAGTGAAGGGGGATAATTGGTTGCAGGAACCCAGACATGCATAGTTATTATAATCAATAGTAGACCATTAAGGAGATAAATGATAATTTAGGATCCAATGATGCAAGCCCAAGGTTGAAGAGTTAAAGCAAGAAAATGGATCCTAGAAAGAACATATTTGACAGCAACCCTCATTATCAAGCATGCCAAAAATGAAAAAAAAAAAAAAGCTATAGAATCGCATGAGAAGGTCACAGACAACCTAAAGGAGGTCTTGACGCATGACAAGGACTTGAGCAGAGTTTGGAAATATCTTTAGACTCTTGGATCAGTTCAATTACAAAAAAATATAAATCACAGTCTGGGTACCCTTCTAGTTACATTTTACTGAAAACAACTCAAGTCACACAGCAGGTATGTGAGATCTTGCCTATGACCAGTTGGGAAAAATTACAAAGAAGCCCAAGGACCAGTGACCACCATCAGGCCTATATCTGAAATGCCACTGTAAACCTTAGGAGGATAACATAAGTTGAATGTTGATACTACCAACATTTTGGCTGATTATGCAGAATGAGTCCACAATCTGACTACAAATGAAAATTGAACAAGGTGAGATGCCTAGTTTCATAGAGGAAGGGGAGATGTAGGAGGCAATTTGGAAACATTGATCCCCAAAATTGTCTAATATGATTTAAGAGTCCGTGAGATCGCAGTTCAACATAGAAAGGGGATTAGGTAAATCCCCAATCTCCAGATTAAAGGGCCTAGTCCCATCTAAACTAGTTAATATAAGCTGATCTAAACAATTTTATAGGAAAAGGATTATGAGAAAATAAAGTAAAATGCAATGAAACAAATACGATCATATGATTGTAGCAATATGAACGTTGATCCAGCTGGAACCTTCAAAAGGGACCAAATAACTTCAATGCAATCAGATCTGCTAATACCCTGCAAGAACGAAGTGAGAGGACTAATAGGAGATGGGAAGATGGAGCCACAAGCATCATACGTCCATGAATAAAGAGGTCAAAATATACAGTTGGTCCACATAAACCATGCACAATCTCTTCATTAATTGCGGTTCAACTTAACATTACAAGTTATGAACCTCAATTCTTATTAACAAAAAATCATTCACCAATATGCAGAAATATCAACTAATTACATCCACAATAACAATCCACTCAATAAAACAGAGATAGATAATACCCTTGAGGTAGGGCAACACCCAAGATATTCCTTAAGGAAGGAATCACTCCACATCTACTCCACGAGCCAAGACTATTACAAGAATACTTGATATGACTTGCTTGATTACAATGACAATATCCCTTCTTTATATACCCATCTTCCTAAACCCTTATCCCACTCATTATTATAATATAATCAACCTTGGGTTATGTGTGGCCCATGCCAACTATCCATAATACCCATACACAATATAATATTATATATCACCCCATATTCCTATCCCTAGGTACCTAACACAAGTTAGATCAAAAGAAGTAGCTCTAGTATTTTCAAAATAGCCAAGCACCCCTACAAGTGAACTCTTAGCTCTTATTTATAGTAAAAGTTTAACCTAACTTTTAACTAAGGCAAAACAATTCTACCCCTAGTAAAATTCTAATTTGGCAACATCTTTTAGCAAAATTAATGCTTGGCCAACCCAAATTGACTCTAAAACTTATTCTAATTAGATTTTAGTAGTTCCAATCCTCCACTGGCATCGTTTGAAGACAAAGGGTCACTTTCCAAGATGTTACCTCAAACTTTGTGCTCTAGATCCATGCGAAGATGACTATTTTGAAACCTTGCCTTGGGGAGCGATCCGCTATTCAAGATGATACTGATTTGTTTTTGGATTATTGAGTGAATCAGTCCTTTCTAGACTTAAGACATTTTTATGCTTACAAACGGATCGCATTTTTTTAGCATTAGGCAATTTGGAAATTTTGCCTTCCTCTCCCCTTTTGTGACACTATCATCTCGACTCTATTTTGATCAGAAATGCCTCAATTTCTGTCCCCATATCTCTATGCATGATTGTTCTCATTGTTGCAGTGAAATGGTAATAGTTGGACTACTACTATTCTTACAACTCATGAAGACATCAAGCCTTTGTCGTGCCTTTATCCTTTGGGCACAAAGTCTACCAAATTGGAATTAATCCATGACAGAACAACAAAAGTATAGTACTATAATTCATCTCAATTAGATGGTAGCAATGTTAGTAGAGCTTGTTAATCAGCATCTAAAGGAAGTTTTACCAAATCTAACATCGTGGCATCAAACACCATGTCCTCATATTGATCTCTAGGAAGGTCTTCTCCCTCTGCTTCACTTTTCCTAGCAATCCTTCCAACTTGGAGATCCTATCAAAAATATTTGGTGTAGCACCTTCAAATGATGTAGCATTTTCTTCCTTGATCATATTGGTTACCTGTTCAGATGTGAGAAGCTCCCCTTTGTCTAAGAAGAGACTGGGAAATCGAATAACCAACAGTTTTACTTCTTTCTTCATTTCTCCCTTGGACATCTTTAAGGCATCACAAATGGATTTGCATCCTTCTAGCTTCCTCTACTTACCTGGCACATTTTTCAATTGGACTATTACTGCCCTCTTGTTAGTGATGCCCAAATGTTTTACATGCTCATTGGATGCATTATACAGTCGTTGTAACACTTCCACATATTTTTCCCTAGCTTCCAACTCAGCTTCCACCTGTTTTACATGGAATGTACCACGGCTGTTTTGGAATCTTCCTTTGTATTTCTATAAAAAGGGGAATGCCCCTTGCATTTTAATAGTGCGAATGTATGAAAGCTAGCTGAGAATAATAAAAGAGAAAAGCTGCCTTTTGCCTCGTGGTTTTTCCCTGCACACTGCAAGGTTTCCACGTAAAATCTTGTGTATTGTTTATTGTTGTTTAGCATGCTTGCTTTTAATTTCCTAACATTAATACGATCTAGATCAATAACAAACCCATCCTTAGATACACTATGTTCTAACAATTTCCCTTCTTACACAAAGAAAAGTGATTTCTTCAAATTCTATGATATACCATATTCAACACTGTTCAAACGCTCCCTCAAGATGCTCTATATGTTTCTTCTAATCTTTGGAGACAACATCAAATCTTCTAG
Source organism: Wollemia nobilis (assembly GCA_028583015.1). Classification (NCBI taxonomy): domain Eukaryota; kingdom Viridiplantae; phylum Streptophyta; class Pinopsida; order Araucariales; family Araucariaceae; genus Wollemia; species Wollemia nobilis. The sequence continues at coordinate 2,006,329 of JAQPPZ010003021.1, read as the reverse complement.
ATCTATTCCATCAATTAATCTTGAGAATGCGATATCCATAGCTCTTTGGAAAGTGGCCCTCACATTTGATAGCCCAAATGGCATCCTTGGGTAAGCAAATGTTCCCTATTTGGTTGTGATTGTGGTCTTATCTTGATCCATGCCCTTCACCTAGATCTAATTATATCCCAAAAATCCATTGAGCAATGACATCATCTAAGACCCAAATTTTTATGGATAATGATCTTTGAGTGAGGCTCTATTTGAATTTCTAAAGGTATCACCATTATTTTTTCTTACAAGCACTAGGTTCACAACCCATGTCAAATGGTTCATTGGAAATATGATTTGTGCTTGCAACAGTTTAGTAATTCTTTTCTCATTACTACTTCAATCTTTGGGTTTACTGGCCTTCGTATTTGTCTAAAGTGCTTGGCTCCAAGTTCTAGGTCAATAGTATGCTCTATTATTCTCATCATAAACTTTCAAATCTTCATATCCCCATGTAATAACATCGTTATACTTGGCATAGACTTCTTTGAATATAGGGATCTCTTCCCCGGTACATTACTTACCAAATAACAAACAATTACCATTAGTGATTTCAACAAGTTGGTAGGAAAAGGTTTTGCCTTCATGCTTGGCCTTTTGGCACTATTGTCAAGGTTGAAAAGGCTTTCCAAAGTGATGAGACCCCAAGGTAGTTGAATTGAATTTAACTGTATGACCCCTTCTTTGATATTGTCCCCACAACCATTGCGTTCCTCAACATGTTAAGCCTCAAGAATCATAAAATCAAAGATTTGTTCATCATCGTGGAACACTTGCCAATAATCTGAATTATCAAGTACTACAAGTCTGAAAATCACTTCCAACTCTTTCGGTTTATTCCACATATCTGTCATTGGATTAAATTGTGTGGCCTTAGATGCTAATTCATCAACTTTCAGATTATATTCTCTTGGAACTGCTATTATTTTATATGTTTTGAAACTCTCAAGTAGATCCCAAATTTTGTGTTTGTATGCTTTCACTCGTTTATTTCTAGACAAACAAATCAATTTCACTTGATTCATTACCGACACTAAACTACCAAAAATCTTTAGGTGTTTTATACCGATCTTTTCTACTTTTTGCAGTCTGGTGCATAACACTTCATATTCCACCATGTCATTGGTACGATTGAATAATAGTCTACAAGCATAACCAAAATGTTCAACTCATGGGTTTGTGAATTGTAACCCTGCTCCTGCACCATTTCCAATTCTTGCTCCAACAAAATGAATAGTTCATGGACCCCCAGATCCTACGCTTGTTCTTTAGTCAAGGTTGGCATTTTCTTACGTTTTTAGAAGATCAAATACTTGTCTAGTTCATTTTCTTCTTTAAGGATACCTATGACCGTATCTTTTTCAGAGTTTAATTCATCTTCGTCCAATTGTTCATCTACAAATTCTGGTAAGTCATTCCAATCAACAATTCTGTCATCATCCAATTTATGAAGGAGATAGTCGCAGGGCGTGAGACATTCTAATCATATGAAGACCAAATAATTTCTGCCAAGATAGGTTTATTCCTACCTCTATAGACATTTAATACTTTATCTCTCGTATGTCGAAGTATTTTATCATAATTTTAATGTCATTGGAAATTAGACTTAGAACACTTTCCAACAACATACTGCATGACCAGTTTCTTGTAAATTTCCCTAACTCTAGATAACTGCTGGCCTATATTTTTAAATAAAATCAGATATAAGATGAATTTATTTTAAACATACAACAATCACACAGATGGCTAGAAAAATAAATAGAATGAACAGCGGCAAATATACTACAAAATCTACATATTTTATATAATGGAGGAGGTTACAGTTACAACAGGACAGCCTGCTCTCTTGCTGCCTTTCTGGCCAGCAAATCACTCTTCACCTCTGCACAATAGCCATGCAGTTCTCCTTCGGCAATCTGTTCACCTTCTTTTCTTTCTGTGTAGAAAACACTCTTGACCTTCTCCTTTTATCCTTGAAAAGGTAAACCTAATCTCTCTAACCCTAAGATTAGATTTCATCTCATCTTGAGATGTATGGTTAAAAATAGAAAATCACTTAAGTGAATTTCAAAATAGAATCACTTAAGTGAATTTCAAAATAGAAAATCACTTAAGTGAATTTCAAAATAGAATCACTTAAGTGAATTTCAAAATAGAATCACTTAAGTGAATTACAAAATAGAATTCGAAATGTCTCGAACCACTTCTAGCACGTTCATACTAAAGTCTGTGCAAGAAGTTCCTGTCCGAGCTACATTTCTCAACACTCCCTCTTAGCGAGGAAGGAATTCTACACCAATCTAAGTTTGTCTCTGAATGCTTCAACCTTCCCTTTCACTAAAAGCTTGGTGAGAATATCAACTACCTGCTGATGTGTGGGAATATATTGGAGCTTTATGGCTCCCTTTTGAATCCTGTCTCATATGAAGTGATATTTGATGTCTATATGTGTTTGGACTTGTCATAAAATACTGGATTCTCATAGAGTTTGATACAACTCTGATTATCACTAGCTTAGATATAAAGGATATATATCTAAAAACGCCGAGAGTTATCAATCTCGAGGCACCTATCTCATTTCTTAGGGGTGTGATCTCCAAAATAGGCGCCTCGGGATTGATAACTCTCGGCGTTTTTAGATATATATCCTTTATATCTAAGCTAGTTTATTAAACAATTGCAACGGTTGGTTAGTCGGTTGTTTTAGTTTAAATATTTTAAATGTTTTTGTTAATGTCGGCTTTTTTAATTAAAAAAAAAAATTGTTTACGACGTGACATGTATGACCTCTTTGCCTCCCACCCCCCTGTCTGCCATTGTAGGAACGCCTCTCAGCGTAACAATATACCACCGTGACATCCAACTCCTGATCAATCAATACTGTAAGCAACTTGCAAAGCCAGATGGCCTCACAATTAGCAATACTAGCTGCCATGTATTCGGCCTATGTTGAACTAAGTGCCACAGAAGTCTGTTTCCTGCTGAACCAGGATATCATGCCTGATCCCAAGCTAAAGCAGCACCCTGAGGTGCTTTTCCTATCTGCTACACTGCCTGCCCAATCTGAGTTTGTATACCCCTGCAAACCTCACTTCAACATCTGCAAGATATCTCAGACCATACTCCACCATGCCCCTCAAGTATCTGAGCACATGTTTTGCTACTACCCAATGATCCTGCCTTGGCTCCACCATGAACTGACTCAAGGTGTTCACTGCAAAACATATACATGGTCTAGTTTTGAGCAAATACATCAAGGATCCTATCAGCTGCGTGTACAACGTAGGGTCCACCAATTCTGAATCTGAAGTTGTCACCTTCTTCAGATCAGTGATCATGGGTGTGGGCCGTGGCCATAGGTTTGCAATCCTCCATCCAAAGCCTCTTCAAGATCTCAACTGCATACTTACCCTACCCAAGGAATATCTCCCCTAGTCTCTGCCAAACCTCCAAACCCAAGAAATAATGCATCATGCCGATGTCCTTCATCTCAAACTCAGTTGCCATATCTACTTTGCACCCTGCAATGAGCTTCTTTGCACCTGTAAGAAACAAGTCATCTACATATAGCACCAAAATGAGTAGATCAGTCGCAACAAATATTTAATATAGATTAGGATCTGCATCACTTTTGGCGAAGCCCAAACTCTGCAAGTTTCCATCTATCCTGGAATACCATCCTCTCGGTGCCTGTTTGAGTCCATATAAGGTTTTCTTCAGCCTACAAACATGGGACTCCTTCCCATTTACCTCAAAGCCCTGAGGCTGCTCTATGTACACTTCTTCCTCAATGATCCAATTAAGGAAAGTTGTCTTCACATCCATTTGATGAATCCACCATCCCATAGATGAAGCTAAATACATAACTGCTCTAATGGAAGTGTATCTGGCGATTGGAGCAAAAGTCTCCTCATAGTCCACTCCCTCTTTCTGGGAGACCCTCTCGCCACAAACCTCGCCTTGAACTTCTCGATGCTACCATCTGCAGCATGCTTAATTTTGTAGAGCCACCTGGAACTCACAACTAACTTCCCCACCAGTCTTGGCACTATGTCCCAAACATCATTCTTCATGATGGAGGTGTACTCCACCATGGCATCCCGCCAAACCTGCTGGTCTACTACCTCCTGAAAACTGGAAGGCTCGGAATTTATGATGCTACTCATCAATGCCATGTAGTTTTGAAACTTCCTCGGAGGTCTGCTCTCTCTAAAAATGCTACTAGGAGCCTCAACATACTCCTGAGCATCCCTCAATGTCTGTGTAAGCCATCGAGGTCTCCTGATAGAACTGGAAGGGGCTAATGTCTCCTCCTCACTTGAAGGTTGTTGTCCTGAACTGGAAACCACTGGTGTCTTTGGTGACCCTGTCTCAACCTTCGAAGCTTCCTGCTTCTCATTCTCTATCACTAGAATAGGCTCATGGGACTTCCTAGATGCAACCTCCTCAATCTTTACATCCCTGCTCATAACTGTCTTCCTCTCCTTTGGAATATAGACTTTGTAAGCTTTTGAAGTCTCACTGTAACCTACAAATAAACCCTTCCTATTGGAGGGCTCCAACTTGGTCCTCTTTGCTACCAGAACATGGATATAAACTGGACATCCAAAGATGAGGAAATGACTCACTTCTGGTTTCACACCAGTGAATGCCTCCTCTAGTGTCTTGTCCTCCAAGATCCTGTGAGGACACTTGTTTTGGATGTATACTGTTGTGTTGCATGCTTCCGCCCAAAGAAACATCAGCAAGCCGTGGTCATGAATCATGGCCCTAGCAGCCCCTATGATGGATCGATTATTTCGCTCTGCAACCCCATTCTGTTGTGGGTTGTATGGAGCAGTCATATCCCTCTTGATTCTTGCCTGCTTGCAGAAACCATTTAACTCCTTGGAGGTATATTCGCCCCCATTGTCTGATCTCAAGACCTTGAACTTCTTCTCTGTCTGGTTCTCAACTAGAGTTTTGAACTCCTGAAACCTGCTAAAGACTTCATCCTTGGTCTTTAAGAAGTAGATCCATGTCTTGCGAGAGAAATCATCAATAAAGGAAACATAGTACATGCTACCTGAAATTGATGCTACTAACATCGGTCCACAAACATCCGAATGTACTAGATCTAGTATCTCCTTAGACCTATGCTCGTTGTTTGGGAAAACAGCCTTGGCATGGTTGCCAAGCGTACACCCTCTTCATACTCCCTGTTGCTCAATGTTGAACTCTGGAAGACCTGTGACTATCTCCCTCAGAATAGGCAATGCTCTATGATGCAAGTGCCCCATCCTCTTGTGTCACAACTCACACAAATTGTTACTGCTATGAACTAGGGCTCGAATAGGTTCACCCTGCAACTTGTATAGACTGCCTTCTCTAACCCCTATCACTTGTGCTGTTTTTGGGCTAGATTCTTTCGGTCTAATAAGGACATGCTAGTTCTTGAAATCTACTGCATAACCCTTATCCTCCATAACGGAAACCGAAAGCAAGTTCTTCGTAAGACCTGGAACAAACAAAACATCATCAAAGTCTAAAGAGTTCCATGACTAGAGTCGAAAAGGAATGGTACCAATTCCTTCAACTGGATATTTGGTATCATCACCAAGCTCAACCTGAACCCCTGAGTCCTGCTCTTGTAGACTAGTAAAACAATGTCGGGCTGATGTCATGTGTTGAGATGCCCCACTATCCACATACCAAGCATCTCTTGGAACCATGTTGGTAGAAAGGCAAGAGACCAACGAGAAATCCTTCTTGAATTTGGCAGCAAACTCGCTCATCTGAGTTTCTGCAGAGGTTGCTACCTGGGTCTGCTGCTTCCCTTTGCCCTTCTTGTCTGGACACTATGATGCATAATGGTCGTGCTTATGACAAATGAAGCACTTGATCTTGCTCAAGTCCTTCTTCCTTGACTGTGAGGTTGACTCCTCATTCTTTACCTTACCCTTGTTGGGTCCTTTACCTTTGCCCTTCTTGGTTTGCCCAAAGAGAGCTAGGTTATCGTCACCACCTTTCTTGCTGGCCTTTGACTCCATTCAAGTCTCCTCCTGGATGAAATCATCCCACAATTTCTCAAAGGTGGGAAGGTGCTCACGAGCGTAGATGTCTTTGACAATGGTTCCCATGAAGCTGAGAAACCATTAAGTGCCACGTTCACCAACTCTATGTCTTCAACTTTCTCCCCAGCTGCTGCCAGTTGATCATGAATCTGCGTGATCTTCATCAGGTAACTGGTAACGGTGTCAGATCAGGTCATCTCCATAGATCTGAGTTTGTTCCGCAATATCATCTTCATGTTTATGTTCTCGCTCTGGTAGAGGCTAACCAGGGCATCGAACATCTCCTTTGCCTTAGTCTTCTTGTATATGTGAGGAATCAGGTGATCCTTCATTGCATTTAAGATCATCCGCTTGGCTTTCACTTCCTTCTTTTTGTGAGCTGCCAATTGCTACAGATCTGTAGGTAGTCACATCATCCTTGACAATGTCCCAGAGATCATTCTCTTCCAATAAGAACATTACCCTGACTTTTCAGGGCAAGAAATTGGAGGCACCTTCCAATCTATCCTCAAATCTAAGGCCAGCTGCTGCCATTTCTGAGATCTAGTGCACAAACTTCTAGATTTGATATGAATGACTCAAAAAACTATCCTACAAATAAGCTTAGTCCTTCAAGCAAAAGTATGAAACCCTCAGCTGTTGGTTTTTAATATCCAGTAGTAATCTACTGTTGTAAACCCTTGAGAATCTCAATCACAGAACCTAGCTCTGATACAATGTATATTTTCCTAACCCTACATAACTGCTGCCCTATATTTCTAAATAAAATCAGATCTGAGATGAGATGAATTTATTTTAAACATACAACAATCACACAGATGGCTGGAAAAACAAATAGAATTCACAACGGAAAATATACTACAGATTCTGCATATTTTATATAATGGAGGAGGTTACAGTTACAGCAGGGCAGCCTGCTCTCTTGCTGCCTTTCTGGCTAACAAATCACTCTTCACCTCTGCACAATAGCCTTGCAGTTCTCCTTCAAAAATCTGTTCACCTTCTTTTCTTTCTATGTATAAAACACTCTTGACCTTCTCCTTTTATCCTTGAAAAGGTAACCCTAATCTCTCTAACCCTAAGATTAGATCTCATCTCATCTTGAGATGTATGGTTAAAAATAGAAAATCACTTATGTGAATTTCAAAATAGAATCACTTAAGTGAAGTTCAAAATAGAATATCACTTAAGTGAATTTCAAAATAGAATCACTTGAGTGAATTTCAAAATAGAATTCGAAATGTCTCGAACCACTTCTAGCACATTTATACTGAAGTCTGTGCAAGAAGATCCTGTCCGAGCTACATTTCTCAACATTTCTTTGATAGTAGATAGCAGTATTTAATTGTTGAAAACTAGTCAACGATTCAAAATTGCAATCGGTGACAGTGTTTTCCACCCTAATCGTAGCTGAAACCTTGAAACCTTTGTAACTTTTTCATCTAGTGTTCAACTTCGTTATACAACTGCTCATTCTAGGTGTTTATCTCATAGTCCGGATACATTTATGGGGTCAGAATTGGTGTAGGCAGCATAAATCATATTGTTGGGAGGAAACACTACCCTAACAAGCAACAAGACACCATATGTCGACCACTATGCTTGTCGAAAAGATGGTCGAGCCAGCCAATGTGGTGGCTAGCTTGACTAACAAAGTTAATGATATCTCAGTGTCAACCCCCCAAGCTACTGGACAGACAAAAATGTGAATTCAAGGTGTACAATGGCTCTCATGATCCAATGATCCTTGCCAGTTGGATCTTGGACATGGAGACATGGTTCGAGTACAACAATGTTGTAGAAGAGGACAAGATACCATTCACCAAATTGAAGCTAAGTGGCATGGCCAAAGTCCTAATCATAAATCGTTAGCAATCTCAAAATCCCATCAATAAATGGGACAAGTTTGTTATATCTTTAAAGGACACATTCTTTGCATCTCATTACTTGGAAGATTTAGGCATCAGATGATTCCACTTGCTACAAGGCTCCAATATGGTCGTGCAAGACTACATCTACTAGTTCAACCATATGCAACTCATGTTGAAGGTGGCAGATGATGCATGAACTCTTATCTTGAAGTTCAAGAGTGACTTATAGGAACACGTGTATTAGGAGGTAAAATACGTAACCGTTGACACACTCGATGCGGCATTCAACCAAACACAATTGGCTGGAAAGAAAGTTTCTGCTATGTACAGAGGCCCCAATCCTTTTTCATCTGGCACCTTCAGATCATCATTTTCAAGACCGACATAGTCGTCGACAGCAGATAGACAATCATTTTCTTCTCTAGCAGGGCAAGATTCTTCTTCCGTGAGGCTTTCTTTCTCTTCACCAAGAAGACAATTTTTCTCTCATCCAGGAAATCGATCTTCTTATTATTATTATTATTATTCTTTTGATGCCAGGAAATCTAGCAAGTTTTGTAATCATTGTAACAAGCCAGGACATATAAAATCCGAGTATTTCCACTTGAAACAGAAGACCTTGATTGTATCGTCTCATGATGAGGAAATGAGTGATGTCCCATCAAGATTCATAGAGAAGATAGGCTATATGAGGAATTGAAAGGTTGACTCAACAAGGTCACCTTGATGCATCACCATTCCACACTAGGGGGTTGAGATTGGTTGTCACTCGTGCCCACCTCACACGACTTCTCAGTGGATTTTATCATTAACAATGGCTCGCACAAGAATGTAATTGTGAGATCCATAGTCGACAAATTGCATATATCGATGGACAGTCATCCTCATCCATATGCTCTTGGATGGAAGGATCTTGGTTCATCCACACCTAGATTGTTGTGGATTGTTGCTTGGCAAACCCTATCAGTATGGTAGGAAAGCCCGTTATGATGCCTACAACACCTATACACTACAAAAACATGATACAAAGTGCCAAATAAAGAGCACTACAAAGACAACAAATTTGGCACTTGATTGTAACCAAGCACGCAAAGCAATCACTCAAGCCGCATGACTACTTTTTCTCAAGCCACACATAGCATGCAACTCCTCGACAATTTTCTAATGTGTTTCAAGAACCCAAAGCACTTAGCTGCCTACAAGAGGAAAATATGAAATTGAAAGCCGATTATCAAACAATGATGGAAGAATGTCTTTGAAAGATCTCCGAGATGAGAAAATTGCCTTAGAACAAGGAAATGTCATTCTCCAGTTTGCAGTTGAAGCCCTAACAGAGCAAATTAAAAACCTACAATCACTAGTCTGTGAATTGAATGTAGACAAGGAAAAGAGATCCAAGGCTATATTCCATGGTCATAAGCACACCTAGAGACTGGAAATCACAAAGGAGATTGACCACCTAAACAAGCGCATACAGTCTGAGAAACAAACTATTGAAGCTGACTACCAACTTGTATGTAACCAATTCAAATCATGTCAATCCATGCTCAACAAGCTACAAGAAGGGGATTATGGGTTTTCTGCCGAAAGGGACAATTTAGTTTCAGATGTGCATCTACTTCAGAGGGCAAAAGATGAACTTTGACACAAGGCAAATAGTAAAGTCAAGCCTCTTCGCTATCGCCTGTATAGTTTCCTTTAGCAGGTGTCTGGAAATGCTTCCTGACTTGATCTTATAGCTCACTTGGGGACTCATGATGTTGCAAATGTTGATCTCCTCAAACCATATCAGGAGTCAACATTGGAGTCCAAGTTTCCCATCAACCATCCTGCAGATGTTGTTCCTAGTTTCCAACTTTTGCTTCATGCAAAAAGTTTTCAACATACACACCCGTATGACTCGACGTAGTTCCGTTACATCTTACCTCGTGACACAAGGACAACTTCCTCATCAGGCCCAATGGATTTCTCAACATCAAATGTCTCGACTCTTAGCTATTCCCTTCTCTTTTACGAGCATTGGAGTCCAATGCTTCTATTGTTGGGAGGGATGATGACGAATAATATACAAATTTCTCTATTTAATTTGTTGTGCCCATTTGGGCAAACTATTTAGTTTGTTGTGCCCACTTGTGCAAGTTGTTATGCCCACCTAGGGCAGTTCAATGTGTTGCCAAGTTTTGTTTGATTGATTTTGTTGGTTTGTTGTAACTATTCAAACCACCAAATCTTGTTTTGATTTGCCCTTGTAATCCTATTTAAGGCCTCCTCTCATCAATAGCAAGCAGCCAGAATTCATGCCATATCACTCATTCTCAATTCTTACAAATATCCATTCCCAGAGAGTTTTCTAGTCCATTCTGAAATAACCATATGCCGAAATAGGGTGGGAGATCCACTACAATACCCTCTTGAACTACGATGAGTTTATGGTGTTTGGCCATAGTCATGAATAAGTCTTTTAGAATCCCCACGACATTGACTCTTGTTTCATCCATTTGGATCGGCCCCCTTAAAGTATCAGTAAAGAGGAGATAGCTCATGGCATCACCATGATAGCTACTCCTAAATCAACTCTGCAACTCCTTAATAGAAATTGTTAGGAGGTGAAGTCAATATCCAGATCTCCAATGTTCTTCAGCAGAGAGGTGCGTGGTGGTGCAGCTTATGGAGAGAACACAAACAGTTTTTTGTAGTCTTCCTTTGGGAGAGGAAACAAACAGCTTTTTGGACTCTTCCTTTGGAAGAGGAAACGAACAGTTTTTGGACTCTTCCTTTGGAAGAGGAAACGAACAGTTTTTTTTTTCTATAAAAGGGGAATAACCCCTTGTATGTAAATGTTGATTGAATGTAATTCTGCCGAAATCAATAAAATATCAAGCTGCCATTGCCCCGTGGTTTTTCCTGCACATTGCAGGTTTTCCACGTAAAATCCGTGTTATTGTTTTTCCTCCGTTATTGTGTTTTTCTGCTTGCACATAATTTTGCTATATTTTCTAACATCTGGTATCAGAGCCTAGGGTTTTGTGCGAGTGGGAGCTGCAACAATGACTGAAAGTGTAACCAAGTTTGAGATTGAAAAGTTTGATGGCAGGAACTTCGCCCTATGGAAGATGAAGGTGGAGGATTTGTTGGTTCAAAATGACCAAGCCCTAGCCTTGAAAGGGGTCGCGAGTAAACCAAGCAGCATGAAATATGAGGAGTGGGCAACGCTGGATAGGAATGCGGTTTCTACAATCCATCTATGCCTAGCGGAATCAGTCTTGTTCAATGTTGTTGAAGAAAAGACCGCGAAAGCCCTTTGGAAGAAGCTTGAAAAGTTGTGCGAGATGAAATCTGCAACAAATAAGGTTTTTCTGAAAAAACAGCTTTACAACCTAAGGATGAAGGAGGGTTCATCTGTGGCAGATCACCTAAATGAGTTTAATACCCTTATCGATGAACCGGTTTCGATTAATGTGAAGATGGAGGATGAGCACAGAGCTATCACCCTACTTTGTTCCCTCCAGGAGACTTGGGATCATTTGGTGATGACCATCAGCAACTCATCATCAGGAGCTCTAACTTTTGATGATGTGGTAGCCGATTTGTTGGCAGAAGAGTTGAGGCGGAAAACGTCTTTGGAACCCTCAACCAATGAAGCCCTAGCTGTGAGAGGTCGATATTTCGATAAGATTCAACAAAGTAGATCACAGTCCAGATCTAAGTCTAAAGGACACAAGCTGAAAGGGAAGTGTTGGCATTGTGGGAAGCCAGGGCACTCAAAGAAGGATTGTTGGTAGTTAAAAAAGGAAAAAAATGGTGAAAAGCAATTTCAGCCATCAGTTGAGGCCAGTATCGTTAATTCTGGAGAGACGGCAACATGTGAGGCTTTCTGTATCAGCAACAGAAGATATGTTTTATATACCTGGGTTTTGGACTCGGGTGCATCTTTCCACATGTCTCCTCACAGAGACTAGTTTGACAAATATCAGCCATATAGTGGTGGGAAGGTCTACTTGGGTGATGATCACCCTTTAGAAATTGTGGGAAGAGGGGACATAAGGATCAAGCTAGACGATGGTAGAGAAAGGATGTTATGTGATGTACGACATGTGCCTGATTTGCGGAAGAATTTGCTCTCAATAAAGATGATGGATAAGCTAGGGTATTCTTTCACTTTCGGTAACAACTATTGCAAAATTACCAAAGGTGCTATTGTAGTAGCAAAGGGAGAATCTTATGGGACCCTATATCGTTTATGCGGTGATACGGTGAAACCATGCAGAAGCAACAACTTCAGTTCAGGATGCAATAATGCTATGGCATCAACGCCTAGGCCATATGAGTGTAAAAGGTCTGAAAATTCTGCATGACAGAGGTATGCTTTATGGGATTAAGTCTTGCAATTTAGACTTGTGTGAGCGTTGTATTTTTGGTAAACAAAAGAGGGTTCGGTTTACTGCAAGCCCTGGTAAGAGTTATGATTTTCTGCAACTTACACATTCGGATATATTTGGACCAGTCCCCACTCAGTCCTTAAATGGTGCCATCTATTTTCTGACTTTTATAGATGATTATTCTAGGAGAGTGTGGGTTTATTTTCTGAAGAAGAAGTCGGAAGCTTTGCAGAAATTTAAAGAGTTCAAAACTCGAGTAGAGAAAAGTTTGGGCAAGCCTGTTTTATGTCTTAGGTCAAATAATGGGGGTGAATATTGCTCCAAGGAATTTGATAAATTTTGTACGCAGGAAGGAATTAAGAACCGAAGACTGTACCATATACTCCACAACAAAATGGTGTGGCTGAGCGGATGAATCGCACAATCATGGAACGTGCAAGAAGCATGCTTAGCGCATCCATGTTGGATAAAAGGTTTTGGGCAGAGGTTGTTAATACAGTTGTTAACCTCATTAACAGGTCACCTACAGCTGCGTTGGATGGACATATTCCAGAGGAGATTTGGTGTGGTAGACCATTTGATTACTCTCATTTGCGTACTTTTGGCTGTGTTGCATTTGCCCATGTGCCTAAAGAAAAAAGGTCCAAACTTGACCCGAAGTCAAGAAAATGTGTTATTCTCGACTATGGAGATGCAGTAAAGGGGTATAGACTGTGGGATCCTACTGCCCACAAGGTAATTATTAGCCAAGATGTTATTTTGATGAAAAATCCATGCAAAGGAAGGAGGTACAGCAAACACCTAATGTTGTACCAGTTGAAGTAGACATGAACGAAGATGAAAATGAAAATCAGCATGCTGAAATTTTTGACCAGCATGCAGAACAGCAAGTAGAGCAGCCACAACAGTCACAAGACCAAGAGCCACAATCAATAGATCATTGGATTAGAAGATCTACACGTCCACAAAGTGTACGGAAAGGTATTCTCATGTTTATCAGTCCTCTTTTGCTTTGTTAACTGATGATGGTGAGCCTAGTTTATTTCAAGAAGCTAGAGAGTCTGAGAATGCAGAAAAGTGGAGGAAATGCATGGAGGAGGAAATCGAGGCACTTCGCAAGAATAAAACGTGGGAACTTGTGGATCTCCCACCTGGAAGAAATACTGTTGGAAACAAGTGGGTGTACAAAGTGAAGAAGAACAGCGATGGGCTGTTGGAACGCTATAAAGCTCGCTTGGTGGCAAAAGGCTATGTGCAGAAGTCAAGTATTGACTTTAATGAAATTTTCTCTCCAGTTGTGAAGATGACTACTATTAGAGTTCTACTTGCACTTGTAGCTGCACAGGATTTAGAACTGGAGCAGCTTGATGTAAAGACTGCTTTCTTGCATGGTGATCTCGAGGAGGAGATTCATATGGATCAGCCTGAGGGCTATGAGGAAAGAGGCAAAGAGCATTTGGTTTGCAGACTAAAGAAATCTCTGTACGGGTTGAAACAGGCGCCAAGGATGTGGTACAGGAAATTTGACACCTTCATGAAGAGCCAAGGTTTCAGCAGGAGTGAAGCTGACCATTGTGGATACTATAAGAGGTTTGATGATGGCAGTTTTATTATTTTGTTGTTGTATGTTGATGATATGCTGGTTGCAGGCCCCAGCATGAAAAAAAATCATTGATCTTAAGGCTCAGTTGGCTAGGACATTTGAAATGAAGGATTTAGGAGCAGCAAACCAAATTTTAGGGATGAAGATACACATGGACAGAAAAGGAAGAAATATCTGGTTAAGTCAAAAGTCATATATAGAAAAGATTTTGCATCGCTTCAATATGCAAAATGCAAAACCAGTTAGTACCCCACTTCTTTCACACTTAAAATTGTCTTCCAACCAGTGTCCTAGAACAAATGCAGAGAAGACAAGCATGTTTCGTGTACCGTATTCATCAGCAGTAAGAAGCCTCATGTATGCCATGGTGAGCACCAGATCGGATATTTCCCAAGCAGTTGTAGTAGTTAGTCGGTACATGGCAAATCCTGGTAAGGAGCATTGGAATGCGGTGAAGTGGATGCTGCTATTTACTATGGATCGGATAGTTTGCAAGTTAAAGGTTTTGTGGATTCTGATTATTGTGGAGATAGAGATGGGAGAAAGTCCACTACAGGATATACTTTCACTCTTGCTAGTGGAGCTGTGAGTTGGGCTTCTAAGTTGCAGTCTGTGGTGGCTTTATCAACCACTCAAGCAGAATATATTGCAGCAACTCATGCCAGCAAAGAGGCAATTTGGCTAGAGTGATTGTTGGGTGACTTCAAGGTAATGCAGGGGAAAATTACGTTGCATTGCAATAGCCAAAGTGCTATTCAGCTAGTGAAGAACCCAACATTCCATGATCGCACGAAACACATTGATGTCAAGTACCACTTTATAAGAAATGTGGTGGAAGAAGGTAGGATCCTGTTGCAGAAAATCGACACTGAAGTGAATCCTGCAGATATGCTTACTAAGCCGGTCAAGACAAAGAAGTTTGAGTGGTGCAAAACTTCTCTAGGCTTGCTGAAATTGTGATAAGGGCAGCATTGGGCAATTGGCACTTGGATGGAAAAACATAGGCAAAGAATTCCTGAATATCAACTTCAAGTGGGAGAAAGTTAGGAGGTGAAGTCAATATCCAAATCTCTAATGTTCTTCAGCAGAGAGGTGCATGGTGGTGCAGCTTATGGAGAGGAAACAAACAGTTTTTTGTAGTCTTCCTTTGGGAGAGGAAACAAACAGTTTTTTGGACTCTTCCTTTGGAAGAGGAAACGAACAGTTTTTTGGACTCTTCCTTTGGAAGAGGAAACAAACAATTTTTTGGACTCTTCCTTTGGAAGAGGAAACAAACAGTTTTTGGAGTCTTCCTTTGGGAGAGGAAATGAACAGTTTGTTTTTTCTATAAAAGGGGAATGACCCCTTGCATGTAAATGTTGATTGAATGTAATTCTGCCGAAATCAATAAAAGATCAAGCTGCCATTGCCCCGTGGTTTTTCCTGCACATTGCAGGTTTTCCACGTAAAATCTATGTTACTGTTTTTCCTGTGTTATTGTGTTTTTCTGCTTGCACATAATTTTGCTATATTTTCTAACAGATACCCTTCAATTTTAGTGTGATATAGAATGGCGGTTGTTTCATCGCCTTTGTATTAGGCATATTTAAAATATTTGTCGGATTTACTTGTAGATTTGATAGATCTTCAGCCATTAAGGTTTGTTGTTCAACCGGATTGGGTTGCATTGGAGGTCGTTTTTGTATGGCTAGTTTGGTTTTAGCATAACTTCGTTAATGTTTTTTCAAGGCATCTTGCAACAAGTCTCTTTATCCTGGCAATAATAATGCTTCTAACATGTTCACTTTTGCAGCTCTTTTCAATTCATCTGCTATGTTAAACTTTGATTCCGCATTATTTACTTCATTGCATGGTACGAAGTTCTTAAATTGCGTCACGGTAGCCATTCAACCTTTAGTCAATGATAGGTACTTTAGGTCTCTCTCAACAATATTATGCGACTTGTCTTGTTTGCCTTGTTTACTCAATTTTCCAAACCCTACTTTATTGTCATTGATTCACTTTCTTTAAACAATTATGGTTGTTTAATCTGTACTCATACCGATGCGAGCTCATTATTTTGTATTATGGGTTAGGTTGATGGCAAGGAGCATTTGTCTTTAAGGTGAATCAATGGTCATTCCCTTCTCAAAACTATGGTACCCATTCCTTGCTCAGGTTGTTTTTGTGAAAATGGTTGGACTATAACTAGTTGGGGCTATCATCTATCGCTTTTCTTTTACTTGACGTCACAACCCCTTGTTGGTTTGTCAACACCACTTGGTCTTCAAAAGGAAAATCTTTGTCATTCCTTAATGGTCTAAAATTGGCAAGCATCGCGTTATTAGCATTTGGTACCATAGTATTGATTGTTGTCCTACTACAAATTGGACTGATTAGTCATTGGTTGATTCACTGTCGAGGGTTGGATCACCATTGGTTGACCTGCCATTGCTACTTGTTGGGCCTAACATTGTTGGTTATAGATCATTGTTTATACATGACAAATAGCTACTACACATTCTACTGGAATATGACTTTCCTTGCAAGCAAAACACCATAGTGTGTTTAACTTTGAATTAACGTTTACTATGTTATTATGCACCTAATTCGTTCTCTGTCCACTTGCCTATTAAGGAACTTGTTCTTTAGTGAGGTAAGACGTCCTCCTCTGTTGTCAAGATCCATTTTGCTACCATTCCCCAATTTGTCATTGACTTATTGTCATTTTATTGGCCATAGTCCTCATTAATGAGCATAGTTCGTCCATTCGTGAGTTTGTTTGATTATTAGTTCCCCGCAATTGTTGTGTTAATTGATTCTAATTCATTTGGGGAGTAGGTGTAGTTGATAACAATTGTGGTAAAGGTAATGTTGGTAAATGGGGTTGGAATGCAATGACACTAGGGGTTGTTTGACCTAGGAATGTCAAAATGTAAGGGAAGTTGAATTGTGGGTGTGTAGGTGTTAGATGGTAGTGGAGTGACCTGAGGGGCAGTAAATGGTGGATGTTGTTATGTCTATGCATAGTGGTATTGTATATTTAGGGTTGGTGCAATTGCTGGCAGAGGATATTCAATCGGTTGGGTTTGGGATTGTGTCACATGAACTACGTAAGCCATCAGTGGTGCAACTGGCACTTTTCCCACTTAGATTAACGCATCTTCTGCACAAGTTGCATCCTCAAATGCACCTTACATGTGATTTATGTTCCTGACCATTATCACCAAATCAAATTGTAGACCCCCATATGTAATATACCAATGCTTGTTTGTCTAACGAACGAATTTTCGATGGTATAAGTTGTAGCGTATGCATAAATCTCATGCTATAGTCATAGATATTCTTATTCAGATGTATTTGAATCGTGTTTAACTAGAATGATATTGAATATGCATTCCCTGGGTTACCAAAATATTTCATGAATAGTTCAACAATTGAAGCCCAATTGACAACCAAATAGTCTTGCTGCCTTAACTCTCAATGAAAATAATAGGAACCACACCATGACATCTTCTTCTTGTATCCGATAAATTGATTTTGAAGTCGATAACTCATTGAGGATGTCTAACACGGGTTGACTAGCATTCCTATCAAATGTCAGAAGAGACTTCACGGCCACAGTAGGAATTGGTGAGTAAACTGGCAAGTTTAGCAGGCCTTGAAACATCCAATCAGGAAGTCGATTTAAAGGTCTTACTTGCATCTGCATTTGACATAACAGGGGTCCTTGTCCATATGGAATTCGTCGCCCATACTGCATTTGATACAGGTGGACCCATTTGAACATACGTCAATTGTTGTTGAGGGAATTGGACCATCTGTTGGTCCTATGCAGCTTGTTGGTTATGAGCAACCACCTGTTATGCATTTTGTTGTAAATTTTGTGCAACCAATTGATTAGGGTTGGGAGTAAATTGTTGATTTGGATTAGGTATAAACTGTTAGTTTTGGTACACCAAACTGTTGTGTTGGGGATTAGGATTTTCAATTTTGTATTATCTGACAGTTTGGCATGTTCTGTTGATTCTAAAAAATTTGTTGGTATCGTGGAATTGGCTTATTTTGAGTGATGTTTGGATTTGAGATGGTTGGCAGATTCGACCCTAGTTGTTAATGAGGTGCAACTTGTTGATTTGATGCAACTTCTTGTTGCAGAATTTGTTGTTGAGTGACAATTTGCTGTGAAAGGATAGAACTTGTTGCACCAAATTGTGTATTTACAACAATGAATTGAGGCAGCGGTTCAGGTGGCATGCCATACGGTGGATTAACTACTGTGGACTAAAGGAATGGGTTGGTTTCAGTCCACTAGATTGTGTCGTGATTAGGTCTTCTTGACCACTAGGTTGTCCTATTGAGGAATAAGGGTCGATCTGTCCTAGTGGGGCTGGAGGCGATAGTGGTGTTGTCATGTAAGGAGGATTTGGATTTGTACAGGGGTTAGTAGAAGCCATCATCGTTTTCTTTCCTTTATAAGTATTACATGTTCTAGGGGTCTTTGGCATTGACTGTGACTCTTGGATCCAAACTGTGGTCATACATTTCTTTCCTATGGTACCCTTCCTCTAATAAGCGAGTAATCTAACTAGTTCAATTTCTTTCCCTGCTTGGCAAGAAATTGACCTTGTATTCATAAGCTTTATGTGGAATTTCTACGCTTTCAAGATCTGCACTTGTTGTATTTGCAAACACTTCAAAATTTTAGCCCCAAGGTTTAGAAAAACAAGTTTTAACTTTAGAGAGCAAATCGCCTTTCAAGAACTGGAGCAAATCTCTCCTGATGATACTTTGGAAAACTTTATGTTTGCGCATTCAACCTACAATTCACACTGAAAACGTCTTAGTAAAGGTCTTAGGTTGTAATAAAAGTAGGTCTAAATCAAAGCGAATATCCAAGCAGATCAGTTCGATCCATTTAGAGTGTCTAAGGGCTTCACAGAGTGAATCACTCTTCAAGATGAGTGGGTTGCTTCAAGAGGCATTTAGCTAGCCTTAGAGCTTCTTTTAAAGATATGGAGCAAATCGCTATCGAACTTAAAAGAGTGAATCACTCACGTAAGGAGTTAATGGATTTTAGAAATAACTTTTGCAAAAATTTGAAACAAATCTCATGGAGAGGAACGAATTGCTGTGATAGATACCTGTAAGCTTCAGTTAATTCTAAAAGACATCAAATCAATGAAGCAAATTGATCTAACCCACAGATAATGAGAATTTGCTCAGAGGTTTTATGCAAAATTTTCAACCTAAGACAACACTATCAGGTTCTTTTAACATAGAGTCGTCATTACATGAAACTTTGCTAATTCAAACAACAAAAACTCATAAATATTGATGTAAAATGATAAAATCTAAAGTCAAAATAACCAAATTTCAAAAACCATTTCTACATTATGTCAGATTTGACGCTATGAACAAACCCTTCAACAAATATGAAGAAATTTAAAGCAGATTTGCTTGCCCAAAATGATATAACTAACTAATGCGAGTGTAATCGGTTTGATTTCATGAAGGAATCACACCGGTGTGTCCCACTGGGCATGCCAGAACTGTTCAACTGCAAAATTGTCTGATATGGTTTGTACGCCCACAAGATCACAGTTCAACATGGAAAGTAGATCAGATAAATCCCCAATCTCTAGGTTAAAGGGCTTGCTCCCATCTGAACTAATTGACCTAAGCTGATCTAACCAATTTTGTAGAAAAAGGGATGCGAGAAAATAAAGTAAAATGCAACGAAACAGATATGATCATACAATTGTAGCAATATGAGCATTGATCTAGTTGGAACATTCAGAAAGGACCAAATAACTTCGGTGTGATTAGATCTGTGAATAACCTGCAACAACAAAGTGAAAGGACTAACAAGAGATGGGAAGGTGAAGCCACGAGTATCATAAAGCCAAGAACAAAGAGGTCAAAAGATAGTTGATCCACAAAATCCATGCACAATCTACTCATTAATTGTGGTTCAAAATAACATTACAAGTTTGATACGAAGGAGTAGCTCTAGTATTCTGAAAATAGACAAAGGACCCCTACAAATGAGCTCTTAGCTCTTATTTATAGTAAAGACTTTATTCATGGGTGTATGATGCTTGTAGCTCTACCTTCCCATCTCTTGTTAGTCCTCTCTCTTTGTTATTGCAAGTTGTTCACAGATCTAATCGCAACTATCTTCTTGAAGAGCGAAGTGCTTCCTGAGGCAAGATCTGAGAAGAGTCCTCTTGGCATGGATCTGAATCACAAAGTTCAAGGTAACAGCCTGGAAAGCAACTTTTTGTCTTCAAATGGTGCTAGTGGAGGATTGGAGCTGCTAAAATCTTTTAGAATAAGTTTTATAGTCAATTTAGGTTGGCCAAGCATCCCTTTTGCTAAAAGATGCTGTCAAATTAGAATTTTGCTATGAGTAGAATTGTTTTACCTAAGTTAGGTTAAACGTTTCTGGTCAAAAGATAGTTGATCCACATGCACAGTTTGTTCATTAATTGCAGTTCAAATTAACATTACAAGTTGGATTGCAAGGAGTAACTCTAGTATTCTAAAAATAGCCAAATGACTCCTACAAATGAGCTCTTTGCTCTTATTTATAGTAAAAGTTTAACCTAACTTCTAACTAAGGTAAAACAATTATACTCCTTGTGAAATTCTAATTTGGCAGCATCTTTAGCAAAATTGATGCTTTGCCAACCCAAATTGACTTTAAAACTTATTCTGAAAAATTTTAGCAGCTCCAACCCTCCACTAGCACCATTTGAAGACAAAAAGTCACTTTCCAGGCTGTCACCTTGAACTTTGTGATTCAGATCCATGCCACGAGGACTTTTCTGAGATCTTGCCTCATTCACGCTCTTCAATATGACAGTGATTTGCTCTTCAAAATGACAGTGACTTGCTTTTTGGGATTAGCAAGTGAATTCGTCCTTTCTAGACTTGGCCATGTTTATGCTCAGGAATGGATCACATATATTATGCCTTTGTCAATTTTGGGATTTTGCTTTCCCACCCCTTTTCTATCACTATCATCTCAACTCTATTTTGATCGGGAACACCTCAATTTCTGCCCTCATCTCTCTCTGCACCACTGTTCTCACCGCTGGAGTGCAATGGTACTAGTCAGACTACTACAGGAACTAATTAGATTTTCAGGTACTATAGATGGTTTGTTTAATGACATTGATTATGATTATAGGCAAGGGGTTTCTGCATAAGCAACTCTTGCCTTCACCAATTTGCTTTATACATCCTCTGTCAAGGTATACTATTTTTTAGTTTTCATACTACATTTTGTACAGATTGTACATAACAACTAGAACTGGACTCTTTCTAACCGGGTTAGCCTCCACATAGTATATTTCTGGATGACTGCATCTCTTGGACTGGAACCCAGTACATTTTAAATTCTCATCATAGGTGACATGTCTATCTAATGAGGCACCATGAAGCCCTGGATGCAAGGCAGGTGTTTGAATCTTATCCAAAATGAGTGACTCATGCAGTATAGTCCGTGTGGGATAACCAAAGCACACACACACTATTTTAAATTTTTTAAATATACAGGAAAAAATGTTCAAATTATTCCCACTTCCCCCAGATCTCTAAGGTCTTTATTCCCCCATTTTATGTGTTCCCCACTCCCCCCCTCAGAAATGTTCAGCTAGTGAAACCTTTTCTTCCATTTCCAACTTTGTCTTTATATTTTATTTATGCATACCCTTTGGAATCTTCTTGCATGTAAAACCTGTGATGCTTATGTCAAAGCAGGGCCATGATGCCATATTGGAATGACAGAGCACTATGAACTAAACATGCAAGAAAAGTATTTTATAATTGTTGAACTGAGCACCAAACTCGAGGATAAATTCAAACTTGTATGCAAGCCAGTAGAACTTTTAAGGAAATCACATGCAGCAAAAAACGCACAGCAGTCCTTCAAGGACGAACTCAAACTCAAATTGAAACCTGGTGAAAGAAAGTACAAATATGAAGAAAAACATCTATAGCAAGAAGAGCAGAGTGGCAAGTTAGTAATTATTACAAAATTGGAGGTCCCAAAGGATCAGGATAAAGTCTAGGCACCAATACTGAAAGCGATCAAGAATCATATTGATAAATTGAGCTGTGAGCATGACTCACTAATACTGCATACATACTACAGTTCTAAAAAAGGAAATGCCAATTCCTTCTCACTCAAGATACAATAGCAGATTCACGTTTTGAGAGGAAAATAAGTCAAAGGTAAACTATCAAATATAAATTCTAAGATTCAATTTTGATGGGCAAGCCAAAACTTGATTTTAATAGTTGCAATAATCAAAGCGTGTTGATTTTAGCCACTACAAGGAGGCCAATATTTTTATTTTTAATGGATGTAGCTGCTCAAATAGATTTATGGGATGTGACCAAAAATACGGTAAGGCAACATAGTCAATTCTCCAATATAGCTTCAATTCCATGAGTTTCAGAAAAGGTGATAAGGACATATCCTAATGTTTTAAGCTCATTGCAAATATGTCAAAATATCAAAGATTAGAAATCCCATTGACTTTATATGTTGTTGTGAAAAACAGCTATGGTCACTAATTTCAAAGATGCATAGCTAAAAGATAAAAGCTAAATCTTTTACAAATTTCTAAAATAATAAAAAAATTTACATTATTGTGGCATTTAATTTTTGTAGTGCACTAGTCAATGTCTATGAGCATTAAACAGCATTACAATGGCATTTTTGACTAAAAAGTTTCATGTAGATTTAGTCATAGCTGAAGAATGAAATGTAAAGATTATTGTTGACATGCTTCTGCCCAACCTTGAAATAAGTAAAGTGTCAGAATTCAGAACCTAGCAAGACACATAATGTTACAAATGAGTAATCGGCAATTTTTACACACATAAATTTCATAACTCTTGCACCTTTGTAGACATTAAATTGCCAATTGTAGACATGAGTTTCCCCAGGCATCATGAATGATTATTGAATGATAAAAAATTGTATCCCCTCTCAGACCAAATGGATACATTTAGATCGTGTGAATTAGCATCTATGCTTTTGATTCTGGGATGTTAAACACCATTCCCTTGTATTCCAGCTCTGGTACACATTTGATAATTTCTATGTGCAATATGTTGATTCCGTTACATGTTTTGTAAATGTCAGCAAACACAGGGTAATATAGTAGCATATGCTACTCAAACTTTATTACTGCCACATATCTTGTAGATCCTTTCTTCCAATAGGGTTTTTGAGTTAATTTATTTCCAGATTGAATTTTAGATAACAAAGACTGTCCAAATGGCATGACAATATTCCTTCTTTCTTCTCTCTCTTTTTTTTTCCAGTTGTAAATATTGGTATATATAATACTTTTTGGTCGATTTGTTAGAACATAGAACAATTTCAAAAGGAAAGGCTTGGATTAAAAGGGCAGCTTAGGTGAAAAGGGATAGCAGGGGTTAAATTCATTCAAAAGGCCAGTTTAAGTTATGATCAATGGCCCAGAGTTAATGTACATCTATAGTGGTAAACCAAAGACCTGGATCAATGTATCTTCTCCCTCATCAATCAATGTTAATACACTTTTTGATGATCCAACTGTCAACACCCTCATTTGAAAGATACGTTGCTGACCACAAGAGAAAGTCAAACTGAGGGCACACTCTTGTAACTGAAATAGTGTGTCCTTGTTGTGAGCTTTGTGGATATGTAAGCAATTATGGATCCCTCAAATAGCTAATAGTACAGAAAGTCTTTGATAGGCGTTTGTTGCATTCAACACCCAAGAAAGTATGCAGATATTGAATCAACATTATAAGATTAGTTTAAACTGTATTTGTATGGTGAGGAAATTTCAACTTAAAATTCTATAAGATGAAGCCATAGTTGCTTGCCAGTGAAAACAGCTAAGCACCAGAAATATTTCAAAGGACAATAAAAGAAAGCAATTGATAAACTTAAATAGGTTTTATGCCCAGCACTCATTGCCAATCCAAATAACTACCAGAGAACATATACACAATATCCATATACTTATAGAAGAGCAAAAGAAGAAAAAGCAAGATTTAAAATCTCAGTACTCATGGGCCAAAGGAAAAATGAACAACTGTCCAAGTTCTCAATAATGTTGTCTGAAACAAAAGTAAATATCAAATACGAAAAACCAATTCTTAGGTGTAACTAGTGAAGGTAACCAAGGTTAAAACCAATGGCAAAACAAAACAAAATAGAAGATTGAATAATTGCACAAAAAGTCTTTATGAGTGCAGTAGTTCTCAGCTGGAAAGCAAATCAGTGCTCTGCAAAAAATGCAATAAATGAACCACACAAGGAAAAGTACACTACCACTAGATGTCTCCAAGTTCTAAGGAAGAAGTACCACAACCCAGAGAGATTAAACAAATCACAAAAGCAATCTAACACTTTAGCATTACAAACCACATAAGGCTCATCAAGCTCAATTATTGTCAATTTTCTTTAAGGACAATATAGAAAGAAGCAATAAAGAGACAATTGCAAAAGGTTCCAACACTCATTTTCCCTCATCAACCACTTGCAGCAATTCTAAGTCCCATCCTAATCAATTATATTCGTTGGCACACGATTGTTGTAAACATTCTGTTCCTCTTCTTGTAAGCTTTCATTTTTCAAGCAACCTTTTTAGAGGGATATGGAAAACAGTAAATGAAATCAAAAAAAGTGTGCAATTCCACAAGTGTAATTTGTGTTCAGAATATACAGCAACGGTCATGATGAGAGATACTTACCCCCAATACTCTTTGCGGCATCTTTCAGGCTTCCTGCAAAATACTGCTGAAGAATTGACAAGCTTATATTTTTCTCCACTTTACCTCGTCTCCTGATATTCACATTCTCGAGAACAGGTATGGAAGACGTGGCTTCTCCCATTGAATGAATGGGAACATTTCCATTATTGACTTGAGATGATTCTTGTTGACGCTGCTGCTGATCAGACATCACTACTCTGTCTTGACAAAACTGCAGTTTCTCACGATTGATAGGTGATGATGATTTTGCTACATCTTGTTGCATCGTGTGCTTTTGAATACTTTCCAAAGGTTTTTGCAGTGAATCTTGTTTCCATTCTTGCTCTGGAAATTCACTCATAAATTTTGCAGCCTCTACGTTTTGAATCTCGCCCTGGAGATGAATTCTTCCAGTTTCAAATCCTTTTGTAATTTCTGTTAATTTGTCCTCCTCTAGCTCCTTGTCAGATACAGTTCGTAGACTCCGGCATACATTCTGCATGGTAGTAGATAAGAAATTCAACATTAATTGCTGCTCTTTGAAGTCTTTGCAATCAACAGGGAGAAAAAATTCCAAGATATAGTCATCAATTCCAGTGTGAATGCTCCTTAAACGGATAGCAACAGCAGCTTTTAAGCCAAACATGCGAGCATAGTGCAGTAATGGGTACTCCATCTTGCTGAAAGCTGTTATATCAGCTGAGAAATATGGTTGATTGGAGGCAAACGCCTTCCCAGGAACACCTTGCCCTTTCAGCAGATGTTGCTCAGAGCATGCCTCTTGAAATCCCAACATCCGAGGATCTGTCACATAAGATGCTTCAACTACTGTAGAAATGCAAAGTTGCCCAGAAGAGCAGCCATCAATACCAATGCAGTTGCCCATTTTTTCATCACCATTAATCATAATGTTACGATGCCTGCATGGAATCCAGGTCTGAGCTAAAGGTAACTTATGTGTCTCACAAACCGCAGTCAAAACCTCTAAAATCTCAGGCAGAACAGCTTGACACCTTTCATTATAAATCTGTTAAAAGAAAAACTAGCCTATATAATATCAGACCAATCCATCATCTGGAAGAGCCATATGTTATCAAGAAAAATGTAAAACTAGAATAATAAAATTAGAATGAGGCATGGTCAAGCTCTTTACCTGCGACTTTGGGTGATTTAAGATTTCAGAACTCCTCAAGTTAACAGCCTGCAATACCATTCTGTAGAGCATCAGGAAAAAGTTCTATAAAACAAAGGCAACATGATGCTTCGACTTTGTCCTAAATTCAAACTGCATATGATTTGAAAGAATATTTCATGCTTTTATTATTCTTGATATTATTGGTCATTGCTGTGCTCTTTGCGTACAGGTTACATGTGCATTCCATAGATGGTAGAAAGAACAAATTGTGCTCGATTATCTCTTTTTTGAATTCAAGAATAGAAGGCATAGGCTTAAAGGCTGTCTTTCTCTCTATTCTATCTCGATTCAGGCCCCAAAAGAGTGGAGGACAGTGTAACAGATTCTCAGTAGTTGTAATTTTCTGTTGAAAATATCATCAATTATACCACAACTCCCCTTAAGTGGTACATAAAATAGCAATAAGAAGGTGTACCTAGAAAATACTAATAGCCAGGAAAAGAGTAATGCAATACAAGGTTTCTGCATATGACAACTCCCTGCAATTGTTGTTCAATATTTCAATGACTTTAACATGAGAGTTGTGATAATAATCGTCCATTTCTCCTTTCACTTACCAAAATATTTTAGCAGTCCATAGATTTGCTAAACCGAACAATACATGCCCCTGTTTATCTTCTCATTAATGTTAGCTTAGGTTTTTCCCCTTTTCCAATCAAAAGGTTAGATTTAGGCTAGGGTAGCATTCCTGGAGATTGTCCGAGATAGAACCTGGACATCCAATAGTTGGCCTAAAAACCGATTGCCATCTATTCTCTTGGGTTATAAGTTGTCATGATCCTTGTCACGCTGGTGTGGAGGAATTCAGGACTCAGGGAGGCAACCAATGGAATTGGCATAGTTGCATTTTAAACGAAGAGATGACAGTTTTTGTACAAAGAAATACAGAATTGAAGGACAGACCTGAAGTGCTTTGCAAACTTTTTCAACTTCGGTTGCATAATGGATCTTCTGTGTTGTCATAATGAGCTCCACAACACCAACACAGGATTGATTTTCTGGTTCGAATACAGGAAGAGCAAGACTGCCACGGACATTGTAGACTTGTGCATGAATTACACGAGGATATTCCTTGCTGCTATAATACTGCACATTGGGTGTCCATTCAGGGAGTTTTCTCAGGAAAACTCTTCCAGGAAGTCCAAGAGCTCTATCAGAGTTCTCCTCAGCAGAGAATTCATAATCCAAGGAAACAGTTCTATACTTGATGAGTCTTTCACTACTAGGATCCAAGGCGTAGGGCTGTCCAAAGGTAGTAAGAACCCTCTTACCATTTCTCTTCACCGGTACCCATACCTGTGCCAACACATTCTTTCTGCTAGAGTCATTTATATACCTAAGTGCTTTTATCATCCTTTCCTTCAGAAGGGATGAGCCGTCATATATTTTCACAGTTTTCCAGGACGCATCAATTCCTGATTCTGCCCTTCTTTTTTCAGGATCATCATTCTTGGAGAATGGAGTTTTCTGCAATTGGTCATTTGCAAGATCATCATTCTCGTCTCCTGACGTCAGTTTGGCCATAGTGGATTCCTTCTGCTCATTATAACACCGTGCAAAGAGATTGTGTGGAATGCCTGAATTCAGAGTCTGCTCAAAGTCTGATCCTCTACTTGGACTTGGGTTCAAGAATGCATATCCGTCCTGACAAACCTCCAGCCTGAGAGACTGGTCTTGTTTAGCACCATTTTCACTGCAAATCATTGGGTTTGACTCTAGGGCCTTGTGTTCCTCGTTCATTCTATTCTTCCCCTTCCCCTCTTTGACCTTATTATTCTCTATCCCCTGATCCTGGGCAGGCTGAAGATATCCTGTAGGGGCAGAAACAGGAGGAAAAGAGAACAATGAAAAAAAGGGTGTGTTGAAGAAAGAAGCTGAGGAGGTAGGTGACAATTCTGCAAATTCCATGTCCCCACAGTCCTCCATCCATGACCCAACTGCCATTGGATCTCCAAAAGCATCCAAATCCATGAGCTCATCCACTGCTTCTGCATCACCCTTGCTGCCCTCTTGTGGGGCCCCTTCAATGGAAGAAGAATCATCCATGGAGTCCTAACACAACTGAATCCTTTCCACCAATACACAGTCCGTGAAATACATCATTTGGGTCTCTCTCCCTTCCTCTTCCACACTCACTGGAAATAATGGGTGTTAATTACATAGATTTTATATGACCCACCTTCACAAGGCGGATAGCAATATCGACGGGCTTCGTGAAAGGGAAATTCCAATCTGCAAGTAGCAGCAGCTGCCTCAAATTCACAGACAAAACGAGAACATGAAAATGAAAATGAAAGGGATAATGTTAATATGATGGACGATGATGACGAGGATGTTGTGAACATTTGGTGTTCCCGAATCCGATAGTCAGCATTGGTGCTGGCTGGCCTAAGCATGCATAAGGGGACCCACGGTCTCCGCTTTGGGCTCCTCCAATTAAAAACTGGTTCTATGCCCTCAAGTTGCCAAAGTCAATTACGAATTCGTAGAGCATCCGTAATATTAAATTGCTCCAGATCCACAATTCGTTACGGCAGAAAACACAAAATAAACCACTCACTCAAATAAAAAGTCACAGATTATTTTACTTCTGGTAAAGGAAAAACACCGATCTTTTCTATTTTTTTAATTGAAGTAACGTACAGATTATACAGAATCGATTTGCCTTCTGGTAGTGCTTAATTTTAATACAGGAATAGACCGTTTTTAAACTTCCCAACTAACCTGACTGCTTATTTTTAATACAGGAATAGACCGTTTTTTAACTTCCCAACCAACCTGACTGATAGGATTATACACATGTTATCCTTATTAGTGGTTTGAATTTAGATTTTAAAAATAAAAATTTTTATTTTTATTTATTATTAAAAAATAATAATATATAAAAGTTTTAAAATAATAGAAGATTGTTCAGTTTTATGAATTAGTAGTAGGGATTTATTGTACTATTCAAAATTATGGTATTAGTTCAAAGTGGTTAAATTCCTCGACATTTCAAAAAAATCTTGTCAAACGATAATATTCAAACTTTGTTATAATACGCCACTATGTAGTGATAATGTAATACAGTGGATCCGTTTCAATTCCATATAACCCATTAAAAAAATTACATTCATCTACAAATAATAATATATAAAAATTTCATTAATCTAAAAAATAATAATATTTAAAATATTCATTGGTGTAAAGTTAAAAAATACAATGCAAAAATAATATCAAGAAGGAGGTTCTTCTACGATGTTCCGTGGTTTCTTTATATATAACGCTGACTTGATCTCAAATATTATCGTTGAGAGTTGTGTCATCTTTTCTATACATTATGAAGCGGTTACCCTTATATGGTTAATGGTAGAACTAAGGCGTTAAAGTATAAATATTTAATCTTCATAAATGTAAAGGTGAGATGCTGAATAATAAATCATACGATAAGTTTGATATAAAGATCTTAAAAGAAATTAAATTACTAAATGGCTTAAACAGTTTTGCTTTCAAATGTGTTTAAGAATAATTAATTAGGAAAATGGCTTAAACAATTTTGCTTTCAAAATGTGTTTAAGAATAATAAATTTACAAGGTTTTCATAATGAACTATAACAATCTGTTTGGATTTATTTTTTTTTATTTTTTTTTTTAATTTATTGAGTAAATACTTCTTATACATATACATATTCGTCGTGGGAATTGAACCTGGGTCACATCACCGATAATGCAAGTGGTGTCTTTGCCAGTAGACCACATCACACGGATTTGGATTTATTAAGTATAATTACTTTATAAGGTATTTACATGAAATAAAAGATTACATTGGGACAAGATTTGTAGTTGAGTGAGCAAAAATATAGTACTAAAATAAATGAGGAACACATTATTATTAGAGGGAAAACACAAGGGAGCATCATAATATGGGTGTAAAAACAATAAAGGTGGCTAGTTTTAGACCAATGCCATCTTTTAAGATGTATACAACTCAAGTGCTTAGTATAATGATGATAATATATGGAATTAGAGAATAAACCTGATCGAATATTACTCACAAACATACTGCTAGGTTTTGAGTTGCTTTAGTCAATTTCCAAGAAACCAAAGAACAAGCAGAATGACCTCAAAAGTTAAGGATTATATTCAGCCTTTTTTGCAAGAAGGCTAGACTTTTGAGATTGGGAAAGGGTATGGCTAACGGTTTTTTAATGTAGAGTAGAACTATTTCCCACCATAAACTTGACCTTTCAATATTGAGGCCATGGCGTAAGGAATCATGCTTTGGTGTTAAGACAAAAGCAACTTCTTCTCCATGTTGCTTAGTTTTTCAATTAAGGTAGAGATACTTAACCTGAAAATATTTAGAATTTAACTTTTTATCTTCCCATGTGCTAATTTGTCATTTACCCTTATGAGAAGCACATTTTACTCATGCCTAGATAAAATTTTCCAAGGTTCCAAACCATGCATTGTCCTTGCCACCCATTTAGCAACAAGTGACTTACTCTAAGTGAGAGGATATCAAATATGTTATGCCCTCTTTGTTTTTAGGTGTGATACACAACTAAGAGATTCCCACCATACCATTTGATCCATCCTATTTGACCCACAAGTAATAACAAATTATCTCAAAGAGGCATTGATATGCACCTTAGAAGAACAGCCAAGCATAATAGTAATACACATGAAGAAACTAATATCTTGTTCACCACTTGAATTTTACTAGTCAAATATAAGAATTTGAGGTGCAAGGCTTCAAATTTTTTTTGGACCTTGGCCATCAACTAGTCCCACATGGCTTTAGATAAAATAAAAATACCAAAGGGAATTCCAACATACCTTGCAATTTGACCATAAGTAATTGATTTCAAAGAGAGGGGAACACTGCCAAACATAAGATATGTGGAACAATATAGGACTTTAGTTTTGAAATCATTAATTATGAAGCCATATACATCACAATAAAGCTACATAATTTCTTGAGTTAAATCAAGTTCTTTGCAATTTTATAAAATTAGCATGGAATCATCTATAGAGTGGGAATTAACGATGGAATACATATTTGATAGTTTAATTCCTTGTAAGAGATTTGTAGATTGTGCTTTCTTTAGCATATGGCCTATAGCATTAATTATTATTATGAGAGAAGAGGGCCAATGGGACATCCTTGTCTAATGGACCATCTCAATTAAAATTTGGATTGTAATTCCATTCACCTACACTTTTTCTAACACATCTTTCAAAAAAGTGTTATACTTTGGTAAAACTTATCAAACCCAGCCATTTAAACACTTCGGGTATGAAATCCTAACATATCCTATCACAGGCTTTATCAAAGTCTATCTTTACCAAGACAACATCTTGACTAGATTCTCAAGCCTAGTGGGAGGTTTCCCAAACCAAAATTAGGTTATCTAGAATATATCGCCCTTCAATGAAATCAACTTGCTCCATGCTGACTATTTTTTGTACTATAGGTTTAAGACAAATGTCAAGAACTTTTGAAATAATTTTATAAAAGACATTAAGGATGATAATAGACCACTAGCCCATAATATTGTCCTTGTTTATGTTCTTAGGGATTAATTTAATCATACCTTGATTAATGAAATTTTGAAGGGAGACTTTTATAAATGTTTCTTTGTACATCGTATGAATATCATTATCAAATTTTGGCCAATTTTTTTTGATAAAACTCCATACGTAGATCTCTAGGTTAGGTGATTTATCCTTCTTCATTTCCCAAAGGGTTTGTTAAAGTTTCCATAGAAATCAACTTTTCTAAAGGTGTAGTCAAATAGGGTGGAATGAGGGTCAGAATATAGTATTTAAAATAATTGATGAGAATCATATACAACTCATTAGTAGGTTCTTTAGATAACAACTATACAAAAATTGAGGAGAAAGCATCAACAATATATTTGGATTAGAAAATATAGCGACATGAGACATTTTGATTCTATAAACTTTCTTAAAAGTCACCTTTTGTCAAAGATAGTTAATTTTTTTTTGGAATCATTGTCCTTATATTCCATCCAATTTTATCATGTTTTAATTAATTAGGTCCTTACAAAGATTATTGTTCAAGGAATGAGCAATTTTTTTTTTTTTTTTGTGGAAAACATCCCAAAAGGGATGCCACTTTCGGTAAGACCCAAGGAGGCAGGGGTATCCATTCCGCCAAAAATGCCCAGGACTCGGACCTGGCCTACCACCTTTGACATACTCAAGGAGCAAACAAACACACAAAACCAATTTAAAAATAAGTAAATAACAACAAAAATAATAAAATAAAATAAAAAACATGCTCCTTGAGTGTGTCAAAAACAAAAGCACAACCAAACACGCACAATAAGATAAAAGAAACCACAACACAAACCACATAGAAAAACACAAGAACCACATAACAAAACACAAACAAGACAAAAACAACAGAACACTACAAAGACATAACCCAAAAAAAACATGAAAAATAAACACAACCAAAACCTAAAAAATTAAAAAATAAAATAAAAATAAAAATAAAAATAAAAAACAACCAACAATAGACAATAAACAAAAACAAAAAACATAGAAAACACTCACACATAAAAACACGAAATAACACAAACAAAGAGAAACCCAAGAACAAGAACGAAAAAAACACAAGAACAATAACAAAAAACATTAAAAAAAAACAAAACAAAACAACAAAAACACAAGAACAACAAAAAACAACACAAAGAACAAAACAAAATAAAAAAACCCACCCACCTTAAAAAACTAAACAAAAAAAAAAAAAAGAAATAAAAAATGAACAAAACAATGACCTATCTAGACCGAAGACTATTAAGGCAAGAATCAACAGAGGAAACAAAATAAAGAATAGAATGAGCTAGGGAACTAAAAAAAACTGAATGAACCAAAGAGAAGCAAAAAAAAAAACAAGAAGAAACTAGGTACCTTCAGAACTGGAGCCATCCAAAGAAATGATAGAAAGAAGAGCTTCCCTAATTTGAGAAGCCCACCATATAGGAGGGTGGCCATAACAAGTAAGATCACCTTTGTCCAAAGCCCAATTAGCTAAAGCATCAACACTCTTGTTTTGATCTCTCGACCACATGATTGTAATCAACTTTCAAAAATCCCATCCTGGATTAACTCGAATCTTCTCAATAATTCTTTTTATTCTCCAATCCACCTTATGATTCTTAGAAGGATTCTTCAAGAGATTAATCATAAGTTGAGAGTCGACTCAACTAACACCTTTTCCCATCCAACCTTAGTAGCCTCCTGAAGGCCTCTCGAGGATACCATACCCCTCAAGCAAGGTTATTGGAAAGAATACCCAAATTCTCAAGCAAAAGTAAAAACCAGGGAGCCATCCGAAAGTCTACCAATTCCTCCCACATCGGCTTTTCCAGGGTTCCCTCTAGAGGCTCCATCAGTATTGACTTTTCCAAAATCCTTAGGAGGAGGTTGCCAATTTCTATTCCTATCCATCTTACTAATACTCACATTCCCTTTAAGTTGGTTGCCCTTAGAAGGTTTAATCTTCAATCTTTGCATCACTTGATCCCATCTTTGGTGGGAGTTTTGGGGGTGATTAAGGAGATGATGGACTCGATTCAACTAAGTTGGCTATGGTCTTTTGCCAAATATAGTGAATATCCTTCCTATCTTGATTAAAAATTTGGTTGTTCCTTTCATTCCAAATATTCCAAAGAAGAATGGTAGAACCCATCCAAACTAATCACCTAATAAAATGATCAACACCCTCTTGATTAGGCCAATCCCTCCAAAGTTGTTCAAAAGTAAAAAAATTGGACCACCGTAAGCCAAGTAAAGTGGCCATTCTCCTCCATAGCTCGGAGGCTAAAGTACACTCAATAAAAATATGGTTGATATTTTCTACATTCTCTTCACACATTTCACATCTAAAAGGGCCATGAAAACCACGCTTCATAAGTTGCTCACAAGTAAGCACCCTACGATGCAATAAAAGCCAATTAAAGAACCTCACCTTAGGCCAGAGCTTTTGAGCCCACAATCGAGAAAATATGTCGAAGAATGGTTGGGATTATTATGGCATAAGGTCAAATAACCTTGAGCAACCGAATACTCACCCTTAGTAGTGTTGTTCCATCCAAAACAATCTTTTTCATGGGACCAAGAGAGGGATCTCATATGAAGGATGCCTTGGATATCTTGTCTTTGCCTTTCTGGGATTTGAATAGGCCAGTCCTCAATAGGGATCCAATATCTACCAACCTTTGAATTACCAAGTATGGTACCGACAGTAATTAGCCACCTTTATCCAATTAGCTCTGTGAAGCTCCTCCATCCAAGGCCTCCAATCGGGAAACCGAGTTATCAAAGGCTTGTGACCATCCCAAGAATCTGTCCAAAAATTTGCATGTTGACCATTATGAATGATCCAAAATAATTTTTTCTTTATCAAATCCTCACCAGTCTTAAGAACTGCTAAAATGGGAGAACCTTTGGTAGGAAGTTGATAGCGAACAAGGTCTTCAGGACTTTTGTTCTCAAGATATTTAGCACGGAGATTATTGGCCCAAAGAGCATTGGGGTTATGCAACATCCTCCAATATAATTTAGCAGCTAAAGCTTTGTTGTTATTAATTGAAGACCGTAATCCTAACCCCCCTTCACTCTTAGGAAGACATAAAGTATCCCATTTCACCAAGGCCCATTTTCTTTTCTCCTTAGTACCACTCCAAAGGAAACGATGACTCGATTTGATCCAATTCTCGAAGAACAACCTTTGGGATATTCAAAATGGAAGAAACATAAATAGGAATAGCTTGAAGGACTGATTTTACCAAGGTGATTCTACCCCTAGAAGAAAGCCACTTGTTGGTCCACTTTCCAATTTTCTTCTTGACTTTGTCCAACAACCAATTCCAATCTTTATTTTTCTGCCTTTGAATATTTATGGGAATACCTAAATAAGTGATTGGAAGAGAGGTCTTCTTATATCTTAGTTTATCCAAGACCATGGATTCCTCGTCTAGCAGAGCAGTTGAAAGAAAATAACTTTAGATTTGTCTTCATTGATCAACCGCCCAGTAGCCTTAGAAAAATAGCTAATGATTTGCTTAATATTAGAAGCTTCCTTAACTCGTAGCTTTACCTAAAAGAGTAGAGTCATCCACAAATTGAAGATGAGAGATAGGTCTAGCTCCATGAGCAATGGTAACTCCCTCAAGGGTTTTGTTTTCCCTCTTTTTGGTTATAGTCCTACCCAAGCATTCAACAAGAATGATGAATAAATAAGGGGATAGCGGGTCACCTTGCCTAATACCTCCGGAAGCTGGGAAAGACCGAGAAGGCCTGCCATTGATAAGAACTAAGTAGGAAACTCGAAGAGATACATCCCATAATCCAATCCATCCAATCCTTAGAGAAACCAAATTGCCTCAAAACTTTGATAAGGAAGTGCCAATCCACTCGTCATAAGCTTTGGATAAGTCTAACCGAATGAACATGGAAGGAGAATTTTGCATATCCATGGAATGGATGGCTTCCCGAGCAAGAACTATCTCATCTACTATTTGACGTCCTTCCACATAACCCCCTTGCTCTGGGGAAATAATCTTATGCAAAAGAGGCTTCAACCTTTCTCGCCATGATTTTAGTAATGATTTTGAGAAGAACATTACATAAAGCAATAGGTCTAAAAGCTGAGATATGATCAACCTCTTGAGCTTTTGGAACAAGAGTAATATAAGTTTTATTGATAACCTTCAAAATTTCTTTGGCTTTCCTGGCTTCTTCCACCACCTCTAATAAATCAACATGAAGGATATCCCAAAACTCTTGGTAGAACTCAATAGGAAAACCATCAGGACCTGGGGTTTTCCCTTTTTGCATTTTAAAAACTACTTGTTGAAGCTCATTGATAGTAACAGGAGCAATCAAAATAGAGTTCTCCTCATAAGTGATAAGAGAAGGGATTGCTTGAAGAACATTATATTGTGAAGTCGAGTCAAGGGGAGTAGCAGCAAAAATATTGGAAAAGTAATCAACAACAATAGAGTTCATGCCATCCCAAGTATAAACAACATCTCCAGTATCTGATTTTAAGGAAGAAATAAAGTTGTGAGATCTTCGAGCTAGAAGAGATTTGTGGAAGAAATTTGTGTTTCGATCTCCTTCTTTGAGCCATTGAATTCTAGATTTTTGCTTCCATAAGATTTCTTCTCTTTTTTCCCATTCCTCTAACCGAGTTGTGAGTTTAATTTCATCTCGCACTTCTCTTCTCTCGTGAGGCCATCTAAATGGATTTTCTTATTCAAATTTTCAAGATGAGCAATAACTTCATGTTTTTTTTTATGAACATCCCCAAACTCTTTCTAGCTCCAAGTCTTGATTTTGGATTTAATGTATTGCACTCTTTTGGCAAAACAGAACATCTTAGTCCCATGCCTAGGTTTACCTTCCTTCCACCATTGTTGCACATGAGGTCTGAAGGAAATGTCTCTAAGCCACATTAATTGAAAATGAAAAGGAGAGAAACTCACATTGGTTTTCCACATTTCCACCATGACTCGCCAATGATCCGAACCAAGCATTATTAAGAGTCTTCACTTTAGGAATGTGACCATGGATTAAGAAATTTTTAGAGAGCAAAAACCTATCCAATCTCTCCATTATACAAGCTAAGCCTTGCCTTCTGTTAGACCAAGTCATAAGGCCATTATCCAGTTGGATATCCACAAGATGGAGGTTTGCAATATATTCGCTCATGAGGTCGTTGCTTTTGTCCAAATTTCTATTTCCCCCTTTTCTCATCCAGAGAGAGGATGGTATTGAAATCTCCTCCGATCAAGATCCAAGCTTTAGGAAAATGAGAGATAATATGAGTAATATCCTTCCACTGCCTTCTTTTTTCCTCCAAAGAAGTCGGAGCATAAACAAGTAATGCAGAGCATAATCTGGTTGGAATGTCTACTTTGAATAGCTATAGCCAACAAACCCCAACTCACCAACCATATGGTGAATAACTACCTCTTTTGGATCCCAAAGACAAGCAATGCCACCCGAAGTCCCTTGGGAACTGAGGGAAACCACTTTTCCAGCTGGCCAAATTTTACTCGCAATTAAGTCCATATCCTCCATTGACATCTTTGTTTCTTGAAGGAAAACAAGATGTGGATGATTTACCCGAATCATTCTTCTAATTTCATTTTGTTTTGAAAGACTCCCTTTGAGTCCTCTAATATTCCAAGTGATGATCTTCATTAATACCAGGGCTAAAAAAGTTGGGAAGGGCATTAATCTTACCTTCCTCTACAAGCTTTTCACCTTCTTTTACCATATGATATTGATTGGTCTTGCGACCTACTTTTTGATTAGAATCCATCTTCAATTTTTTTTTCCCTGTTTCTTGACTTATTCCAATTGAATCTGAGATGGCTTCTAACCTTGAAGAATGCTCGTACACAACCAAAATTTTACTAGATGGTTCAACGGAGTCTATATTGGGACCTCATATTATTTAAAGTTTTGACATTTGAAATATTGTTTTTCTTGTGTAAATTTTCTCCTTTTTTTTCTCGTTGAAAACCTTTGATTTGTTGGTTTGTCTCTCGAGTTCTTCCCTTCATATTTAAATTGTGTTTCTAAGATTTCAGCTTCCATTATTTCCTCTTCCTCACTTGGGACATCATTTGTGGAAAGGATTTCAAACATATTAGCAGATGACTTTGATTGATCCTTCATAACTGGTTTTTTCTCGAGTGTTCTTCTTCTTAGGTATTTGGAAACCTCGCCGAGTTTATATCTTCTTTCTTTTGATCAAGAATTTTATTTGGGCAAGCATTGGCCAAATGACCATATTCATGGCAAATTCTACAACGAAAAGGAATGTTCTCATAGTCCACTACTTGCTCCCAAGTGTCTTCCCCAAATTGTAATGTGATCTTTTTAGGTAGGGGTTTGTCAAAATCCATTAAAACACAAATCCGAGCATAAATAATATGTTCAAAATTTTGAGTACAATCAGCAATCATCATAAAAGTTCCTAAAGAGTTTCCAATTGAAGAAAAAATAGTAGGATTCCAAAATTCAATAGGGAGGCCAAAGAGTCTAACCCACACGGGAGCTATAGAAGGCATCTCTTCTTCGGCTTTAAATTTAGTATGCCAGGGCTTCATGAAAAGCCCCGCCCTTCCAAAAAACCAAGGACCCCCTTGAAAAGTTTTCTCTCTATCTTCATTATTAGCAAATAAAACAAGAAAATAACCATTTGGATAAATAGAGATTTGTAACTCACCTTTAGTTTTCCAGACTTTTTGCAGCCCAGACTTTGAAAGCAGATAGACTCGGACGAAAACCCACGAACCGACAAATTAGTCCTCTTTTTTCCAAATCTTCAATGCCAGTCTAATGTTACCCATATCAAGCTTAACAATAGGAGTTCCATCAGCCGCTTTAAGACATCCTGACTCCGTTTTCCTGGGATCAATCTTAGGCATTCTTAGAGGTTTATGGGAAGCCCTAATATTGATATTAGCATTGGGCTGAGGCTGTCCACCACGAAGGGCATCCCTAAAATTCATTTTTGGGACCGAGTCTTCGAAATTCTTACCCTTGATAGGGGTTTTCACAGTAGAATTATTTTGTGGGTGCACCTTAGCACCAGATTCACTTGAGATATGAGCCATTTTTTGATCAACTCGCTTGAAACTTGTTTCGTGATCTCTTTAATCCTTGCCCTAGACGCCGTGGAAAGGTATGGTTTTCACTTTTCTTTTGTGCAGCAAATTGGAAGTCGTTGTCACTCAAGTTCACAGTATGATCTGTTGAAAGACAAATTTCTAACCCATATTGTATCCCCTGCAACATTTCCTGCTAAAATATTGAGCATAAACCACAAAAATATTGGCCGCTAGGGCCCGAAGGCCCTAAAAACCAACCTCTGGAGCCGCTTGCACTCAACCCGGATGAAACCCTCGCATAGCCGCTTGCCAAATATGTCGTTCACACATAGGGATGCGCTAGGATCTGTGTTGCTCCAAATGATATGAAAATTGGTGGAGACGTTCTAGGGTTTTTCAGGCATCTACCCTCAAAATTTTAGCTCAATCCGAGTCCGGATGAGTGAGATATGGCCAAAACGAGTTCGACAGTTTGGGCAGTCCTGCGAAAAACAAATTTTCCCTTTAGCATGAATTTGAGATCTTTTGCTCATAGGCACCTCACGAATGAGCAATAAGGCATTTTTTTTTATCATTTATTTGTGATCACAATGTTGCCTTACTATTTTTTGACTTTGATCAAACCTTAAGAGTTGGAGAAACAAGGGTTTGAATTCCAAACTTGCCTCATTAGATAACTTTCATACTTTATATAACAAACATTAAACTTGAAAGGAAGATCTAGATTACTATTAGGAACAGGCAAAAAATGCAAGGGAAATGGGAGAGGTAGGTGGTCTTAAGAATTGTGTAGAGGATAATAAATATTGGTCTATTAATAGTTTTTTTTAATCAAATATTTACTCATATAAAACCTATCTAATTGACTTGTTTTTTTATCAAGGCCAAAGCAAACATTTCATTATGTAAACCATTTGGAGGTATTAGACTCTACCTAGTTAAAAAGAGATCATAGACACCTAGGGAATTTCTACAATACAACCAATTAGAGAATTTGTTGTTACTTCACAATTTATAACTTTTATTTGTATTTTAGTGTTATACTTTCATGTATCATATTTTAATTAATAGTTCCTTTGGTTTGATAGTAATTTCATATATGGCATTTGGTCTCAAGGGATGATCTAGCCCTCTCTCTTTCCTTTTTAATATAAAATAGGAGGTGCTTAAGTGTAACAAAACAAATTCTATAAAAATAGCAATTACCATAAAATTAATAATAAACCAAAATATTCATAACAAAATCAGATTCTATAATAGCAAATTGAGTAAAATATCACAAATCCATATTCGATTTCTTAAAAACAATCCAAGTCACTCAAATAGGGCAAAATCTCATAGCCACTTAGATAAGGTAAAGTATCTTATGCACATCAAAGGCAATACAAATTATACAAATCAATGATGATCTAACCACATCACATTATCTCCTATATATATTTAAATCAAATAGCAAAATCCAACCCTAACACTCAAGGGATAACTATACTATCCTAGGAGCCTAATTAAACAAATAAAGATAAGTGACATGGGTACATCAAGGCCATTACATGACCTCCCTCAAAAGCTTTGTCCTCAAAGCTATAAAAGTCTGGATAATGGTCACTAGTTCCCACATCACATATTCCTTAGGAAGATGTTGACACTTGATGAGTAGCTCCTATACCTAGCGAGACTATAAATTATGGACTCGCAGCTGTAATATTGCTTTCAAATTTAAGTCAACCTATCCTTCATCCAACTCCAAAAGCTTTGCCTGAGACTATACATTCTGATCAAGTACTCGCTTAAAAAATATGAAAAACATGTATTTTGGTGGTAGAAAGAATCTCCAATTGATATACCACGTATCCTGTCTGGAGAATCACCTTGTATGGGCCATAGAATCAAGGTGTAAACTTTTGGTTTGACTTTGTCTTCAAATAAAGTTGCTTATAGAACTAAAGTGACAAAAGACCATATCACCCACTTCAAAGTGTCATTTTGAGCAATGTAGACATTATTGTTGCTTCATACAATTATGTGTCTAACAATTTATCCTTGATAAGTTAGAGAACAATTAATGCTATTGTAGAAAATCATATATTTGAGCAACATGGGAAGAACATGGAAGATAGTCTACAAGCATGGGGATTTTAGCCCATATAATGCCTCAAGTGGGGGCATCATAGCAGAAAGATGATAAGAATTATTGTGTCACCATTATGCTAACAAAAGTCATTTAACTCATTGTTATTATTTATCTTGGGTAAAGCATCTTAGATATGTACCTAAGAACTTATTGATAGTTTATGTTTGGATTTATGACAAGGGGTGATAAGAAGGGCTCATAGTAAACCAAGTGCCACTAAGAGTGAGCAACTCCTAAATGTTGCTAGTGAAAATAGGATCATGATCATAAATAATAGACATAGGCATACAATGTAATTTGAAAATAGAATCAAGAAATATCTTGATCACCTTGTTGGCAATGAATAAATGTTATAAGGTATAGAAATTGACATACTTATAAAGGTGATCCACCA
The DNA here is from genome assembly GCA_028583015.1 of Wollemia nobilis. Classification (NCBI taxonomy): domain Eukaryota; kingdom Viridiplantae; phylum Streptophyta; class Pinopsida; order Araucariales; family Araucariaceae; genus Wollemia; species Wollemia nobilis. The sequence goes on along the minus strand of JAQPPZ010003021.1, from coordinate 1,965,289 downwards.
CCACAAGAATTATCGTTTTTTCCTCTATATTTGGAAGAACTTCAATGAAATCCAAGGAGATGTATTCTCACTAGCGATCTAAAATGGGAAGGGCTTACAACAATCCTAAAGATTTAACTATTTTGCCCTTGTTTCTCTACCAAACTTTATATTTTGTGATACATTGCTTGTCATCAACTTTCATTCCTTTCTAAGAGAGTATTTAACTCATTGATAGGTTTTAATAAATTCATATTGTCCTACCATGGGAGAAGCATGCAATTCCTAAAGGATGTTAGTATTGACCTAAGATACTAAATGAGATAAATGCAAAACTTTTATCTTAGAATCTTGTTAGATCAATAGCATAATGGATTGTGTGGGTTACCAATGTCAACATCATGAATCAACCAAATAGTATTAGAATTAAAATGTCACACATATTGAAGTTGGATGATCCACAAGCGAAGGGGTAGGATATAGCATAGACAACTACAAAATTTTCATACTTGTAAGAATAGGCATTTGTTACCTCTTTCTCCTTCCCTTTCTAATATTAAATCTCAAAGTCATACCCCAAAAACTTGGTCAACTATTTGTTTTTCTCAAGACAAGAGGGATGTTATTCCAAGAAATGCTTAAGACTATTATTATTAGTTTTGATAATAAAATGTCATATAAGAAAGGCTTCTATTTGTTCACCATATGCAAGACAACTAACATCTTCTTATCACAAGTAGAATGACCTAATTTCTTGTTAGAGAGTTGTTTGATTTCATAACCCAAGAAATATCCTTCATGTATTAAAACAATGCCAATATTTATTTTAAAAGCATCACATTCAATGACAAAAGGCTTGTTTAAATCCAAAGTAGCTAGAACGAGAATGATGCACATAGCCTCCTTCAAGGCATTGAAGAATCTTATAGTCTCATTGAACCAAACAAAGGTATCCTTCTTTGTGAGAGTCGTCATAGGAGCTACAATATTCCCATAATTCTTGATAAATTTATAGTAATACCCCATGAGACCCCAAAACTACCAAGACTCATAAGAGTTTTAAGCACTGACTAATCTTGCATGGCATTGATCTTATTAGGGTCCACCTTGACACCTTCCTAAGACACTGTATCACCAAAATGCTCTACTTTAGATACACCAAGGTTATATTTGAACCTTTTGACATATAATTATACTCAATTCAAAATTTGAAACATCGGTTCAACATGATGGAAATGGGTTTCCTAAAACTTATTATACACTAGAAAGTCATAAAAAATAATACAAATTTGTAAAGGAGAGGGTAAAAGGCAAAAATCATTAAACTCTATAAATTGAAAAGGAATTTATAAGATTGAAAGGTATGACCAAAACCTTATAATGACCTTTATGAATACATAAAGTAGTTTTTAAAATATCCCCCTATTTAATCCTAATTCGATGAAACTGAAAATGCAAGTTTAGCTTGTTAAACAAACTTTAAATCATGCAATTTGTAGACACTAAAAATTGGTCAATCCACCCAGGTGTTGTAGGTGAGTTGGAGAGGAGAGGGCAATCCTCCAAGGGAGGTCCCAGGTTCAAATCTCCACCCTACCAAAAAGTTGAATTGGGTACCCAAAATCCAATTGATAATGTTGGTGCGGGCAAGGTGGGTGCAACCCCCGGGTGACTTTGACAGTGTAGAACCTCCTGTTCGTGGTCTCTTAGACCAAGGTGGCCTGCAAGGGGTTTTTTGCTTAAAAAAATATATATTGGTCAATCCGATTGTGCTACCATAAGTAGTGACTTCGCGACACACTAAGGTCCCTAGGGCAGCCTTCAGGAGGTATACAGTGGTTCTAACCACTTAATGCAAGGGTTTGAAAGGTTCTAGGCCACTTTTGGCACCTTTTGGACACCCTACTACTATTCGTTCCACCCTAGAATGAATACAAAACCTATTTTTTGCACCTGCACCCCAAAGCGAATAGCAGTATTCGCTTCGAGATGAAGCGAATAGCAGGTTTGACTGGTAAAAAGTCAAACCTGGACAAATGGTGCCTGCCAATGGTTACATTTTTAGTCCATAATGGCTATGAGGGTAGGGCACACAACATATTAATGCTCCATCCCATGAGGGAGGCCAAATTGGGAGATTCTCTTCTCCCTCCAATGCATGCCACCCCGATGGCCAAGTGGCACCTCATGCCTCGCATGCCCTCGCATGCCTTTTGACCCCTAAAGCCTCCTTAGGCTATAAAGTGGAGACATTTTCCACACCAAAAGGAGAGGATATTTTGAGGATAAAAGCAATGGAGTGCTGCCAAGATTTCCTTCCACCCTTTTTGCGCCAATTGTTCCCTCAAAATCTCTTCCTAGCGAAGGAGGTTTGCGAGTGAGTTAGGAGGCGTAATTTGTTACAAAACCAAACCAAATGAGTGAATTCCATCACAAAATTTTATGATAACATATTTTATAGGGTTTTACATCATTACCAAGTGGAATTGGTGGCAAAATTTAGGGATATTTCGTGGGCGCCGCACCCCGAGGCGCCCCCTAATCTGTGACAGTCCTATTCGCTCCACCCAAGGAAAAGTAGAGATATGTACATTATTTATTGAATATTTTTAATTATATATTTTACATATACTTATATGATGTTGAAGTTCAAATTTCATGTCATTCTGAGCTATATTGGCCGAGATATTGCATTTTTAGTGTTTTGTAGGGTCTCTTGCAGGTATGCGGCGGTCATCTGAGAGAACACCCAAAATATGATCGATCTCAAAAATATGATCAAATGGGTTTTCTTATAATAGTATTTCATATAATATTATTTCATATAATAGTATTTCATATATTATTTCCAATTTTCATGCATTTTGGATATGCGTAGGGTCAAAATTTGCTTGCTTTGGGTTTTACAGGTTGCGAACGGTCATTCGAGTTTCAGAGCCCCATCGGATGCAATTTCGGTGCAATTTCTGGTGATATCTTACCAAAAACTTCCTTTTTACATCCCTCTGCAATTTCATGCTATTTGGAGTTGATTTGATATGTTTTATCATTATTAGCCGTTTTGCCCCTATGGGGATTCCATGCTTTTTATCACACGCACTCGCTATTTGACGATTTTGGTTTCCTTGTGTGCAAGTGCAAGTTATTAAAATGCATTGGGAGGCATAATAAGGCATCATAGATCAAATATACAAGTGGCAATGACTTTGGACCGCCCACTTCGATTGTGGGTATGAGGAAAGACAATGGATGTGCACCCGATTTCTTTGAGAGATTTGACCTTTGGGAACCCGAGTTGTAAACATTTGTATCACCCATTTTGAGCCCTCAAGGGGATGCATTGTAACCTAGAATTTTATCATTTTGATTAATAAGAAAACTACTTGCTTTGCTCTACTTCTTGTTATTCGTTATCTTTCCATCTTTACTTGCATGCTTCCGTTTTGACTCTCATAAGCGATAGGGCATAGATACATACATTGTTTATATTTAATTTGGTGCACCATTTTTCTCTAATTCACAATTTATCTAATAAATCATCAATTATAGGAATAGGAAAATTATCTTGACAACAATCTTGTTGAGTGGTTTAAAATCTAGACACATCCATAAAAAATCATCTTTGTGCTTGACCATCACTACCAAGGATGAACAAGGACCAATATTAGGATGGGTAATACCTTGCTTCAACATACCTTGAACCAACTTCTCAATTTTTGTCTTTTGATATTGGGAATAGCAATAAGGATAAAAATTAGGTGGTTGAATTTCTAGAATAAGGTGAATAGTATGATCATGTACCCGCTTAGAGAGAAGACCCTTGGGTTCTTGAAAGACCTTAGCACATTTCTTGAGAAAAGACTACATTTCATAAGGAAGAGCAGGAGGCCTTGAGTTTCATGCAATAAATTTGAGGAAAAATAACCTTGTTTCCCTTTATTATTTTTACCATCTCATGGGAGCTAATAACCTTAAAAGGTAGGCGTTGTAAACCCTAAATATGAATGATCTTATAATTTTCCAACCACTATGAATATAGTTGTTGTAGGTTCAAAGTTAAATCCAACAATTGAGATAACCATTAAGCTCCAAGGATAACACATGCACTATCTAAATCAATCACATATAGGTTGTCAATCCAAATATAGGTTACCATCTAGATGTGGAAATTAGAAATGCGACCACACATCGAGCCTTACCATTATTAACAATCAGAACGTTGAATTTGTCTTTGTTTGTGTTGTGGATATACAATCCCAGGGCTTTGACTATATCATGACTTATGATATATTTTTTCAATTGGTTATATGGGATTGAAACAGGCTCCACCCGTATTACATCATCACCACATAGTGGTATTACAACAAAGCTTGGATATTATCCGTGTATCGCTTGGCAAGATTTAAATCTTGGTATCCCCCTTAAATATTGAGGAATCTAACCGATTGAGCTAATGTCACTTGATATCATGACTTATGATATTTTGAAAATTGCCTAAAACAATTCAAATATTGAATCATTGCTTATCATTAATCCTTATACCTTGATATTTTGATATGATTAAATTCTCATGAGGGTGAATGTTGAGAGAGATATATAGTACACATACCTTTTGTGACAAGGGGAAAAGGGATGGGATCACAAAGTACCTCTTTATGATGCTTCCCTCTAATTTATGCCACTTTGAGGATAGAGGTAGTTTGTGAGCTTAGAGTTTAGTGTTTGACGGAATAGTTTGAAGAGCACCCATGTTTATCCTAAGATACTTCTTTGACTAAGCTTAACCATAATCTACCCCTAATGCAACATACAAATACAATAATCAAGACCTAAAGCTAAAATAATTTGGGTACAAGGAAGGTTGATTCAATTTGGCTAATTCAAAGGTTGATTGATGAAGGGATTGACAAACTTGAAGATTAATTTTGTGCTTAGAATTGGGTGTCTATGTTTACCCGACAATTATGCATTTATTGTATAATAAATGCATTAAAATTTGACATAGATGCCCCAATTTGGAGATAGGAAGATTTGTTGTTGCTTATGATCAGTGATGCAAGATGACAAAAACTTTTATTATTTACTTAAAGGTGTAATTTATATTTTTAGAAGAAATAAACATTGTCCCACCTTGATGTGCTCCCTTTAGTTTCAAAGGGAAAAGCAAGTTGGATTGAGGAAACTCAACTCGATTATGATCCACATTGGTGTAGTGATGAGAAACTAAGAATAGATAGCAAAAAATGATTGTTGAGGTTAGGGGCAAAAGGGCTAAGAGGTAAAAATGAATTTATTTTTACCATGGAGAGGGAGGAAAATAGATCTCTAGAGTAACAATAGTGACCCTACTTTTGATGGCTTAGCAAGTGAGACAAACACACTCTATAGACCTAGTGAGGGCCCTTGCATTAGGAGGTAGAAAGATAACATCAAGATCCGTAAAAAACCTAGTAAAAAGTTTATAGTTTTACCTCAAAAAACACTCCCAAATAAAAAGGTAACATTTTGGTGTCGTTTTGACACTATCATATGGTGTTTTTATTAGGCGATGATACTTTTGCACTCTAGTGAAGCTTTCATCGGATGGTGGTGCTTTTGTACCTACACAAAAATTTGCACTTTCTATTGGTTTTTGCTTGTGTGTTCTAAGATTGATAGAGTTTGGGTTGGCTTGCATGCATATTTAGCTATAGACATTAGAGTATCAATAGAGATGATCCCATTCACTAGAGACATATTAGGGTTATCAAAATTTATTGACCATGCTCTTTTGATAGTAATAAGGTTGTACCACCTTGCCCTCCTACCAAAGGTGGAGTTTGATAAAGCATTCCTAATAGCATTAGTCAAGCATTGGTATTAGAAGACAAATACCTTTTAGTTGCTCATGGGAGAGATGACCATGACTCTAGAGGATGTATGGAGGATTCTTATTGTCTCGATCAACGAAGCATAGGTACATGAGCCAAGACCAGAAATAGGCTCTATAGAAATTGATGAGAGATGCAATCTTCCCCATCATTAGATCTGACATTGACATTGATGTCATATACATAGGAGGCTAACCAGATAGGAAGACTATGCTAGTGTGTGCCTTGGTATTTAGGGTATTTCTTGGCGATATGAGCAAGAGGGTGGTCCACTAGGGCTAGGGAGATGTTGATGCACCCGCAACATCCAGTGACACTTTCCTGATTTAGCCGAATAAAAGTTCCAACTTCTCGGGGTCATAACTTTTGATCCGGGTGTCCGTTTGAGCCCATTTTTTTTTAAACGCACAGAATTGAGTTGACCTCACTGTGTTCAACAATGTTGTCACTGAAGTGGCCATTTCGACACGTTTTTGGGCCCCGAAACATCACCTGGTGGCCAAAAATGGGCTCAAAAGTTTTTGTTCCAGTTTTTTTTAGTTTTTCGGTATTTAATATCTTTTGTTGCATGAGTCAGTCTAGGGAGATATTTTAGGAAAGTCTTAATTTTGGAATAACGGATGCATGATATTTTTTTCGGATCCATCCGAGTGATAGTTTAGAGTTACTAAAAATAGTAAGTCCTGATACTTACTAAAAATAGTAAGTTCGTGTTAGGTTAGGGTTTTTGGTGGATATTATATGTAGGAAGTGATTTCATTGTAAGGGGATGGAGATCCAAGAAAATAATAAAATTCGAGTTGCAGAATTGTTGTTTTCCCATTGATTTTGCTTGTGTGTTTGAGAATCAATACGGATCTACATCATTTGGTATCAGAGCGGGTAAGATCTCGCTAGTGGAGATATCATGCCACCTAGGAGAGGCCGAGCTAACTATGCTCAGATGAATAGGCAGATAGAAGATCTACATGGGGAAGTAGCATGACTAACCAATGTGATTGACCACATGATGGAGAGACGCCCCAACTTGCATTCAGATCTAGGGTCTACTGACGAGGGCGTGGTAGAAGAGGACAGATCTGAAGCAGGCTCAGAACACCCAGGAGAGGAGCCATGTTTTGAAGAAAAACTGCTCCTAGCCTTGGATGGAATCCAAGGGAACCGAGATAGTATCAAGATTGAGGTTTCTGAATATGTTGGTGGGTTAAAACCAGAGGAGCTCATTGATTGGGTGAACAGTATGGAAAAATATTTTGAATGGAGTAATCTCGCTGAGGAGAAGAGGGTGAGGCTTGCATGTACAAAGCTGAAGGGACATGCACTGATTTGGTGGGACCATCTGCAGAAGGAGCGACAGAATAATGGAAAAGAGAAGATTAGGACCTGGGATAAGATGAAGAAGAAGCTTCAAGAGAAGTTTATACCTGTCGATTATACCCAAACTTTATTTCGTAGGTCTTAGAACCTTCGATAGAGGGATCTCAGTGTGGAGGACTACACCAATGAGTTCTACAAGTTATCTATATGGGTAGCACTTAATGAGATAGAAGATCAGAAGGTTGGGAGGTATGTGAATGGTCTAAGCTATGCTATTCAAGATGAGTTGCGCATGCATCGCACTCCTACAGTAGATGCAACATATGAGTTAGCCATGAGAGCCGAAGATAAGATAAAGAGTAGGCTGAGAAATCAAAAGAGGGGATCTACATCTTCCTCAAGTCATGGGCATGGTGGATCTAATTTTTCCAAGGGTGAATCTTCTATGCATGTAGAAAAATCACAAAAAATTGGACTGGAGCATGATGCCTACCGAGGAGGTAGAGGAATCCCGAGAGGTAGAGGTAATGGGGGAGGTCGCACTGGGAGTGGACCACGCAGGCCCTTTATCTGCTACAGCTATGGTGAGGAAGGTCATAGAGCATCTGAATGCCCCCACTATGATGTTGAAGAGTGGGGAGGCCAAGCTAGAGTTAATTTGGTTGAGGAAGAGGAGGAATATGAAACAAAAGTTGTTGTTGATATGGGTGAAAGTCTCATGATACGAAGGACATTGATTGCTCCAAAGAAGGGAAATATACGGGCAAAAAATGGTGATGAATCATGGCTACGTACAAACATTTTCCGAACAAGATGCACCTCAGGAGGAAAGGTATGTAAAGTGATTATTGATCCTGGTAGTTGTGAGAACATGGTGTCAAATGTTATGGTTGAGAAAATGAATCTACCATGTGAGAAGCACCCAACCCCCTATCGAGTTTCATGGGTTAAAAAGGGGAATGAGGTGACTATTGATAAGAGGTGTCTGGTGAAATTCTCAGTTGGGAGTACCTATAAGGATGAAGTGTGGTGCGATGTGATTCCTATGGATGCATGCCATATTTTGTTGGGGAGGCCATGGGAATATGATAGGAAGACCTCCCATGATGGATTTCGGAACACATACACATTTTGGAAGGAGGGGGTAAAGGTGGTTTTGTTACCTCTGAAGGAATATGGACAGAGCAAAACTTTGCTTACTACAAAGAATTTTTTTATAGAAGCAAAAGAAGTTGGTTGGTGTTATGCCTTAACAACCAAGAAGGTCGCAGATGAAGAAACTGTCATACCACCAGTGGTGTCCAGGTTGCTGCAGGAATATGTTGATGTCATACCTGATGAATTACCAGTTGGGCTACCACCGAAGAGGGACATCCAACATCATATCGACTTGATCCCTGGGTCAGCTCTTCCAAATCAAGCAGCCTACCGATTGAATCCAACACAGAATGTCGAGTTGAGCAAACAAGTGACAGAACTGATACAAAAGGGATTGGTCAGGGAGAGTATGAGTCCTTGCGCGACTCCTACACTTTTAACCCCAAAGAAATATGGATCATGGTGGATGTGCATGGATAGCAGGACCATAAATAAGATTACTATAAGATACAGGTTCCCAATGCCAAGGATTGATGATATGATGGATGCTTTAGCAGGGGCTAATTATTTCAGTAAGATTGACCTACGAAGTGGCTATTACCAGATCAGGATCAGAGAAGGGGATGAGTGGAAGACAACTTTCAAGACTCGAGATGGATTATACGAATGGTTGGTGATGCCATTCGGGTTATCTAATGCCCCCAGTACCTTTATGCGATTGATGAACAGAGTGTTGCGGGAATATAATGGTAAGTTTGTGGTTGTTTATTTTGATGATATCTTAGTTTTTAGTAAGACTAAAGCAGAGCATGTGCACCATTTGAGGTTGGTGCTAGATCTATTAAGAAAAGAGAAACTATATGCCAATTTGAAGAAATGTAGTTTCCTTCAAGAGAGTTTAGTATTTTTGGGGTTTGTAGTTTCAAGGGAAGGCCTCAGGATGGATGAGGAAAAGGTAAAAACAATTGTTGAATGGCCCATCCCAAGAAATGTAACAGAGGTTAGAAGTTTCCATGGCTTGGCAACTTTTTACAGAAATTTCATTAGGAATTTCAGTAGCATTGTGGCTCCCATCACAGAATGCACCAAGGGGAAGGAATTCGTATGGACAAAGGCAGCAGGAGAGGGCTTTGAGCTTCTGAAGAAAAAGGTAACCACCGCACCTGTTTTAGTGTTACCTGATTTTAGCAAATTATTTGAGGTTGATTGTGATGCATCACATATTGGAATTGGAGTTGTGTTGAGCCAAGGAGGGCGTCCAGTAGCATTCTTCAGTGAGAAGTTGAATGAGGTCAGGAAAAATTACTCCACCTATGATGTTGAATTCTATGCTATTGTGCAAGCATTAAGATACTGGAGACATTACCTATTATCCAAAGAGTTTGTACTCTTCACGGACCATGAAGCATTAAGGTATGTTAATTCCCAGAAAAAGTTGAATAGTAGACATGCAAAGTGGGTATCATATTTACAAGAGTATGAGTTTACTTTGAAGCATAAATCAAGAAAACAGAATAAGGTGGCAGATGCCTTAAGTAGGAAGGTAATGTTGCTGACTACCATGGAGAATGTTGTGGTAGGATTTGAGAGTATCAAGAATTTATATGAGGTTGATGCTGACTTTGGACAGGTTGTGGCACAGTATAAGAATCCAGTAGGGGGTGTGTCTAGTAATATTTTTGCAGAATATGTTATGCAAGATGGTTACCTGTTTAGAGGTAAACAATTATGCATTCCTGTTGGTTCCATGAGGGAGAACATCCTGAGAGAGCTGCATAGTGGAGGTTTAGTTGGACACTTTGGGGTGGATAAAACTATTGCTCTTGTGGTGGAGAAGTATTATTGGCCAAAGATACGAAGAGACATAACCAGGTTTGTATCTCGTTGTAGAGTCTATCAGATGGCTAAAGGCCATGCCCAAAATACCGGGTTGTATATGCCTTTACCAGTTCCCACAGGACCTTGGACTGACCTGAGCATGGACTTTGTGTTAGGACTTCCGCGTACCCAGCGAGGTAAGGATTCCATATTTGTTGTTGTTGATAGGTTCTCTAAGATGGCTCACTTTATCCCCTACCATAAAACTGAAGATGCCACAGGAGTTGCAGTCCTATTTTTTGATGAGATTGTGCGTTTGCATGGCATCCCGAGATCTATCACTTCGGATCGAGATGTCAAATTTTTGGGCCACTTTTGGAGGACATTATGGAAGAAGCTTGATACCAAGCTCCAGTTTAGTAGTGCGTATCACCCACAGACTGATGGACAGATGGAGGTCGTGAATCAGAGTTTGGGTAATATTTTGAGGTGCATAGTTGGTACAAAGCCAAAATAGTGGGATCGAGCGTTACCACAAGCAGAGTTTGCATTCAACAGCTCAGTAAATCGCTCGATAGGAAAGTCCCCATTTTAGATTGTTTATGGCCACAATCCCCATGGTGTGCTTGATTTAGTGGAATTGTCGATTACTGAAACTGTTAGCGATGATGCAGAGGCTTTTGCAGAACATATACAAAAATTGCAGGAGGAAGTTCGACAACGGTTGCAGGAGAGTAATGCCAAGTATAAAGCAACAACAGATGTACATAGGCGAGCAAAGGTGTTTCAGGAAGGTGACTTGGTAATGGTCCACCTTCGTAAAGAAATATTTCCAAAGGGCACATACAATAAGCTCAAAATGAAGAAGATTGGGCCCTGTAGGATTCTTCAGAAAAGGAATGACAATGCCTATGTGGTCGAATTGCCAGAGGACCTAGATATCTCACCGATCTTCAATGTCTCTGATCTGTACAAATTTCATGGAGATGTAGGGGATGTTGAGGTACCAAAAGTGATAAATTGGGTGCAACATATTCCCAAGAAGAAGAAGGATCGTGTTGAGCAAGTCTTGGATAAGAAGGTGATCACCACACGCAATGGCAGCTACAACAAGTACTTGGTACAATGGGAAGGATTATCATCAGCTGAAAGTACCTAGATTTTTGAAGGAGAGCTGAAGAAGATTGCGTAGGATAAGCTTCAGGAGTTTCATCAGCAGAACTCGTAGGAGCTGAGTTCTTTTCAACTAGAGGAGAATGATGCACCCGCAACATCCAGTGACACTTTCCTGATTTAGCCGAATAAAAGTTCCAACTTCCCGGGGTCATAACTTTTGATCCGGGTGTCCGTTTGAGCCCATTTTTTTTAAAACACATAAAATTGAGTTGACCTCATCGTGTTCAGCAATGTTGTCACTGAAGTGGCCATTTCGACATGTTTTCGGGCCCCAAAACATCACCTGGTGGCCAGAAATGGGCTCGAAAGTTTTTGTTCCAGTTTTTTTAGTTTTTCGGTATTTAATATCTTTTGTTGCATGAGTCAGTCTAGGGAGATATTTTAGGAAAGTCTTAATTTTGGAATAATGGATGCATGATATTTTTTTTGGATCCATCTGAGTGATAGTTTAGACTTACTAAAAATAGTAAGTCCTGATACTTACTAAAAATAGTAAGTTCGTGTTAGGTTAGGGTTTTTGGTGGATATTATATGTAGGAAGTGATTTCATTGTAAGGGGATGGAGATCCAAGAAAATAATAAAATTCGAGTTGCAGAATTGTTGTTTTCCCATTGATTTTGCTTGTGTGTTTGAGAATCAATACGGATCTACATCAGATGTGATGGAAAATATGTGAGACTAGCATGTGGTCTTCACATAGGGATCAATGGTGTTGGCACATCTTTATCGTGCACTACATCATATTATCTACTAAGGTGAGAATAGCCTGACATTCTACACACTACTCTGGGTGTGGGCCTGGAGCATATCATGATTATGAGACCATCAGGGTTGGTAGGGTAGGTAGATGACTAGGAGGCACAAACAACATAGAGTTTGGATCAACAATTTGAGGCAAGATAAGACATGCTACACAAAGGAACACTAATAATAGCGTAGAGGGGGATAGATGATCTATAGGACAAATAGATCATCAAGAGACCATAAATGCATCATCCTAGATGGCATGATGATGTCTACCATCTAGATTAGGGAGTAAGATATCCATCATTTTGACTTTGTGGTCTGCCCATTTGGTGCTCGATAGGGAGTACTAGCAAGATCATTCTTGTACTACAAATTCACTAGAGAGGGAATTTGGGGACCTTTAGACCCAATTTCTTATACAAAGATAGATTTCGATGATCCAACCATCCTAGATATATGGAGGGATGATCTTAGGGCAACCCAAGATTATATGATATGGTACTAGATCATCCTAGCCAAGAGGGTCATAGTGTGGGGGATGCAACCTCAGAGATCAAGGTGAAACAAAGCAAGGTAGATCATACCAATTTTAATGGGGCACCATTAGAAGGTACATGGGCATAGGGAGGGATAAATATAGACAATAATAGTAGTGTCTCCACTACTAATATTATCGATACCAAGGAGCATGGATGGTAATACAAGATCAAGCAGATCGTCCAATTGACCATTTAGGTAGAGTAGGATATTTGTGGTGAGTTAGGTGGAGATTTTGATGATTGAGAGGTATTAGATGGTGGTACAGGTCATAATGGTATGGTAGATGGTCTAGAGTTTGAGTATAGAGTTGGATGTAGTGGTGTTGAGAGCTGCAATGGCAATAAGGGTATTTTTAAGAGGTTAGGTGGTTTAGGCATTGGTAGACTAGCTAACTTAGGCATAGGAGGATGTGGTGGTAGAGAGCACATGGAAGACCCACTATAGGGTTGCATATCATATAGCCATATTGACAGACAAAGACATGTTGTCATCAATAATGATACAATCATAGAACCACTTGAGGTCTATGACTTGTCAGTCATAGTGATTACCACATGTAAGAGGAGGGGGAGCACTAGACATGGGCTCCTAGAACTAGCATGATTATTGTCCTGTAGTTTTGGGGATTAGAATCTTTTTATTTTGATTGTATTGTTATGATGATATTTTACATATGTATCTTGAGATATTAATACATATATATCATTTTTTAGATTACTTGTGACAAGTTATGATGATTGACATTTATGATGTTTCATTTAATTGCTTTAAGTTATTTAATTTTTTTAATGTTATTTAATGACTTATGTGTGATCAATGATTTGTGATGAGGATTATGTGATTATGATTTGATTAATTTAAACGATGATTTGACTTGTGAATTTTTTGTAATGTAGTATAAAATTATGATGAATGGGGGTGATATTAATTAAAGATGTATTAACCAATGATGCCTGATTAAAAGATAAAGAATAAATGATTGGTTGTGACGAAAGATGCAAGATACAAGATGTGCCAAAGAGGATGTTTCTATAGTACAAGTATGTAAAAAATATATACAACTTTATACATAGAGATGTGCTTAGGAATTTACCCAAAGGAACCTTAGTTAGATTTGCCCAAAGAATTTCTAGTTAGTTTTGAAATTTCCCCACGGTGAATTTAGTTAGCTTTACCCAGAGGACTTCTAGTTAGTTGCTATGATACAATGATATTTATAAAGAAAATAAATGATTTAATTTTAAACAAATATCTAAAGGACTTATGATTTTCCCATAGAGGTTTCAATTTAGATTTACCCATAGGACTTTTGATTTAACTTTAAACAAATTCTTAAAGAACTTTTGTTTTACTTGTAGGACTTTTGATTTAGATTTGCCCGTAGGACTTTTGATTTACCTTTAAACAAATGCTTAAAATAATTCTACTTAGATTGTTTTTCTCATACAAAAGTGTCATAGAGGACATGTGTTTGATTGATATAGCAACAAGTGACACCATAAATTGGGATGATAGATTTGTTGTTGACTAATTACCTCAATGCATGGTGTGCATGGTAGGCAAGATGTGACATTATTGATCTTGCTATCAATACCTAAAAACCTTGTAGTATTCATCATGTAGCAAGATATTGGTAGTATGGAGGAATTGATAGAGATAATGTTTGAGGAGAACCAGATTGAGATAGGTTGATGTTGTGCAAACCTTGATGTGGTTCGTTGAGATGAGACTAGGAGGATTCACTTACATTAGGTACCTAGTACATGTAAATAGACTATTTTGACTATGATCATCATTTGTGTGTCATTGCATATACTTGACTTGAGATGTAATAGGCAATCCAAATAAAGACAAGCGTATACATGCAAGCCGATATAAAATGAGGTAGATGCAAGCAAGCAACAATAGGCGACTGAAAAGAAATAGGCAACCAATATAGACTCAAATATAATATCTTTTAAGATGCATTCTTAATTTCTTTTCCATCAAGTGTGGCAAGGCGATAAGTGCTTGAACCATACTTGGTAGTTATGATGTACTAACCTAGCTAATTGGGCTCAAATTTTCCTTTGATTTTATTTTTTACATTGGTGTTCTTTTGATTATCTTTTTGATTATATTTGAAAACAAGATCAACTTTTAAGGAATGAGATTGTACCTTCTTACTATAGGCAAATTCAAGCCTTTGCTAGTAGAACTGTAGGTTCTCTAGGTCATGGATCCACTTTTTGTCAAGTAGTTATAATTGGTTAAGATGGGTGAGATGATATTCATCTCCAATAGAGGATTCCTAAAATATAATGTGTAAGGAAGGCACCTCTAGCTCAAAAGGGAAGATGAATTTAGTTTCGTAAATGAAAGCAAAGGGTGTTGCACCAGTGGGAGTTTTTACACTAGTGCAATAAGCCCATAAGGCAAGATGCACCTAGAGATGTCAATATCTACTACTTTTATTGACAAGCTCCTTAAAGATCTTAAAAATATACTTGTTATAAGCTTAACCTTGGCCATTACCTTGAGGATAGTAAGGCATATATCATTTGTGTTGAATTTTGTATTTAACACAAATTTTTTGGACATCCTTGTTCTTGAAATGTGTTCCATTGTCAGAGATTAGCACAGAAGGGATGCCATAAAAATTGAGGATAAAATTGAAGACTTGTACTCTAGTGGTTAAGGTTAAACATATGGCTTCGACCCACTAGTAAAATACTCAGTAGTCATGATGATAAACTTATGACCATCAAATGATACTAGGTTGATCTTCCCAATGGTGTCTAATCCCCCTATGAAAAATACCAAGGAGAATTCAAGGGTTGGATAGCTTGGTATGTATCATGGATAAGGTTTTCATGCTTCTGACACTTATCACACCTCTTTACATGGTCACAAGAGTCCTTTTTCATGGAGGGCTAATAATAAGCTATCCATAGGAGTTCCTTGGCAATGACGACACCACTAAAATGACCATCGCATGGTACTTAATGGGTCTTTTTTATGACTACATGGGCTTCAGTCGAGGCTAAAAATTTAAAAAATACCATCAAGGGGATGATGACATAAGATATTGCCAATGATGATATACCTACAGGCACATTGCTTAAGGTTCTTGTGCTTATTATAGTTCAATCCATTAGACAACGTGCCATCCCTAAGGAAAGCACATATATTCTTGTACCAAGGATCAGAGAAAGAAGTTGCTTTATGAAAATACTCCTAGAGGAAGATGTCTAGAATCTATGGTTGAAGGCTCTCTAATTTATTGAATGACTATCATAGCTTGCTTGTCATACAATTTTAAGTGGATAAGGGATGTGACTGAGGCCATAACATTGACATGGCAGTTACTAGATCTAATCATTAGTTTAATAGTGATGTCCTTGTATGTCTTAAGTTTTTCATATTTTATTTAATAAACACCATTAAATTTATTGAGTATAAACTAGAAATATCTAAAGATAAAGAGGGTTCTAACCTAAAGAGCTAACGTTACATGGAGGTCTAGGATAAGGGCTTTGTACTAAAAAATATTATTGGTATAGTAAAATTTAAGCTTAAAAGTATAAAGGGATAAGCTTTTATGTAGGAGTGACCAAGATGAATCCTACCCTTGCTTTGACACATCAAGTGCCATCAAAGTATAGGGTCAAAGAGTTAGGCTAATATAATTTTCGACTAAATATTAACTCATATGGAAATTCTATAGCTAAGGGGTGGCTAGCTCGTAAGGGTGCAACAACTAATTGGTTAGTAATGAATTGACCTTTTATAGAATTTTGGTTAACAAACTCAAGGCCAAATTTACTAAGTGCAATGACCCACTAAGCGGTTTGTCATGAAAGGTGAGGTTTGGATATGAGATATTGCAAGGGATCGACCTTCATGATAACAAAGGTTTTATGGTTAAGCATTTATTGTCTAAAATTTTAATAAGAATTACTAGTACTTTGAGCAACGACCCACTAACCAAGATGATCATTGACATAGTCTTCCACATTGTCATGTATCATGTCATAAAATGTGTATGCCATGGCTTTCTAGTATATAGTGCATTCTTCAAAATGAAAGGCATGACTTGATAGTAGAAGGTTCTCTATGGAAAGGTGAAAGTAATTTATTATTGGCCCTCAAGAGTGATTTTGATCTAATTATAGCATGATATCATTGGGACATGCTTTATTGATGTTCTAAAAGTCGATGCATATCCCAATGTTACCCATTTTCTTAGTAATAAGGACAAGATTATAGATATAGTCAGAATAGTTGTTTTGATGAACCTAACATCAAGGAGTTTTTAAAGCTTTAGGAGTGATAATACTTTATAGGCTTTGCTTCAAGAGTGACAACTAGGGAAGGATCAAGATCTAGAATATCAATGTACAACTAAGAGAAGATGCCTTCATCAAAACCTTGGTGTATTCCTCATGCTTGATTAGGGTTAATATTTTACCTAGGTTGAGGATCTTGGGACCTTCAGGAGTTCCAATATCAATGTCCACGGTTTCCTAAATTAGAATACAAGATTCATCTTCTAAATGAGGGGAATATGGCAACACTCTTAGGTTTTTAAGATCTATAGGATCTAGAAATGGATGATTGTGGTCAATTAGTTGTGATATAGCAATATTCATGATTTAAGGAAAATATCAACTGAAACAAAAGGAATTTTGGCTTAGATAGCCTAAGATATCATCTAGAGGAGGATTGTTAAGAACATACTCCTCTATATTATAGTTATAAGCATCAATAATCAACTCAATATGGTCTAGGTTTAAGATATTTACACTAACACATTATGTAAATCAAGAAGAACTACGATCCATGAGGAGTGATGACCCGTTATCATCCTCCTCATCCCAATATATTTCATTTAAAGAAAGAGTGTTGTCATAGGAATCCCTACTAGGAAGGCTACCTTCATATTTGCTATAGGAAGAAGAAGGAAGATGTTGACTATAGATGGGGATGTAACCTTTCACACAATGTACCAACTAGGCTTTGGTCTATAATGACTCTTTGATGCCCTACTCATATAGACCTAGTTCTTTACCTTGATATGTATTAGAAAGCATCTACTTAGGAATAGAATATAAGTTTGACTAGAAGCATGAAGTATACTATCTCTCAACTGGAAAAGTATTAGTGCCATCAATTTTCTCATCATTAGCACTATTAGCACAAATAAAAGAGCAATTTTTTTTTTTTTTGAGTAATACTTCTTATACACATCCACCATGGGGATTGAACTCGGGTCACATTATCGATAATGCAAGTGGCATCCTTGCCGGTAGACCACACTCATGGGGATACAACTTCTTATTTGTAAGCCTTACCCTTACTGCTAGAAAGTAAGCCTAAGGTTTGAGAATATGGTGGAATCTTGGATACATCCAGGACAAGTTGATTATTATCTTAATTATCAATGTTGATATTGGTTAGATTTTGACCTTTAGATTTGTTGCTAGATTATTTTTTTTAAGGTGAGAGACCTTAATGCATTAATGATTGAAATTTGAGAAGAAGATGATGATTCAAAAGACAAATTAAGAGTACAAAGATTATATTTAAGATTCTTGATTTGGATCACCTAACAATAGGTGAAGGGTTCAGAGTTGGCTGGAATATGATAAGGCTTATCCATGTATTCATATTTAAGACTTTGATGAAGAATTTAAGGAAAAACCTGCATCTCATGGATCCATGGCCTCCCAAGAAGAATGTTGTAGGTTAAGTCATAAGGCATGACATAGAAAAGAGTTTTGAGAATGTAGGGTCTAATTTTGAGGGGTAAGACTATAGTGTTGCTAGTATCATGCTCCCCTTTTTTGAAATCCCTAATAACAAGATCAAATATCTCCAAATCTTGTTTTATTATCCTAAAATGACTAATGAATCTTAGGATATAAACATTGACATCAAAACCATTATTTACTAGGATTCACTTAATGAATTTGTTGTTGATATGACCCTATTAAAAAATTTGAGTACATTGGTTGTCATTGATGTCAAAAGTGAAATGGTTGAGAATTATCTTCAAGGTTGAAATATTAAAGCACAAGGTAAATATCTTCAAAGGGTACATGAGGCAGAAAAATTGATGTCAAAGGTACAATAATTGTCAAGGCAAAAGATTCTCCATGGTTGTATTTGCAAGGAACAAATAAGACTTCATTTGGTTAGAAAAAGGTTTAAAAGACAAGGTTTCATTTGATTGATAGAGTTTCAAATACTACAAGGAAGGCAAAAGGTTTTATTATAATATTAAAATAAAAATATTATAATAATAAAGTGCAAGGTTAGAAGGCACCAAAGTAAAGTCATATAATCAAAAATCAAATAGCGCCGACGTCCTCATAAAAATCAATATGCATATTTAAGGGGAATAATGTTTTCACTTTGGTGTGAATAAAAAATATGCAATCGTGTGCCAATTGTTTTGTTCACTAAATTCATGGAAGTAGAGAGAGTTCTCTGGAATCATGGAAGCAGAGTGAGCGCACACATGGAGGTAGAGAGAGCACACACAGAGCGCTAGTTGAGGGTAGAATATTTTATGCACGATTGTCAAGGGTAGAGAAGAAGGAAGGAAGTAGCACATAAACTTAAAGGTAGAATCAAGTCAGAACAAATATTGATTATCGCGGTGGAAGTTTCATCTAGGTGGTTGGCTCAGATGGTAGGGAGTCCCTGCACTAAGATGTGGCATGGAGGAGGTCTCAAGGTCGAGACTCGACAGTGATGTTTTTGCATTTTTGTTGACCAAAGGAATCGATGAAGGGTTTAAGACGTACATCGTGCACATAGGTTCTTGTGTGGGAAGCTAGCCCACGTGGCACTCTAGCTCACGCTAGAGCATGGGCTCCATGAGGTTTCACGTTCGACTCCCTTCGATGGCAGAATTGGTAAGGGCATTAATTTTTGTTAATAAAATTTTGTTTGGCTATTAGGGAGTCATAAGGGTTGAGTTGAATAAAGTGTTGTTTGGCAATTAGGGAGTCATAAGGGTTGAGTTTAATAAAGTTTTATTTTTGCAATTAGGGAGTCATAAGGGTGTGAGTTAATAAAGTTTTGTGTGCAAATTAGGAGTTATAAGGATATGTTATAAAAGCTTTCTATTTTGCAAATAGAAATTATAAAAGTGTTTTATAAAGTTTTATTTTGCAAAGAGCATAAAGAGAAAATACAAAGGGGATAATTTTTGCATGTGAGAGGGGGGTTTTTTATTTTTTTGGGGGGTTGTTTTTGTTTGGGGCTTTTGTGATTTTGAATTTTTGTGTTTTTAGTAGGAGTTATAAGGTGTTATTGTGGTTTGATTTTTGGTTGAAATTTTTGTATGGTGAAAAGTAAGTTTGAGGGGTTTTGATGATTGTTAATGTCCTATATTTTGAGAACAAATGAAGTGTCATTGAACATCATTTTCAGATTTCATTGAGCACATATTTTTGAGAAGAAAGTTAATGTTGATGGTTTGAAAGAGAAATCTACTAATCAGTTTTGAAGTAGCACTTTGAAGAGGAAATTCTTTTGAGATAGGTTTTTGAGAGCACATTTTCATCAAAGCAAGTTAAGAGGTATGTTGACATTATTCCTTCTCTAAGGTGTTTGGTTGAGCGAATATTTCAGAATCATAAGGTGGAGATAAAAGGGTTGATTAGTGTGTATTGTTGGAAATATTTGAGCTAGGGTTTGAGAAAAAATTATGCATTCTTGTTGAAATAATTTGTGAAGCATTTGGGCATTGATGTGAGTGACATTGAATGTGAATGGGCAAGTGTTATAAACCAGTTTTGTGAAGCAAAGTTATACACTAGTTTGATTTGATTTGAAAGGGATTTGCAAGAAGTAGAGATCTTATTTGATGAATGCAAGATATGTGAATGTGAAGAACATATTGGGTATTTGATAGTACATATCATTCTCTATATGTTCAAGAGGTTAAACGAATTCTAGGTAGAATATGTCTGAACTGCCTAGTTGAAGAAAGCATTTCTGAAAGAGATATAAGCATTATTTTGAACATCATTTGTGTGCAAGATTTGGGATTGGTTGAGCATGTGCTATGAGTTGTTTTGAGCATGTATTAGAGTAGATTAGAGAAAAATTATTTGTGGTAGATTTAAGAAGATTTGAAGTAGGTTTGAGGTAGATTTGAGCAAGTCTTGTGAGAAGACTTGAAGCAGGTTTGAGGTAGATTTGAGCAAGTCTTGTGAGAAGACTTGAAGTAGGTTTAGGTATGTGTGTTGATTTGGGATAGAGTTGAAGATAGATTTGTGCATGTAATGTGTATATTTGGGATAGAGTTGAAGATAAATTTGTGCATGTAATGTGTGTAGATTTGGGATAGAGTTGAGGATAGATTTGTGCATGTAAGTATGTAGATTTGGGATAGAGTTGAGATAGATTTGTGATGTAATGTGAGTTGAGTAGAGTTGAGAGGTGAGGTTTGGATAGAGTTCATGAACGAGCAAAGGAGAGAGTTCTGTGGATAGAGTTCCAAAATAGATAGAAGGAGATAGAGTTCTCTTTGGATAGAGTTCCATGAACTAGAGCAAGGGAGATAGAGTCTCCTATGGATAGAGTTCCATGAACCAGACCAACAAGGGGATAGAGTTCTCCTATGGATAGAGTTCCACGAACTAGAGTAGAGAGGAGAGGTGTCTCCTATGGATAGAGTTCCACGAACCAGAGTAGAGAGGAGAGAGTTCTCCTATGGATAGAGTTCCATGAACTAGAGCAGAGAGGAGAGGTGTCTCCTATGGATAGAGTTCCATGAACCAACACAAAGGGGATAGAGTTCTCCTATGGATAGAGATCCACAAATAGAGTAGTGGGGACAGAGGTCTCCTGTGGATAGAGGTCCATGAACTTGAGCATAGGGGATTGGTGTCTCCTTTGGATAGAGGTCCATAAACATTGTAATAGGGAATTGGTTCCCAAGAGATCTATTGAGAAAATTTATAAGAAATATTTTCTCCATGGACGTAACCCACATTGGGTGAACCACGTTAAATCTGTGTCTCTCATGTGTGTGATGATTTGTGCATTGCTTTGTTACTGCTATTGATATTGCAATTGATAACATTGGATAATATTGTTTGGGAAAGAAAAGTAAAATTTTATCTTATACTGTTCACCCCCCCTCTCAGTATAAGCTTGTGTTCTTCAATTGGTATCAGAGCGGGTTCCTTCGAAAAAAGTCTAACAACTTGAAGGAAGATATTATAGGAACACATATGGCTTCTCAGAATGGATCTTCAACAAATAAGGCTCCAATGTTTGATGGGAATAATTATGCTTTCTGGAGTATGAGGATGAAGACTTATTTGATGGCACAAGGATATGAAACATGGCAATCTGTTGAGGATGGATTCACACCTACAACTACTCCTCCCACAGATAAGGATGGTAAGCAATTATATGTGAATAATGCCAAGGCTATGAATGGAATCTTAAGTGGATTATATGAATCAAAATTTGTGAAAGTTATGCAATGCAAATCAGAAAAAGAAATATGGGATAAATTGAAGCAAACATATGAAGGAGATAGCAAGGTCAAGTTGGCAAAACTTCAAACTCACAGGAGGAGGTTTGAAGAATTGAAGATGGAAGATGAGGAAGATATTGCTAAATACTTACTTCATGTTGATGAAGTTGTTAATACCATGCGTGGACTTGGATTCAAAATTGAGGACTCTAGTGTTGCTCAGAAAGTATTAAGATCACTCCCTATGAGGTATGATGCAAAGGTTTCAACTATAGAAGAGATGAAGGATCTTGATAAGTTGACTATGGATGAGTTACATGGAATTCTCACAGCTTATGAGATGAGGATAGAAAAAGATCAAAATTCCAAGAAAGAGGCAACATTCAAAGTTTCAAAGAAGACAAAAGATAAGAAACCAGAATCAAGTGATGAGTCAAGCAGTAATGAAGAAGCTAACTACGTGAGAAGAAATAAGGACTCAAGAAAACACAAAGATATAAATACTGTGAAATTTTTTAATTGTGGTAACTTTGGTCACTATGCATCTAATTGTCCACAAGCTAGAAGTAGTAGCAGTGAAGAGAAACAAGATTATAAGAAAAAGGAAGAAAGAAAATTTAGGCATGAAAAGAAAAATAGGTATGGTCAAGGTAAGCATGAAAATAAGTTCTTTCAAAGGTACAAGAAGAGTTTCTATGTTAAAAGAGCAAGCAGTGCTTCAAGTGATAGTGATGAAAGACTCTCAGATAGTGAAAAAGAAGAGATTCTATTTTTGGCAATAGAAGAGGAAGAAAACACTCCTATTGAAGACCAAGTAGAAGATGCTCCTATAATTGAAGACCTAGAGAAAGGTTCAAAAAAAGAAGGCACAGTTGATCTAGAAGAGGAACTTATTGTTGCTCTCAGAGAGTTGAAAAGAGTTAGAAAGTAGAATTCAAGACTGAAGGCTCAAGTTCAAGAAGATGAGGAAATAAAAGAAAAGCTTCTACAAGATCTCAAAAACTCAAAAGCTAAGGCAAGGAGATTTAAAGAAGTCATGGTTGAAAAGTTAGAGGCAAAAGAGTTAGAATGTGAAATATTAGAACATGAAGTGGTTTCTCTAAGAATGGAAGTGAAATATTCTAAGGATAAGTTGCACAGGTTTGGGAAAAGTTCAAAAGCTTTGGATACCATTATCAATGCACAAAGATCTTCATTTATCAAAACAGGACTTGGTTTTGAAGAAGGTCAAGAGGTACAAAAAGAGGAGTCAAGCTCAAAAGAAAAGGAAGTTTCAGAGGAAGAGATTGAAGAAGAACCTAAGACCTATGTTGATAAGTTGAAGAGTGGAAGCTTCACTAAGAAAGAAAACAATGCACAAACAAGAAATAGGGACCATCACAGAGAAGGCAAAGAAAGGACTAAGAGACCAGATGTTTCAAGACAAGATGAATATTTCTTCCAAGGGCATTGTTTTTCATGTAATCATTTTGGTCACAAAGCTATGCATTGCAAGGTTCATGGAAAGAAGGAGTATGGCTTCACTAAGAGGAACTTCAACTCATTCGAAGATGGATATTTCTTTCAAGGTTATTGCTACTCATGTAATCACTTTGGTCATAAAGCTATACACTGTAGGGTTCATGACAAAAATGATTATGGCTTCACCAAGAGGAACTTCAAGTCATTTGCACCTTCCAAGAACTACAACATCAGGTGTTACAATTGCAATAATCTTGGGCATAAGGCTAAGTGGTGTAGAATAGAGTTTTCAGAACTTCCAAAGTCAAGCAAGAATAGGGACACTCAAAAGGATCAAAAGGGTATGATTACAAAGGTGTTGAAAAAGAAGGTTGAAAAGGAAAAAGAGCATTGTATGTTGGGAGTAGATTTACTCCCACCCCAAAATTAATCACCTCAAGGAGAGGAGGTGGTGAGGGGGCTGAGCTAAGAGTCTTATTTTTTAGCCCCAAAGGAGTCCCTTTGCCATTGATGTCAAAGGGGGAGAGTTTCAGTAAGGGGAGAGAAATCAGTAAGGGAGAGCAGCTTCTCAGGGGAGCAGATTTGGAATTCAGTGGTTGGAAAAGAAATTTTTTAGAAAGGGTTGCCATCAATGACAAAGGGGGAGATTGTTGGAAATATTGAGTACATTGGTTGTCATTGATGTCAAAAGTGAAATGGTTGAGAATTATCTTCAAGGTTGAAATATTAAAGCACAAGGCAAATATCTTCAAAGGGTACATGAGGCAAAAAAATTGATGTCAAAGGTACAATAATTGTCAAGGCAAAATATTCTCCATGGTTGTATTTGCAAGGAAAAGACAAGACTTCATTTGGTTAGAAAAAGGTTTAAAAGATAAGGTTTCGTTTGATTGATAGAGTTTCAAATACTACAAGGAAGGCAAAAGGTTTTATTATAATATTTAAATTTAAAAATATTATAATAATAAAGTGCAAGGTTAGAAGGCACCAAAGTAAAGTCATATAATCAAAAATAAAATAGTGTCGACATCCTCATAAAAATCAATATGCATATTTAAGGGGAATAATATTTTCACTTTGGTGTGAATAAAAAAATATGCAATCGTGTGCCAATCATTTCATTCGCTGAATTTGTGGAAGCAAAGAGAGTTCATTGGAATCATGGAAGTAGAGTGAGCACACACGTGGAGGCAGAGAGAGCACACATAGAGTGCTAGTTGAGGGTAAAATATTTTGTGCATGATTATCGAGGGTAGAGAAGAAGGAAGGAAGTAATGCACAAACTCGGAGGTAGAATCAGGTCAGAACAAATATTGATTATCATGGTGGAAGTTTCATCTAGGTGGTTGGCTCAGATGGTAGGGAGTCCCTATGCTAAGACGTGGCATGGAGGAGGTCTCAGGGTCGAGACTCGATGGTGATGTTTTTGCATTTTTTTGACCAAAGGAATCAACAAAGGGTTTAAGACGTACATCGTGCACATAGGTTCTTGTGTGGGCAGCTAGCCCATGCGGCACTCTAGCTCATGCTAGAGCGTGGGCTCCGTGAGGTTTCACGTTCGACTCCCTTCGATGGCAGAATTGGTAAGGGCATTAATTTTTGTTAATAAAATTTTGTTTGGCTATTAGGGAGTCATAAGGGTTGAGTTGAATAAAGTGTTGTTTGGCAATTAGGGAGTCATAAGGGTTGAGTTTAATAAAGTTTGATTTTGCAATTAGGGAGTCATAAGGGTGTGAGTTAATAAAGTTTGTGTGCAAATTAGGAGTTATAAGGATATGTTATAAAAGCTTTCTATTTTGCAAATAGAAATTATAAAAGTGTTTTATAAAGTTTTATTTTGCAAAGAGCATAAAGAGAAAATACAAAGGGGATAATTTTTGCATGTGAGAGTAGGAGTTATAAGGTGTTATTGTGGTTTGATTTTTGGTTGAAATTTTGTATGGTGAAAAGTAAGTTTGAGGGGTTTTGATAATTGTTAATGTCCTATATTTTGAGAACAAATGAAAAGTCATTGAACATCATTGAGCACATATTTTTGAGAAGAAAGTTAATGTTGATGGTTTGAAAGAGAAATCTACTAATCAGTTTTGAAGTAGCACTTGGAAGAGGAAATTCTTTTGAGACAGGTTTTTGAGAGCACATTTTTCATCAAAGCAAGTTAAGAGGTATGTTGACATTATTCCTTCTCTAAGGTGTTTGGTTGAGCGAATATTTTAGAATCATAAGGTGGAGATAAAAGGGTTGATTAGTGTGTATTGTTGGAAATATTTGAGCTAGGGTTTTGAGAGCAAATTGTGCATTCTTGTTGAAATAATTTGTGAAGCATTTGGGCATTGATGTGAGTGACATTGAATGTGAATGGGCAAGTGTTATAAACCAGTTTTGTGAAGCAAAGTTATACACTAGTTTGATTTGATTTGAAAGGGATTTGCAAGAGGTAGAGATCTGATTTGATGAATGCAAGATATGTGAATGTGAAGAACATATTGGGTATTTGATAGTACATATCATTCTCTATATGTTCAAGAGGTTAAATAAATTCTAGGTAGAATATGTCTGAACTGCCTAGTTGAAGAAAGCATTTCTGAAAGAGATATAAGCATTGTTTTGAACATCATTTGTGTGCAAGATTTGGGATTGGTTGAGCATGTGCTATGAGTTGTTTTGAGCATGTATTAGAGCAGAGTAGAGCAGAATTATTTGTGGTAGATTTGAGAAGACTTGAAGTAGGTTTGAGGCAGATTTGAGCAAGTCTTGTGAGAAGACTTGAAGCAGGTTTGAGGTAGACTTGAGCAAGTCTAGATGGAGACTATGCATGTAGTTACATGCAGTTGATATGGGATAGAGTTGAAGACATATTTGTGCATGTAACGTATATTTGGGACAGATTTGAAGATAGATTTGTGCATGTAATGTGTGCAGATTTGGGATAAAGTTGAGAGCAGATTTATGAGCAGGTTTTGTTGCTGAGTTGAGCAAGCCTTGTGTGAAGGCTTGAAGCAGTTTTTGAGTAGAGTATCAAATCAACAAGGGGATAGAGTTATCCTATGGATAGAGTTCCATGAACCAGAGCAAATGAGAGGAGTCTCCTATGGATAGAGTTCCACAAACTAGACCAGCAAGGGGATAGAGTTCTCCTATGGATAGAGTTCCATGAACCAGAGCAAAGGAGAGGAGTCTCCTATGGATAGAGTTCCATGAACTAGACCAACAAGGGGATAGAGTTCTCCTATGGATAGAGTTCCACGAACTAGATCGAGAGGAGAGGTGTCTCCTATGGATAGAGTTCCATTAGTAGAGAGGATAGGTGTATCTCCTATGGATAGAGTTCCATGAACTTGAGTAGAGAGGAGAGGTGTCTCCTATGGATAGAGTTCCACGAACCAGCACAAAGGGGATAGAGTTCTCCTATGGATAGAGATCCATAAATCAAAGCAGTGGGGACAGAGGTCTCCTATGGATAGAGGTCCACGAACTTGAGCATAGGGGATTGGTGTCTCCTTTGGATAGAGGTCCATAAACATTGTAATAGGGAATTGGTTCCCAAGAGATCTATTGAGAAAATTTATAAGAAATATTTTCTCCGTGGACGTAACCCACATTGGGTGAACTGGAGAACATAGGCTTATATTGAGAGGTGGGGGTGAACAATATAAGACCAACTTTTACTTTTATTTCCAAACAATATCATTCAATATTATCAATGGCAATATCAACAACAGTAATCAAAGCAATGCACAAATCATCACACACAATAGAGACACCAATTTAACATGGTTCACCCAATGTGGGTTACTCCATGGAAAAAATCTTTCCACAAAATTTTTCTCAACAAATATCTTGGGAATCACTTCCCTAATATAATGTTTATGAAACTCTGTCCAAAGGAGACACCAATCCCCTAAGCTTTGCTTTGTGGATCTCTATCCATAGGAGAAATCTTTCCCCTTTTCTCTGGTTCGTGGAACTTGATCCAAGATAACTCTTTCTCCTCAATTGGTTTGCAGATCTCTCTCCATAAAATAACTCTATCTTCCAAGATAGTTCATGGATCTCACTCCATAGGATAACTCTTTCCCCTTGCTTTGATTCATGGTACTCTATCCATAGGAGAACCCAATCCCCTCAGCTTTAGCTGATGATCTTCTAGAAGATTTCTACCCCTACTACACTATCTTATGGATCTCTCTTCATAGAAGACCTTTGTCCTCTACCCTGGCTAATGGATCTCTATCCACTAGAGACTGTTTTCCTCTACTCTATCACCTCCAAAGCTTACTCTCAACTCTATCTTAGATCTACACCAAAATCTGTCCCAAGTGTAGCATAAATCTTCTCTAACTCTGCTCATAAATTTGCTCATAAATATTTATCTCAAATCTGTCCCCAAGCCTTAACACAAATCTTGATCAAATCTGCTTAAATCTGCCCCAAGCCTTAACACAAATCTTGAATAAATCAAACCTGCTCTTAATGTTGTCTCAAGTCTTAACAAGACTTTGTCAAATCTACCTTCAAGTCTTTACCGAGACTTGCTCAAATCTGTCTTCAAGCTTTCACACAAGCTTACTCAAATCTGCCTTCAAGCTTTCACAAAAGCCTGCTCAAATTTACCTTCAAGCTTTCACAAAAGTTTTCTCAACTCTATCCTCAAGCTTTCACAAAAGCTTGCTCAAACCTGCCTTCAAGCTTCCACAAAATTTTTCTCAACTCTGTCCTTAAGTCTCCTCAAAGACTTGCTCAAATTCTGTTCAAATAATTTCAAATATTGCATACAAAACACCACTCAACTCTCTTTCAGAAAAACTCTCTTCAAACAAATTCTACTTGCCAATCTTCTTCTCAAATTCAATCACTCAAAAATTCTCACAAAGATACTTAATTTGTCTTGCAATCCTAGCACAATGGTTCTCACATTATTTATCTCAAAAATTCCCAAAACTCATTCAGCAATAATGATCTAAATTGTTCTCAAAAATCTATCTTAAAGATTTCCAAAACCATTCAACAATGAGGTACACAAAACTTGCTCATACATTTTCAACAATGCTTATCAAACAATCCTTTTCACTCCACCTTATGTTTCACACACTCATTCCAATCACTTTAAACAAAAGATGATTTGCCCATACCTCTTATTTGCTTGATGAAGAATTGTCCACAAAACCTGTCTTACTTACAACCAAATCCTTTTGCCAATTCAAGGTTAGATAGCAATAATCTATCTCAAAATATCCACATGGATATTCACCTCAAAAAATATTTCACCATACAAAGATTTATAAAATGCCAAACCACTTATACACCTTATTACTCCTATCTTTAAAAATAAATTTCATCAACAAGAGTTACCAATCACATAAACAAAATTCTCACATACACCTTATATCTCCTTTTTAAAAATAAAGCACTTAAATAAATTCAAAACATTACTCACTAACCCTTATGACTCCCAACTATGAGCATACACAATAATATTTATTCAACCCTCATAAATTTCAAATCATGGCAATAAAAACTTTATTCAAACCTTATAACTCCCAACTATGGCAAGTACAAATACCTTAATCATTTTTTTTTTGCTATCATCGTCGCTCGAACCTGCGACCTCCTGGCCCCGCTCACCCTAACACAAGGGCCACCATCGCATGGGCTATGTTGTCCACATGAATCAAGAAGCACACACGTCTTAATATCCTTATCCGTCAGTGTGAAAGTCAAAAAGTCCATGCCCAAAAGATTCGTGCAGCTCGAACTCCGCACCTTGCTGCTCCCAATGCATTGTGTAAGCCAAGATTGTCAGCTCGGCTGACACCTCACTTCGTTGGGGACAAGCCACATCAATGATAGAGGTCTCCTGTGGATAGAGATCCATGAAGTTGAGCATAGGGGATCGATGTCTCCTTTGGACAGAGGTCCATAAACATTGTAATAGGGAATTGGTTCCCAAGAGATCTATTGAGAAAATTTATAAGAAAGATTTTCTCCATGGACATAACCCACATTGGGTGAACCACGTTAAATCTGTGTCTCTCATGTGTGTGATGATTTGTGCATTGCTTTGTTACTAGTATTGATAACATTGGATAATATTATTTGGAAAAGAAAAGTAAAAGTTTATCTTATACTGTTCACCCCCCCTTAGTATAAGATTGTGTTCTTCAGACCCATAATGTATAATGGGATATCTCTAACCATAAAGGGTTGAGGGATATCATTCTCATGAAATGATATAGTTGCATTGCTTTGTTACTAGTATTGATAGCATTGGATAATATTATTTGGAAAAGAAAAGTAAAAGTTTATCTTATAATGTTCACCCCCCCCTCAGTATAAGATTGTGTTCTTCAAACCCATGATGTATAATGGGATATCTCTAACCATAAAGGGTTGAGGGATATCATTCTCATGAAATGATATAGTTTCATGGTTGATCCCAAAGGATCCCACCATAAAAGTGAGATAATTTGGGTAAAATTCTTGAGGAACAACTTGTTCATTTAAAATTTTGAGTAAGATATCCCAATGGGCTTGAGAGGTCTTAATAAGCTCAAGAAAAAATATTTTGGTTGAGGTATTATCAAGTTGATGAAGTAAATCAAAATTTCCCTTAGCCTTATCTTCTGATTGGATGATTAATGGAGGTCCTTTGGGGAAGAAGTTATTTTTGCATGAAGGACCAAAGGAGGTCTAGAATATTGATTAGATGAATTTATGTGTTGTTGTTTGTTTACAATACAAATATGAGAAGTATGTTTAGAATAATGAAGCATCCCAACCATTCTTTGGTTTGGAGGTGGAACATTCCTATAGTTAACATTAGTCATTGCATTCTAATTTTGATTATGATTAGGCAACAAAATTTAAAATATTCTAAGGTCTTGCTTAGAAGAGGATTGATAATTAGAGCTATTGAGGACAACTTGATCTTTGTCAATTAGGTCTTGGATTGAGTTTCTAAGGTACATGTATTTTTTAGTCACATAATTATTAAAATCATGGAAGGAACATTGTTCATTAAGTTAAATCCAAGGCGTTTTTTCCCTTCCAAGTTCTAACGACTTGACAAGTGGAAGCTCCATCATTTTGGCTTTTAAGATTTGATTTAGGATGGATGAAAGAGGTTTGTCTAGTCAGACTACTTTCTCTTAGTTTTTTGTTGTTATGGTTTACCTAAGATGAGCTTTTGAAGGTTGATTGCAACACTAACATTGTTGGTATGATGTGAGTCTACAAGTCTATCACCTACAATGTGTTTGTTCTTTTACTACCCATTTAAGTGAGAATTAGACCGGTCTTCTTTCTTATGGGATTTGGTTTTCAATTGCCCTCTTTTGACAATAATGGTCTCTACTCTCATCGCCATGTCATTCACATCTTCAAAAGAAGATACATTCATCGTCTCTAAGTAGAATGCTAATTGCTCACTAAGCTCACCTATAAATATGTCTAGGAGATATCTAGATGGAGGTACATACTAAATTATCCCCATTATGACTTGCCATCTTGCTAATAAGTTGGTAAAATTATTATCTTTAGACTACTTAAGTTGGTATAGGTCATTCATCATGATATTTTCTATTGGACATTTTGAGGAATATTAGTTGTCATTGATGTCAAATGGTTCTAAGAAGAATTGCATTTTGATTGGTTCCAAAAGAGCTTCATGGGAAGCATGATCAAAGGTTTTTATGAAAACCATGGTGGGCAAAAATCAAAGATTAATTATCCATGATGGGCAAAAATAAAAGGTTTTTATTAAAAACCAAGGTGGCTTTTCGTTTGGTTAAAAAAGGCCCAAATATTAATTATTTATTTAATTTATAATATTTAAATTCCAAAGAGAATTTAAATTATTATAAATAAATAATAATTAAAGTTAAGTCGAATATTCAAAATTCGAATTACTAATGTGTCGACGTGTGAGAAATTTCCTCCATTCGTGTATAAAAGGTGGATCATTTCACCTTAGAATATCACCATACTCATTTCAATTTAATGCTCCTGAATCCTCTACGAAATGTATCTCCAATATTCGTGCGATCAATGCGGCTAGTGGACGGTGTGTGGTGTTCAAAGGAGTTCATTGTGTGCGAAGAAGAGCATAAGGTGAAGGAAGCTCCACTTCCTTCACGTGGGCATTGCTAGCCCACACGATGGACTCCCAAGTGCTAAGGCGCTTAGGCTTGTGGAGATGACGGTTCGATTCTCGTCGAATCCCTTTTAGGGATCAACGAAAAGGTATGCACATTATTTGAGCATCGGGTTTTTTGGAGAAGGTTGTTGAAAATTTTAATTTAATTTTTGGCTTTATTAAATGGTTTTATAAAGTGACGTGGGAGTTATAAGGGATAGATAAAAGTTGTTTTTGCTTGGTAATTATTTTTGGTTAAAATTAATTAGGAGGAATAAGGAGTTAAATGTTTTTATAAAGCCTTTTAATATATTTAGCTTATTGGAGAGATAAATGCTTTTAAGTGTTTATTATTATTGAAGATGCCTTCTTGCCATTAAAAAGTGCTGATAAAGTAATTATTTTAAAATTATTTTTTGGTGGTTGATATTATTTTAATTGGGAGATTATAAGGTGTTATTGGACAAATATTATGTATGTTGATGGTTGTTTTTAAAGATGGAGTGATAAGGTGTAATTGAGTTTTTGCATTGCATTGTGAGAGAGATTTATCTTCTAACCTCTTTGAGTTTTGCATAGAAGTGTTTTTGGTTGTGACAGATATTTGAGGTTCCTTCATCATCAAAAAGGTATGAGCACATTCTTTCATATTTGAGTTGATTGGTTGGTTTTCTAGAAAATAAGTTTGGAGTGGAAAGGATTTGATTAGGGTTTATTTTTTGAGTGTGTTGAGTTAATGCTTCAAGGTTTTCTGGAATAAAGAGTTGTTCAAACTTTATTTGATAAGCATTGTTGTTGAAGCCATTGGTTGTATGAAGAACTTGAACTAGGGTTCGAGTATCATTGTTATGTGAGAGTTATATTATAAGCATTGTTATTGAAGTGAGTTGTTGAGTGAAGAACTTGAACTAGGGTTTGAAAAGAACATGAGTATCATTGTTATGTGAGATTGGTTGTTGAGCATTGTTGAATAAATTTTGAGTGAATGTCATATACTTGGACTAGGGTTTGTAAGGAAGGATTGTTTCATTGAGTGATTAGTTAGTAAAGTTGGTTGAGCCTAGTCAAGTGGATGTGTGAAGTGATTATTCAAGTTCCATAAAACAAACTATTCTATATTCCGAATTGATGTGAGAAAATGATTGAGCATTGAGTTGAATTTGAAGCATATCGAGTCTCTAACAATTCTTTGTATGTTTCTAAGAGAGTGATTGAAAGTAATTGAGCATTGTGATAAGTGTAGAACATATTGAGTCTCTAACAATTATCTTTATGTTTCTATGATATTGGACAAGTTCTAGTGTGGACTTGTTGAGCAGATTTGAGGTAAGATTTTGAGAAGACTTGTGGACAGATTTGGGAAGCTTTTGTGGAAGCTTACAATACATATTGAGAGCATAGTTGATTGATTGATTTGTTCAAACCTTGAGTTAAGGTTTGGGGCATATCCAACAAATTTGAGTCAAGATTTGAGTTAAGTATTGAGGATAGAGATTGAGGACAGATTTGTGCTAGATCGAAGGACTATGTTTAGTGTAGATCAGAGGACAGAGTTTGGTGCAAATTTGAGGACAAGTTTGTGCTAAACCAGAGATAGAGATTGAGAAGATTTGTACTAGACCGAAGGACTGTGTTTAGTGTAGAATTGAGATAGAGCTTTGGAGGTGACAAAGAGCAAATTACAGTAGTCTATAGTGGATAGAGATCCATTAGCTAGGGTAGTGAGCACAGGTATTCTGAGTGAGGACAAGAGTCTTCAGTGGAGAGAGATCCACAAGCCAGTGCAGTGGAGGTAGTAGTCTTCTAGAGGATCACTAGCCAGAGCAGAGGAAAAGGAGTTATCATGTGGATAGAGATCCATAAACTTGATTTAGGGGATTGGCATCTCCTTTGGACAGAGGTCCATAAACATTGTAGAGAAATAATTCCCAAGAGAATTTATTTGAGAAAAAAATATAAGAAATATTTTCTCCGTGGAAGTAGCCATCTTTGGGTGAACCACGCAAAATCATTTCTCTCATGTGTGTGATGCTTTGTGTGATGTTTACTACTTTAATATTGTTGATGCTATTATTTGGATTAAAAAGCAAAAGGTTTTATTGAATACTGCTCACCCCCCTCTCAATATAAGCACATGTTCTTCAATTGGTATCAGAGCAGGTCTATTTGTGAAAAGACTAACAACCTGGGGGAGGATCCATCAGTAGCACACATGACTTAAGAAAATGAAGAAAAGACTATGTTTGACATAAAAGAGGAATTTTTTGCTGCTCTCAGAAAATTGAAAATACTTAGAAGAATTCAAGCTTGAAGAAACAGGTTCAAGAAGATGAAGAAGCAAGGATGAAACTTATACAAAATCTCATAGAACTCAAGATTAGGGTGGAAGAAGGAAAGAAGATTGAGCAGGACATAACATATCTGTTGAGAGCCAAGGAAACAGAATGTGAAATATTGGAAGCAAAAATTGTCCACCTAAGGAATGAAGTTAAAAGGACCAAGGTAGTACAAGATGTAGAATATGAGAAACAGAAAGAGGAATCTAGTCTTAAAAAAAAAAAAACCTCAAACAAGGATAAGCAAGCAAAGGATATCATAAATATAGAAAGCAAAGAAGAACCCTAGATAAGAGTTAATCACAAGAGGAAGATTACTTCACCACAAACTCCAAGACATCTACACAGGTTACATAATTTCTTCCATGGTCATTTCTTTTCTTGTAATAAATATGGTCATAGAGTTGTACACTGTACTCATCATGCAAGAAAGAATGTAAATAGAAATTTCAATTCCTTTGCACCTCTCATGGATGATGATATTATATGTTACAAATGCAATAATTTTGGGCACAAGGCTAGATGGTGTAAAATGATACTTCTTGAGTCTAGAAAAACAATTTCAACAACTAGGAAAGATGAAAGGGAAAATGTTAAGGCTAGATCAATGTTAGTTCAAACCGCCCTTCATGCTCAGGATAAATAAGAACAATGGTATCTTGATAGTGGTTTCTCTAGTCACATGATAGGATACAAAGACAAATTCATTGTACTAAAAGAAACAAATAGAGGATCAGTAAGTTTTGGTGATAATGGATCAACAAGGATTGGTGGAAGAGGAACTCTAAGTTTAGATAATGGGAAAACAAAAACATAAAATGTATTGTATGTTAAAGGGTTAAAACACAATCTTCTGAGTATAATTCAACTTTGTGATCAAGGGTACATGGTTACTTTCCATCCAGATAGATGTGAGATAAGAAAATAAAAAACTGGAAAAATCATTGCCAATGCAAGAACCCCAAATAACTTATACATGCTCAATGAGATCAAAGGGGAAAAGTGCTTTCTATCACAAGAAGATGAGAGTTGGTTATGGCATAGAATATTGGTTCACTTAAATTTTGACAACATAGTCAATATAAGCAATAACATGCGGTTAGAGATTTACCTAAAATAAGAAGACCTCAAAGCACAATATGTGCACCCTGTCAACATGGAAAACAAACTAGGACAACATTTAAATCAAATGGATATATGTCATCTGAGCCATTGATCCTAATACATACTGATTTGTGTGGTCCTACCAGAACACAAAGCATTTAGGGTGAGATCTACTTTATATTGTTTATAGATGATTATTCTAGAATGGTTTGGGTAGCTTTCCTAAAAGAGAAGTCAGAGGCCTTTGAAAAATTCAAAGCATTTAAGGAACTGGTTGAAAATGAAACTGACAAAGGATTAAATGTATGAGATCCTATAGAGGAGGAGAATTGACTTAAAATGAATTTGTAGAGTTTTATGAACAACATGGAATAAAGAGAGAGTACTCAACATCAAGAACTCAGCAAAATGGGGTTGTTGAAAGGAAAAATAGGACTATTGAGAACTTGGCTAGAGATATGTTAAATGAATCTAAGCTATCATATGGTTTTTGGAGAGAAGTTGTAAACATAGAAATATACATAATCACTAGGGCTCAAATAAGGGTAAATCATCACAAGACTCCATATGAGCTTTGGAAAGGAAGACCTACCACTGTAAAACACTTCAAATTTTTTGGAAGCAAGTGTTACATAAGACGGGAAGATCAAAAATTAGGCAAGTTTGATCCAAGATGTGATGAGGGAATATTTCTTGGTTATTACTTAAGGAGTAAAGCCTATATATGCTTCAAAAAGAGAACACATACTATGGTACAAAGTATAAATGTAACAATTAATGAGAAGATAGATTCAAGAGAACCAATTTAGCAAATTGTGTATCAAGAAGATGGATGTTGCCAAGAAGAGTTTCGTGAGGTATCAGATAATGAAGAAGAAGAAACACAAAGATTTTTTCCTAAAACTCCATCCATATATGTACATAAGCATCATCCTAAAGAGAAAATCATTGGGAATCCAGATGAAAGACAAAAAATGAGAAGGATAATAACACCATCTCAACAAACAATTTTTCTTTGCTATCTAAAATTGATTCAAAATATTTCACTCAGGCAAGTGAGGATAAGTTTTGGATTAAGGCAATGGATGAGGAATTAGATTAAATAGAAAGGAACAAGACTATGGAATTTGTTCCATGACCAAAGGACAAAAATGTGATTGGTACAAAATGGGTATTTAGAAACAAGTTAAATGAATATGGACAGGTGGTCAAGAATAAAGTAAGGTTAGTATGCAAAGGTTATTCATAGGTAGAGGTAATTAACTTTGATGAGACATTTGCTCCAGTTGCATGGCTTGAAGCCATAAGAATATTTTTAGCCTTTGCAAGTTTCAAAAACTTCAAGGTATATCAGATGGATGTTAAGTCAGCATTTCTAAATGGTGTTCTAGAAGAAGAAGTTTATATTGAACAACTAGAGGGATTCATACTAGCATATAAACCAGATCATGTATGCATATTGAAAAAGGCATTGTATGGTCTAAAGCAGGCTCTGAGGGCATGGTACTCAAGATTGGATAAGTATCTTCAAAAACATGGATTCAGAAAAGGAATAACATACAATAATTTATATATCAAAAATGAAGGGAATGATCTACTAATTGTGGTTTTTTATATTGATGACATCATTTTTTGGGGAAACAATGACAAGATGTGTAAAGAATTTACTAAGAACATGCAAAATGAATTTGAAATGTCTATGCTTGGTGAATTGTCCTTCTTTCTTGGACTTCAGATTTCACAATCAGAAAGAGGGGGTGTTTCTCTCACAAGACAAGTATATAAAATTGTAGACACCAAAATCCAGCCACTTGTAAGTCATCTATACCTTCCTGCCAGCCACGTGTCAGTCATCCATCCTTTCTGCCATTATTTGGCCCAAATCCACACTTTCCCACCATTATTTGGCCCAATTTCACTTTTCTTGCCATTTTTCATCCCCAAATTTATTTAAATTAATATTTATATATATATTTTAATATATTTTAATATATATATATAAATAAAGTTTAAGTGATTTAATCTGAGCCGTCCATCCTTCATTTAATCTCATTCGTCCATCCATATTAATCCGTTTCACAACCTAGATTTATTCTCTACCCTTGGATCCACTTTAATCTTAGCCACACGTTCAAAGTGTCATTAAAACCCTAAAGTGTGCCCTAAGAGTAGATTATAAATTGAGTCACCTTGATGGCTCAAACCCTATCTATCTCTTCGGCTAAACCTACTTATCTTCCCTATCTAAGTCTGGAGTTGGCTATTGCTGTTAATCCTGAGTCTTCTGAGTCTTCTACGGCCCTAAGTCTGAACTAAACCCTTTTGCCGCATCCATCGCCGCCGCCTGGTCTCGTCGTGTTAACAGGAAAAGGTATAGATTCATCTAAAGCAAGTAATCTTTCTTTATGTATTAATCTGCTGTTGAATTCTGCATTCCGTTTATTTTTATTTCATAAATCTAGGGTTTTAGACTGTTTTTGAGGGCTCACACAGTGGAGCCCTCTTATTAGTTTCTAACTCTTTGATAATTTTAATGTGTGCAGGATTCTAGTGGTAGATCTGATTTGTTGATAGCAGTCGCTAAGTCTGGAGTGGTCCGAGCCAAAGGATACAATGAAGCCCACTCATTCTATTGAGGTTAAGGATACATTCTTCGGAGACGCCACCACATTGTGCCAGCTAGGGTTTCGGAGAACCCTAGCACAAATTGTAACTTTGTATCACAAAAAGGGTTACAGGCCCTGTTGTACTTAAAAGGAGTTTCTAAACTCCATTGATTAATAAAAATCATTCATTTTGTACAACTGTTCTGCATTCCGTTATTGTGATTTCTTTATTTCTATTTGGCGTTGTATCTTTAATCTACAAAAATAAATGTTAAAGAAATTCAGGTTGGAAGATTGTAAACCGATAAGTACTCCTATGGTCACAAGATGCAAGTTGATTAAGGATGATGAATCTCCAGAGGCAGATAAAAGATTATACAGATCTATGATTGGTAGCTTATTATATGTTACAACTACAAGACCAGACATAGGACAATCAGTGGGATTAGTGGCAAGGTTTTAGGTAGCACCTAAGAAAACACATGTGGCAGCAGTAAAAAAATTTTCTAGGTATCTAAAAGGGACTATGGATTTTGGGCTTTGGTATCCCAAAAGTGATAATTTCACACTAACAACATATATAGATGCATATTGGGATGGCAACATTGATGACAAAAAGAGCACAAGTGGAGGAGCATTCTTTCTTGGAGACTATTTAGTCTCTTGGCTAAGTAAGAAGCAAGTTTCAGTATCCTTATCTACAAAAAAAATAGAATATATTGCAGCAGTAGCCAATTGTACACAGGTGTTATGGATGAAGTGAACTCTAGAAGACTTCAAGATAAAACATGATCATCCTCTTCCCATACTATGTGATAATACAAGTGCTATAAGTATCTCAAAAAATCTAGCTATGCACTCCAGGACAAAGCACATTCTGATTAAGTATAATTTTTTGAGAGAACAGGTGACAGATTAACAAGTCAGGTTGACATATGTTACTACCAAGGAACAAATAGCATATATTTTCACTAAGACACTTTCAAAGGAAACTTTTGATTATCTTTGAGGAAAACTAGGAGTGAGACTCCCACCCCAGAATTAATCACCTCAAGAGGAGGTGGAGGACGGGCTAAGCTAAGAGGCTCATTCTTAGTCCCGAGCCCCAAAGGTGACCCTTTGCCATTGATGTCAAAGGGGGAGATATTTGAGTAAGGGGGAGAGATTTGGTATTTGAGTAAAAAGGAGAGAGCATTGAGCCAGGGGGAGCAATGTCCCAAGGGGAGCAGAACAAAGGAAAAGTCAAGTTTTCGGTAAATTTGGGTTGCCATCAATGACAAAGGGGGAGATTATTGGACATTTTGAGGAATATTAGTTGTCATTGATGTCAAATGGTTCTAATAAGAATTGCATTTTGATTGGTTCCAAAAGATCTTCATGGGAATCATGATCAAAGGTTTTTATGAAAACCATGGTGGGCAAAAATCAAATATTAATTATCCATGATGGGTAAAAATAAAAGGTTTTTATTAAAAACCAAGGTGGCTTTTTGTTTGGTTAAAAAAGGCCCAAATATTAATTATTTATTTAATTTATAATATTTAAATTCCAAAGAGAATTTAAATTATTATAAATAAATAATAATTAAAGTTAATTCAAATATTCAAAATTCGAATTACTAATGTGTCGACGTGTGAGAAATTTCCTCCATTCATGTATAAAATGTGGATCATTTCAGCTTAGAATATCACCATGCTCATTTCAATTTAATGCTCTCGAATCCCTTGTGAAAGGTATCTCCGATATTCGTGCGATCAAAGAGTTACGGCTAGTGGATGGGGTGTGGTGTTTGAAGGAGGTCAACGTGTGCAAAGAAGAGCATAAGGTGAAGGAAGTTCCACTTCCTTCACATGGGCATTGCTAGCCCACGTGGTGGACTCCCAAGCGCTAAGGCGCTTAGGCTTGTGGAGACGACAATTTTATTCTTGTCGAATCCCTTTTAGGGATCAATGAAAAGGTATGCACATTATTTGAGCGTCGGGTTTTTCAAAGAAGGTTGTTGAAAAATTAAATTTAATTTTTGGCTTTATTAAATGGTTTTATAAAGTGATGCGAGAGTTATAAGGGATATATAAAAGGTGTTTTTGCTTGGTAATTATTTTTGGTTAAAAATAATTAGGAGGAATAAGGAGTTAATTGTTTTTATAAAGCCTTTTAATATATTTAGCTTATTGGAGAGATAAATGCTTTTAAGTGTTGATTATTATTGAAGATGTCTTCTTGCCATTAAGAAGTGTTGAGAAAGTAATTATTTTAAAATTACTTTATAGTGGTTGATATTATTTTAATTGGGAGATTATAAGGTGTTATTGGACAAATATCATGTATGTTGATGGTTGTTTTTAAAGATGGGGTGATAATGTGTAATTAAGTTTTTGCATTACATTGTGAGAGAGATTTATCTTTTAACCTCTTTGAGTTTGGCATAGAAGTGTTTGTGGTTGTGGCAGATATTTGAGGTTCCTTCATCATCAAAAAGTTATGAGCACACTCTTCCATATTTGAGTTGATTTGTTGGTTTCTGGAAAATAAGTTTAGAGTGAAAAGGACTTGATTAGGGTTTCCTTTTTTAGTGTGTTGAGTTAATGCTTCAAGGTTTTCTAGAATAAAGAATTTTTGTTAAAACCTTGTTTGATAAGCATTGTTGTTGAAGCCATTGGTTGTATGAAGAACTTGAACTAGGGTTTGAGTATCATTGTTATGTGAGAGTTGTCTTATAAGTATTTTTTTTGAAGTAATTTATTGAGTGAAGAACTTGAGCTAGGGTTTGAAAAGAACATGAGTATCATTGTTATGTGAGATTGGTTGTTGAGCATTGTTGGAAGCATT
Organism: Wollemia nobilis; assembly: GCA_028583015.1. Classification (NCBI taxonomy): domain Eukaryota; kingdom Viridiplantae; phylum Streptophyta; class Pinopsida; order Araucariales; family Araucariaceae; genus Wollemia; species Wollemia nobilis. The sequence goes on along the minus strand of JAQPPZ010003021.1, from coordinate 1,924,789 downwards.
TTGAGTGAATATCATATACTTGGACTAGGGTTTGTAAGGAAATATTGTTTCATTGAGTGATTGATTGAGTAAATTTGGTTGAGCTTAGTCAAGTGGATGTGTGAAGTGATTTTTCAAGTTCCATAAAACAAACTATTCTATATTCTGACTTGATGTGAGAAAGTGATTGAGCATTGAGTTCAATTTGAAGCATATTGAGTCTTTAACAATTCTTTGTATGTTTCTAAGAGAGTGATTGAAAGTAATTGAGCATTGTGATAAGTGTAGAACATATTGAGTCTCTAACAATTCTATTTATGTTTCTATGAGATTGGATAAGTTCTAGTGTGGACTTGTTGAGCAGATTTGAGGTAAGTCTTTGAGAAGACTTGTGGACAGATTTGGGTGAGCTTTTGTGGAAGCTTACAATACAGATTGAGAGCAGAGTTGATTGATTGATTTGTTCAAACCTTGAGTTAAGGTTTGGGGCAGATCCAACAGAGTTGAGTCAAAATTTGAGTTAAGTCTTGAGGACAGAGATTGAGGACAAATTTGTGCTAGATCGAAGGACTATGTTTAGTGTAGATTGGAGGACAGAGATTGAGGACATAGCTTGGTACAAATTTGAGGACAAGTTTGTGCTAGACCAGAGACAAAGATTGAGCAGATTTGTACTAGACCGAAGGACTGTGTTTAGTGTAGAATTGAGACAAAGCTTTGGAGGTAACAAAGAGCAAAGTACAGTAGTCTATAGTGGATAGAGATCCATTAGTTAAGGTAGTGAGGACAGGTCTTCTAAGTGAGGACAAGAGTCTTCATTGGAGAGAGATCCACAAGCCCGTGTCGTGGAGGCAATAGTCTTCTAGAGGATCACCAGCCAGAGAAGAGGAGAAGGATTTCTCCTGTGGATAGAGATCCACGAACCTGATTTAGGGGATTGGCATCTCCTTTGGATAGAGGTCCATAAACATTATAGGGAAAGGATTCCCAAGAGAATTTATTTGAGAAAAAATTATAAGAAATATTTTCTTCGTGGAAGTAGCCATATTTGGGTGAACCACGTAAAATCATGTCTCTCATGTGTGTGATGCTTTGTGTGATGTTTACTACTTTAATATTGTTGATGCTATTATTTGGATTAAAAAGCAAAAGGTTTTATTTGTATACTGTTCACCCGCCCTCTCAGTATAAGCACATGTTCTTCATTTTCCTCAATGTAAATAGAGAATAGCTTGACAAACATCTCAATAAGGTCTCCAAAAATTTTCAAGAAATTACTTAGTATTTGGTAGTACCATTCGAAGGTAGGTCTACTAAGGCTCTTAGGGAAGATCTTTAGTAGAAATGTTTCATCATAAGAAATATCGTTGTACACAATTCTAAACAACTTAAGGTGGTCGACAAGATCTTCCTTCCCTTTATACAATTGAAACTTAAGAGTTTAAAAATTGGGAGGAAAAGTGAAACTAACTTTAAAAGGATTTAAGGGTTGGTTATACAAGTCATTATAAGAGTACTTATGACTGGAATAATATCCTTGGATGATAACCATTTGTTGTATCAATAACTCTAACTGAAAAGTTGGGGTAAGTTTAGAAGAAATAGAATTTTATTGCACAAAAGATATGTATTGGGACATAAGAGGATTTGATAAACATAAGGAGTTTGGTATAATTGGGTATATGATGTTGAGGTTGGCATTGTATGATTTTTTCTCAAGGTATTTGAGATGAAAGTATTAGAACATGAAGGATAAGAGATTGTGGGATTAGGGTTTTGAGGGAAAGCCACACTCATGCTTGTGAGATTATGATGAAGGTTGCTAGCATGAGGATTAGAAACTATGACAATAGTGATTAAAGATGTATCTTGTGCCTACTTGTTGGGATTTTGGACAACTTATATTACCCTATAATAGTTCTTTAAGAGAATACAAAGATGAATGGTGTCCCAAATAATTTGGGAGGGTTTGTCTCTAAACACCCATGGCCGTGGTGATGATAGGTGGATTTGAATCAATTAAATTAGAAGTTGATGTATTAAGGTTTACATTTAAAGATTCAAAATATAGATCCAATTGATTTAGAGGCAAAGGGTTTGAGCTAGGTTATTGGGGATGGTCCATGAGGGTAACTTCCCTTGTAGATACATCTAGGTGTCATGAATTTCCCTAAGAAATGATTCCACAACCCCCCTATGTTTTTACAAAAAGAAAGCCATGTGAGTAGTGGATTGGAAAATCACTCTTATTTGCTCATCATTGATAGGGGTTAGAGAACCCAAAGGTGTATAAACCTCCTATTCATCCTTAAATTTTGAGTTCTTAAAGGTGGGTTAGGGTTAATGACCAACTGATAAGAAGCGCTATGGGTTAGGTAGCATCTCTCAACCATGGGTTTGGAAGGAGAGGAAAGATCAATTAAGTTTTAAAGTTTATAAAGTTTATTAAATAATAAAGAGAACATATTTTATCCCCTTCATTTGATATACCAAATTTGATCTATATACCTCAAGGGCCTCTATATATATCGAAGGTCCCTATATACTTGACTCCTCTCTATATACCCATTGATACATTAGAGAAAGTTGATAAATGGGTTGTCAACAATATGTGGAAGTGAGCATTTGGATATGTGGCCAAGATGGTGTAAGGGGGGTAATAGTATGCTTCCTAATAACTCCCACTAGCCTCTACAATATACTCCTTACTAGCCATAAGGACGCACAAGACCCAATGTGGGCGGTTGGCCTATATACCCAATATAACCTAATAGCTTGTATGATAATTCCTCAAAGGATCATTAAGATCCTTTGTAGGATAACAATTGGTTATGTTCTTATTATCTATATTTAATGTGATCTAATCTAAACACACAAGATTAAGTGGTTTTGATTAGAGTTTGATAAATTTTAGTTTGAGTAAGGCTTAGCTTGGTCAAAGGATATCTTGGGATCCACAATGGTGTTCATATCAAGTTCACTAAAATGTGACAAGGAGAAAAGCAAGGGGATCACAAAGGACCTCTTCATGACACTTCTCTCTCCTCTATGTCACTTCAAGGATAAGATAAATTGGTATGCTTAGAGCTTAGTATTTGATGGTATAGTTTAAAGAACACCTACTTTTATCCTAATATATATTTTTACTAAGCTTAACCCTATTCTAGCCCTAATGCAATAACCAAGGCCTAAAGTTAAAATGATTTTATTTTTTAATGAGGAATTAAATAATAAATTATTTTTAAGAGGCAAGGGTGCAAGAAAAAACAAGTCCTAGATGTGGCTATATGAGAATTTGTTTTAATGCTAAAGCTTGAATATTAGTTGGTCCTCCAAATGATTAAGAATAAACTAGTTCCTTCTTTCCCTTTTGCTTATTGTGTAAAATAAATAGAAAAATGAGATTAATATAGAAAGCAATAAACAAAATTAGACCCTAAATACTAAAATGATAGAGATTATGAAGCAAAAAAACTATTTATACTATAGAGGTAGAAGCACTGATAGTTTACAAAAGCATTGTCGGCACTATCACCCATCAATGACACTTTCACTTTACTACAAAATAGATAGAAAAATATAGGATTAGCAGTAGCGGTTCCTATATGAGTTGGAAGAGAATGTTGAACTCCCTTGAACAAAAATGAATCCTCTATTTAGACAAATGTAAAAATGATAAAAATGATAAATGCATGAAATAAATGTTTAATGGCAAAAATCCCATAGGGTTGGTGAAAGTATCATTGATACTTTTGTTAGATGCTAGTGCTTATGCTCTATGTAAACCAAAGAGTGATAGTACCACCAGACTTGTGATTCAATGGTGCTTTCACTTCTAAGAGTTGTAAAATGCAAGATAAGCTAATTTAATGATTGAAATGGTGGTCTTTGACTTGGGAGTATTGAAACTTTGTCAAATGATAGAAAAACAAATATTTTCTTGCTTGAAATAAGGATTAAAATGATAAAATTACATGATAACCAGGTGTATATGCAATATGCAAGGTTAGTTAACATGCAACAGGATAAAAACTTAGAGTTACAAGACAGAGAGAGTGGCAAAAAACAAATAATTCAAGATGCAAGGATCTATTCCCCTTATTTATGGAATCTTGTTGAAAGCTTGTTAGCTTGCTTGTGGACACTTAAAAACTTGAGATTAAAGGCTTGAATGCTTAATGCTTGATGATTTCTTGGAGACTTGATTTCCTAAAGAGATCATGGATGATTGATTTCTTGAAGAGAGCTTGGGTGCTTAGATGCTTGCGAGATCAAGAGCTTGAATACTTGTAAGGATGGGCTTCACAAGATTGTGGTAAGATTTTGACATAACCTTGCCATGCAAAATGATAAATTCCTTTGATTCTAGAGAGATTTTATAGAATTTTATTCCTTCCAAAAGACCATTTGCGAATTGAGCTACCCAAGTGTTGGTTTTATAGTAAGCCATGGCTCCTTTGGGGATTGAAGTTGATAGGATTAAATGGGATAAGATTTTGAAAATATATCAAGATATCATTAATGGAGGAAGATTGAAAATGACAAATCTTGGATTTGAGGAGCTGCAAATAAGATCTTAGGGATCTTATCTATTAATGGTAGGTAGCTTAAAGAGTATAAAAAGCCAATTTTCTTGGTTTTTGTGCATGACAATTAGAAGCACTAGTGGCACTTTTGTGATGGCAATTTGATTGTCATGACCATTGGAGGTTAGATTTGGATAAGAAAAATAACAATAATTTTTTTTGGCAAAAGTACTACTAAGGTCGTAAAAGTGTTGACGATGTTATTGCTCATGCCCCAACACTTTCATTCTTGAAGTAATAAATGCTCTAAATTTGGGTATAAGGAAGGTTGATTCAATTTGGTTGATTGGAAGGCTAATTAATGAAGGGATTTTCAATCTTGAAGATTAGATATCCACTCAAAATCATGTATGTACACTTTTGTCAAGTTCGCCCGATTTTATTAGTTCCTCTTGATGAGGTGATACAAGGACCTCTTCCTCTTTATAATATTCATACTTAGCTTTCATAAAGAAGTTATGGTGCTCTTCACATGCCTAATCTCATGGATGACTTAATCAATATTTTTAATAAAAGTAAGATTATGAGCAATTACCATTGTGGTTGTTGAAATAAGTCCTATGGATATTGAAATTACAACACAATTGGAATCTAGGTAATTGGATCTTCGTTTTAGTTTCTTGGACCATACGCTTAGCATCCTGAATAGTGAATAGATTGTGCATATCTATTTATCATCAAATTTTATCCTTTATCCTATACCTAAATGTTTTTTCATTTATTTTACATGGTAGAATCGATAGCTACCATGATGATCTGGGTATGCTATCCATCTTTTATGGCCGCCATAGTATTTTGCATTGTTCACCTAAAAGTTACCACATGGTACTTCACACAGTCTACCCCTATAACCACCATGTCATATTCATTTTAAATATTTTATACCGCTGAAAGCACTAAGAAAGGGACAAGCATTTAGTTCAACGAGACTCGAAATTTTAACCTTGGACCTCTGCTCCCCTTACGGGGTTTGGCCGAACCAATTGGTCTACATCCTAAATGTTAAAACCACCATTACAATATCTAGATGATATGTGTATGTGAGGAGGCTCATGGATTTTGTGTATTACTCATCCATAATTCTTGTTTGCTTTATTTACATTTACCTAGCCATATAAGAGGTAGAAGGATATTTATTAAACTTCAACAAGAACATCTACTTAAATTCTATATAGGAAAGACAAAAATCTCAATGTTATAGTTCCTAAAGAAGCCACTAATGAGCATACGTACCCATCATAGAGATAATAAGAGTAACCCTACCCTATTTAGGAATCTTATACAAGCATATTAGGCAATCCATTTTGAAATTCTAGTTCCTAGTGTCTTTTCCATCTAGAGTTGGTATATAAAGTTGAGGAAGTGGAACATCATGAGGCCAATCAAGCAGATAGGTAACACCACTAGTTATAAAATCTATATTAGAAGCAAAATCCCATTTATCACCAACTATACTCATATGAGTGCCCAATAGAGGTTGAGTGTTCATCTAGGAAAAATGGGATCAACTAGGACCATACCCAAAAGTTGTCCACTAGAAGTGCTCTAGATTCTACTTGAAAGTCATCCAATGGAAGTGCCTTGGATTTTATCTGAAAGTCTTTCTATGGAAGCACCCTGGATCATTACATTAGAAGTGATTTACTATTGGATTGTGTTTAGGAATTTTAGGTCTCTTTTATCGATCTTTATCCTACTGAAGAGAGACCTATTCATATTTTCCTTCTAGTTCCTACTTTATTTTTGGAAGATTAAGGACCTCTTTCCCTCCCATACAATGAGCAGAAAGTTTGCACAATTAATACTTGATGAGTGCAAGAGACTTAGTGCAAGTATTTTGACCAAAACTAACCTACTTAATCCAATCATAAAAAAATCTTTCCATTTTCTAAAGGTACTAACAAACATTTAATTCTAAGCATAGAAGGGGAATATTAAATAAGTTGAGGTGTTTTGTATGAGGGGTGGAATAGGAACTAATGGGATGGATAATCAAGCATGATAATTAAAATTGTTGATGCCTTATAGGCTATTTCAATGCTTTACTTGATTCCTTGGATGATGATACTCTTATGGATCACAAATCATATTTGTTTTATGGAAGTGCTTATTAATCCATTTACAACATATGGAAGCCAAAGGATCAAACATACACAACTAGCCAAATGATAAGTTTTGAGTAGACCTCAAAAGTGCCTAGAAAAAAGGTTAGTGGAGATATATCTTGTTTTAATAAACTTAATAATAAGATCAAAATGAGATAGGTCTCACATAAGGGTTCTAACATATCAATACTCTTTGTGTTTGGGGAATGTAGATTTTTATACTTAATTCACAATGTTACAAAAGATAATTATGCCAAAACATTGGTAGAAGAATTATAATGGCTCCAAGATAGCCATGTAGACTATCTTTATTTTTATTAGCTTAGGCCCTAGGTTTAAATAGTTGACCCTTGAGCATTAGGGTTAGGGTTAATGTTGATTTAGTTTATAACTAGAAAGATTTATGTTGTAGTAAGAATAATATTTTAGTTGTCTTGGTTGTGCATATAAGACTTTTCCTCTCCAAGTGGCTATGAGACTTCACCCTCTCTTAGTGGCTAAGGATTTATATTAATATGAATATGAAATCTAATTATTTGCATATTTTATTTTCTAGCCATTAGATCTAAATTATTTGTTATTAGTGAATGTTTTTTATTGCACATTAATGGATTGTTATTGCTATATTGTATTTCTTGAAATTATTTTATTACTAATGGTATCAGAGCATTGATATTGGCTACCTATGGTGGTGCAAATTTGTAGCAAAAGGGCACATGAATCATTATTGAACCATTGTCGATTAGTTCTACTTTTTATTTACTAGTAATTTTCTTGTCAAGCTTTTTGGCTCATCATTCAACAAATTTTTCTTTCATAACATTTGAGTTTACTGTTGTTACTTACTTTTCCTAAACCATATTATGAAAAAGTATTAGATGTGACTGGACCCCTACAAGAGACCTATCCCATTGCAATCATATTTTTTAGCTGATCAAAAGAAGGAGTATTTCCAATAACACATTTTTGGGAATCAAGAATGTTAGGATCCTTGTTGGAGATATGTCTCTTTGTTATTATTTCTTCAAGCTAATCAAAGTAAGGGGTATTCCTTACAACACTTCTTCAATATTACTCCAATAATATTTTGAGTTTTAGATTTGCCCCTCGTGTATGAACAAACTTGTTGCTCCTATTGGTTGGTTGTGGATCAATGATCGATTGTAGTGCATTGGTCATTTAGAAGATGTGTATATGAGTAGAAAGAAGCACCAACCTAGAAATATCGATAAGCATCACAACACTCAAAATATTAATAGTTCTAGCCAAAGTATTTTTTATTCCTTAAGTACCATGGTCTTGCTTCCACCCAACACCTCTACTCCTTCCTTTCCTCCTAATAACCCTCCATTGTCACTCATATTACTCCTCAAATTGATAATCATATTATTGATTCTATTGATCCCAATTTGTGTACCTATCTTGAGAATCAAGAAAGGATGGTTGGTTCCATTGTAAAGGCTTTAGATGGTATCCAAAGTCTCTTAAAAATATTATCTACTATGCATCCCCTTGTCTATGGGTCTCAACAAGTCATTGACTAGTAGCCTCTTATCATTCATTAGACACCAAATACAAGGATTACAAGTATTTTTTAATAACCACCATATAGTCACCATCCTCTAGTTTCCTATGGTAGTCACTCAACTCCCTATGCTACCAGAGGTACTCTTTTAGGTACGGGTGGTCACATCTTGGTATTTGCTTCTAATATATATTACTCTATAAAAGGTGCTTCTAATTTCCTTCATTGGCCTCATGATGTTTTGATTCCATGCATTGACACACCCAACTTTGAGGGTTCCAATCCATGTGGATGGCTCAACAAGATGGATATCATTATCCATCTACACCATGTACCTAAAGAAGGTCATGTCACATTAGCAATTACTAGGCTTGGAATCCATGCTCAATAATGGTTGTAATAGGAGCTTCACCAACTAGGGTCTCCTCTTTTGTGGCCTAATTCTATTCAAGAGAGACTTATTAAAATTTTCTTTCTAGTGTTGAATCCATTTTTGAAAGGTTAAGGACCTATTGCCTTCCTATATATTGAGCATAAAATCCACACAATTACCACTTGATGAGTGTAAGAGACTTAGTGTAAGTAGTTTGACCAAAACTAACATAATAAATCCTATCATGAAATTTATTTCAATTGTATAAAGGTATTATCAAATCTTTGATTCCAAGCTTAGAAGGGGACGATTAAATACGTTGAGGTGTTTTGTATGAGGGGTGGAAGAGGAACTAATGGTGCAAATGGTTGATTAAGCATGAGGATTGAAATTGTTGATGCCTTATAGGATATTTTAATGTTTGCCTTGATTCCTTGGAATATGATGCTTTTTATGGATCACATAATCATTATTAGTTAGATTTATTCTCTAGAAGTGCTTATTAATACATTTACAACATGTGAAAGCCAAAGTATTAAACATACACAACTAGCCAAATGATAAGGCCTGAGAAGACCTCAAAAGAGTCTAGCAAAAAGGTTAGTGGAGATATATCTTGTTTTAATCAACTTAATGACATGATAAAAATGAAATAGGTCTCATGCAAGGGTTCTAGCATAGTATTTAAGTTCAGGGAATGTAGACTATTCTTCCTAAATTAAAATGTTACAAAAGATAATTGCTTCAAAAGATTGGTAGAATAAATGTAATGTATTCAATATAGCCTTGCTGACTATCTTCATTTTTATTAGCTAAAGCACTAGGTTTAGATAGTTGGTCCTTGAGCATTAGGGTTAGGGTTAATGTTGATTTAGTCTATAAATAGAAAGAGTTATGTTGTAGTTGAAATCATCTTTCATATTTGAATCTTAGTCATCTTTGTTGTGCATATGAGACTTTGTCCTTTCTAAGTGGCTATAAGACTTTGCCCTCCCTAAGTGGATAAGGATTAGTATTGATTGAATATAGAATCTAATTATTTGCATATTTATTTTTTGGGCAATTGGATATGAATAATTTGTTATCAGTGAATGTTGTTTATTATGCATTACTAGATTATTATTGTCATAATTGTATTTCTTGAAGTTAATTTATTATAAGAAAAAATAAATTGATCAAAAGTTACCCAAGTGGAAGACATAAATCCATATAAAGATCTTTTAAATAGGATCACACATCACTTTGCTTCCCTTTTCCACTACCACAAGGAGCCAAAATTGTTGATTTGATATTGTTTGTAATTAAACAACTTCCAAAATTAATAATTGGAACAATAATAGCAATAACAATAAAAACAATTATTAACTAGAATATTCACAACATAAAAATATTATAAAATAACAAATCTAATAAAATATCATAGATCCATATTCTATGTCTCAAAAATAATCCAAGCCACTTAGAGAGGGCAAAGTCTCATACCACTTAGAGAGGGCAAAGTCTCTTATATACACCAAAGTTTCTAGAAGTTAGACGAATGAATTATAATCCTACTACATCATATTATCTCCTATTTATAGTTAAAAAATATAGCTAGAGGACTTCCATACCTTAATGTTTGAATAGGAATATTTTGGTTTTCTGCTTGTCCATTGTGCACTATTTCTTAGATTCACTATGGATGTCATATGGTTTTTTGAGACAATTTGACACTTGAACCATTGCTTCATTGGAGGTGTTGGCTTGCATAATGATCCTTACCATAATTAAAGCACCTATCCTTGGGTCCTTTTCTTCTTTTTTCTCTATTCTTTTGGTCTTTGATGTTAAGACTTTTGTTGGTTCAAGTTTTCCTTTCTAAAGTTTTTCCTTTTTATTTTTCCTTTGCTCCCATTGTAGAGTTTACCTTTCAAAAACCTTTTATTGAAAGTTGACATGGATTGTTGAATTGTATTATGTTTATCTTTCAAGTCTTTCTTATAAGTATAAATTGACTATATTTTTTGTTCTTACTTAATCTCTTTATTCAAGGCCTATTTCATAGTTAGAGGACTATGTAGATCCACATTTGCCCCTTATTTTGGACTCATCCCCATGATTTTTTTTTTCTAACTTCTCATATTACAAGTGTTGCAAGTCATAATTAAGAAGAATTTTTAAAGGTTTTCCGGTATTGGGTTATTGATAGGTCCCCTTAACTCATATTTTGGAATTCTATCATCTTTTGACCAAAATACAATTGGATAGCCATTATTATCTAAAGAAAGTAATGAACTATTCCTAGTGATACATTTTGCTTTTAGGCCCTTCTTCACCCTCAAGTTATTCCATCATGATATTTTACCATTTAACCGGTACGTTCTCCAAACAATATTGGTTTCTTTGATAAAATTTTATAGCTCAAAATACTTCATCATCTTGATGATCCAAGATTCTTCGCATCATACTTGGGGAAAGCAACAACCTAAGTGTTTAGACAACTCTATCTCAAACTAGACCTTTTTGGATATTGAATATTCATCCTATATTTTTTGCACTTGCATGGATCATGGTTTATCCCCTTTATCATTATGATCCTCGAAAGGTTCTACATCTTTAAAATGTGAATTACCTTACCTCCTAGATTTACCTTGGTCTTCATTTTCCAATATGACTATTATTTCTCATAATTCATCCATATAGATTTAAAGTTGATCAATATTATCATTTCCTTTGCTCATTCTAGCCTATGGACCTATTTCATCTACTTTCTTAATCAATAATTATGCAATTTAGTGTTAGTGAACTTGTGAGGCCCTAACTTTTTAATTGGAATCTAATGCCACAGGTAACAACTCAATTTGTGTGATTCAAAAAATAGCAATATAAAAAAATCTTTCTTTTATAATGCCATATAAGATAAAAATTGTATTATATGTTTAATTTTTTAGCCAAAGAACCTTTAGAGAACTTTCATTTATGTATTATTCCATGCCTATAATTCATTTTACAATAGAGCAATCTCTTACCATGACTTCACTTCCAATTAGGAAGTGTATCAAAATTTATTTCTTCCCTTCCAAATATTTATTAGGACAAGTGAGGATGTCTAACTCCATTTCATGATCCAATAGAGCCAATGAGTTTAGGTGGTCAACTACCTTATATGTTCTTAGTAGACCCCACCTTATACATGTTGTTAATTGATTGATGACTAGGTTGGTTACCATTTGTAATGGGCCAAGTTATTCACTTTAAATTTTGCCTTCCATTTCTTTGTATTGAGTAGAGGTATGATGATACTATATTTCTATGTCCATTGGGGATCCATAAGGTATAATTCTCTTCCCTTCTATGTCCATTGTTTGGGTCAAGGTTCACTTTCTATCCACCTTCAATGTCTCAATTTGCACTACTGGAATTCTATTACTACCAATTCTCTTCTCTTGTCTATGTTTCTCACAAAACCAAGTCACCTTCCACCTTTAACATTTATTTTTTAGAATTAGTGGAAAAGTTAATTTTTGTTATTTCAATATTCTTTTTTGAATTAAGCGAGCTTAATATCCTTTATTCACATATGGCTAATACATGAGGTTTAATTCTATTTCATGTTCATTTTTTAACCAAAAAGTTTGCTATGAAATATTCATGGCTAGAACTCATTAGTTTTACTCATATAAAACCATAAAACAATAGATTTTATTACCACTATTTTAGAATTTATCAAAACTTATTATAGGATACCCAAATGGATGTTTTTGAGGCATTCTTTGATTTATTCTAAAAGAATGTGCAAGGTCAATTAAAATAATATTTCATATTCCAAGGTAAAGCAGGGAGTGTTTTGTTTTATTTCATTACAATCGAGACTGTTACTTCCATTACTAATAACAATTCTATCATCATAAGCAATGACATCCCATTTATATAAAAAAATTTATGGTAAAACTACCTTAAATCCACACTTGTCATTTATCCATGTGATTAAGTATGTACTAAAAAGAAAGGCAAGAGTATACCATAACTTTCTCAAAACACAATGTCACAATATAGTTTTTTATGCATGAAATAAAACTATAGATTTTAGCAAATCAATTCTTTTTCAAATTTAAAAAACGTGATTTCCTTTGCAAAGTCGTGATGATTTTCCTTAACATGAACCAATCAGTGCCATGAAAATCAATGATTAAAACAACAATAAATTAAATTTCTTGTAAACTTAATTCTACAATGATTTCAATGTAGAATGCAGTAAAATTTCTTACCCCATAAGGAATTCTAAATTATTTGTGAGATTTTTTCAAAGCGAATTTGAAGATGAAAATTAGTTCTATTAGAGTATTATGATGGGAAATGTTGTGGAGAGAAGGGTTTAGGGAAATGTTGTGAGTATTGAGGGAGATTATGACCCTTTACAATAAACAAATTAGTTGTCGTTTAATTTATTTTTGAAGAAAATATAGAGAGATATTTGTTTTTAATAATTGGTTATATGGGATTGAAACAGGTCCCACACGTATTACACCATCACCACATAGTGGTATTTCAACAAAGCTTGGATGTTATTCGTGTATTGCTTGGAAAGATTTGAACTTGGATCTCCTCCTTTTAATGTTGAGGAATCTAACCAATTGAGCTAATTCCACTTGATATAGAGAGCCATTTGTTGATAGTAAGGAATATAAAATATTTAAAATATAATAAAAATGCTAGTTTTTTCCCAAAATCCTAGCTGCTTTTAGGACTTTTTTGAGTTGAGATCAAGGAGTTACCAATTTTTACTTGAAAGGATGACATTGATGCTTGATAATGGTGGATGAAGTTTAGATCTTTATCTTCTAGGGATTTTTTTTGGGAATTCCAACTTATCAAAATTTTAAGAGAGGAAGCTTGTAATTGGTGTACAAGTCTTGCTAAGGAAAGGAATCATAGTTTCACTTGGGATGAAATGGAGAATGTACTATTGAATTGATATAACTAGTTTAAAGATCACCATAAAAGGATATGAAGAATAAATAAAAGGGCTTTAGATAGAACTGAAAAAAATGAATAAAGAAAATATAATAGAAGAAAAAAATGCATATGACAATGTGCAAGATTATGGTTGCATTCAAAAGCAAAAGCGTAAGAAGCAAGGATCCAAGGAGAAGAAAGAAGCAATTATGGAAGGGGAACAAGTTGAAGAACCAATAGAAGACTCAAAAGTTGAATTTATAGTAGCAACAATAATAGAGTCCATGGAAGAAGTAGCAAAGAAAGTCCAAGGAAGCCCTGTTAGAAGTGCACAAGGATGCACCAAAAGAAGGGTATAAGAGAGAAGATTGTGAAGAAGAATTAAAAATAAATAAATTGTTGAAGAATCAAAGGAAACATAATGTTAGGTTAAGGTTGCAGCATATCGACACCCACACTACCTTGAGTGGCAATAATCTTGGAGGTATGGCTTAAGGCATCAATATTATAAATCTACTAGGAGTAAAAAAGGTAGCAAGTATGGAAGTGTTTGTAAGAAAAAGTATAATGTTTCAAGATTTCAAAGGGATGCAACAATATTAGGACACAACAGGACCAAAAATTTAAAATATCAAAGTAGAGTAGCAGAAGCATGGAGCCAACTGAGCAGTTATGGATATTCAAGTGGCACAATGGCAACTTGGCATCATCAAAGACCATCACTAATAAAGATTTCACTTGGATGGATGGATGAACAAGATTGGAAAATTTCAAGAAGAAGGATGTTGAATATTTGTATTTACAAAAAAAAATAAAGAAGACCCAAAAAAGGAATATCAAAAATTCAGATTTTTTTATTAAAAAAGATGTAGGTATCTAGTTATAGCATCTCAATCGAAAATAAGAATTTAACATGTTTGTAAATTCTCAAGATTTAAAGGAGAGAGTTGTGATTTTTCAAGGGTGGGAACCCAAGTGCAACCCTTTTTTCTCAAGCAAAAAAAAAAATCTTTTCAAATTGTTTATATAGTCTATATTGGTTATGCCAAATAACATTGAGTATTCAAAGTAGTTGCATCTTGTCAATTACTGGTTTATACTATAAAAGCCTACGAATTCAAGTAATAATCGTTTATAATAATACACCACTCAAGAATAAGTATCTATGTTTAAGAGGTTATTGGAATCAAATTATAATCATCATCATTGTTCACTAAAATATTATATTTTAGTTATTTTCAACAATCAACTTAAAAACAACATGTTGAGGAATATTACATTATTTGGTACATGCTAATGTACCCCATGGTACCTTCATGGTACAAATGTAAATATATATATATATATATATATATATATATATATATATATATATATATATATATATATATATATATATATATTAATAAATTATCGTTTATTCTATGGTTTAGATGAGTGATTTATGTTTCCCTTTTTATGTAAGTGTTAATGTGCAGGAAATGCACAATTGTCATGTAAGTTAGAGTGCAAGTTTTTATTGAGAGAATGTGCACAAGTATCATGTATGTAAGTGTAAAAATATGTAATGTGAGGATGTGCACAAGTGTCTTGTATTAGGAGTGCATGTAGGAGAGTAAGAGTCATGTAGAAGTGTGCAAGTATCATAGGTTCAAGTATGCATGTAAGAAGAGAGTGAAGAGTCTAGTATACAAGTGGCGAGATGATAAGCCAAAGGTCATGGGAGTTATCATATGGAGAGCAATAATCAAGTACATGAAGAGTCTTCTATGTCTATTTTATGGAGATAAATCTCCATACAATGTAACATGAGAAAAAGGAAAAATAGTCTCATTGATAATAAAGCTTGTATACAGATTTTGAGCAATTCATATTGTAAGTTTTCTTCATGCATGTACATGAATGATTTTGGTCATTTTACATTCATATTTGATATTATAAGTGAATGTTATTTCATTATTATATTGGCCTAGATATACATTTGATTGCTCATTTATATATAATTATACTCTTCATTATTGATATTTAGACCTTTAATATTGTGGCTTATTTATATTGGGACTTGTGATATTTTGAGATAGTAAGGCTTAAAAGCCAACACACCAAAGCAAGTACATTTTTCGTACAATGATTCAATCAATACACTTTAGTAGTTTTTTCATATAGATGTAGGTACAACAAATGTATATATAGTTTTGCTTGTTTGTTCTCATTATTTTTATTTGATGTTATTTGAATTTTTGAGGAAAAGTATCACCAAGGCATTTTTTTGCCCAACCAACTAGAATTTTACTGAACACCCCCTCTCAACTTTTCATTAGAAATTATTGCCCTTATGAAGAGACAAATACATAAAACCAATTGAGTTAGAGAGACAAAAAATCCATGCACAACTACCCATGCATCACTTACACAACAATTTCCAATAGCTTATGAGTATATACCCACTACTACGACTAGCTTTTAGTGCAATGATCAACTTGCATTTGAGTAATAAATATTTAAAATACCTATCCATATTTATACATTATAACATTAATTCATAATTCTAGAATGAACATTGTCTTCCACAAATGTACAAATCATAGTATTATCCCTCGTTCATAGTTCATAGGTCATCCTACCAAACCCTTTCTCTATCAAGCTAAAATGGTTTAATTTTTTACATGCAATGCAATTTTCCTCATATGATTCATTTATGATAATTTATTGCATACATACTCTCATATGATTCTATAAACATATTCAACTCTCATCTCAGTTGAAATGTTATAACTAAATACCTACATATTTTTCTTGATATTCATTTTCTGGGTCGTCTTCAATTTTCATTGTAAATACAAATTTTTAGCATCCTCCTTCTTGACATTTTCAATCTTGTTCATCCATCCTTACAAGTAAAATCTTGATTAGTGGTAGTCTTTGATGATGCCAAGTTGTCATTGTACCACTTGAATATCCATAACTACTCTATTGGCTCCATGCTTCTGTTGCTCTACTTTGATATTGTGATTGATTGATCCTATTGTTTCCTGATGCTATTGCTCCCCTTTGAAATCCAAAATCACTATGCTTTTTCTACCAAACATTGCATATTTGATGCCTTTTGACTCCATGTAGATCCATAATATTGATGCCTAAACCTATACCTCCAAGATTGTAGTTGCTTAGGATGGTGTGGGTGTTGATATGTAACCTAATATTATTTTTTTTGTAGAAAACATCCCAAAAGGGATGCCACTTTCGGGTAAGACCCAATGAGGTAGGGGTATCTCTTCTGCCAAAATCACCCAGGGCTCGCACCTGGCCTACCACCTTTGACATACTCAAGGAGCAAACATGAAACAACAAAAAACAAGAACACACAAACACAAACACAAAAAAAAAAAAAAAATATGCTCCTTGAGTGTGTCAAAAAGATAAAGCACAACCAAACACACACAATAATATAAAAAAAAACACAACACGAACCACACAGAAAAAACACAAGAACAACATAACAAAACACAAACATAACAAAAAACAACATAATTCTACAAAGACACAACCAACAAAAACATGAAAAACAAAAACAACCAAAACCTAAAAAATAATTAAAAATAAAAATAAAATAAAAAAACAACCAACAACAGAAAATAGAGAAAAATAAAAACATAGAAAACACTCACACACCAAAACACAAAAACACCAACTAACACAAACATACAGAAACACAAGCACAAGAACAACAACAAAAACACAAGAACACAAAAACACAAGAACAACATAAAAACAAAAAAAAAGCACACACATAAATAGAAAAGAAAAAGAAAAAATAGAACACAACAATAACCTTTCTAGACCAAAATATTATTAAGGCAAAAATCAACAAACGAAACAAAAGAAATATTAGAATGATCTAGGGAACTAAAATACTCTGGCCGAACCAAAGAGAAGCAAAAATAAAGCAAGAAGAAACTAGGTACCTCCAAAACTGGAGCCATCCAAAGAAATGATAGAAAGAAGAGCTTCCCTGATTTGTGAAGCCCACCATCTAGGAGGGTGGTCGTAGTAAGTAAGATCACCTTTGTCCAAAGCCCAATTATCTAAAGCATCGACACTCTTGTTCTAATCTTTGACCACATGATTATAATCAACTTTTAAAAATCCCATATGGATTAACTGAATCTTCTCAATAATTCTTTTTATTCTCCAATAAACCTTATGATTCTTAGAAGGAGTCTTCAAAATATTAATCATGAGTTGAGAGTCAAACTCAACTAGTACCTTTTCCCATCCAATATTAGTAGCCTCTTGAAGGCCTCTAAGGATACCATACCCCTCAACAAGGTTATAGGATAGAATACCCAAATTCTCATCAAAAGTAAAAACCAAGGAGCCATCTGAAAGTCTACCAATTCCTCCCGCACTAGCTTTTCCAGGGTTCCCTCTAGAGGCTCCATCAGTATTGACTTTTCCAAAATCCTTAGGAGGAGGTTGCCAATTCCTTGTTCTATCCATATTGTAATTACTCATATTCCCTTTAAGTTGGTTGCTCTTAGAAGAGATAATCTTCAATATTTGCATCACTTGATCCCATATTTGGTAGCCTTAACCTAATATTATATTTTATTTAATTCTTCAACAATTTATTTCTTTATTTTAAATTATTCTTCACAATCTTCTCTCTTGTGCCCTTTCTTTGGTGTATCCTTATGCACTTTTGATAGAGCTTCCTTGAACTTTGTTGTTGCTTATTCCATGGACCCTATTATTGTTGTTACTGTAAATTCAACTTTTGAGTCTTTTGTTGATTCTTCATCTTATTCCCCTACCATAAATGCTTCTTGCTTCTCTTTGGATCCTTGCTTCTTAAGTTTTTCCTTTTGAATGCGACCATGAACTTGTACATTGTTATATGTATTTTTTCCTTCTATGATATCCTTTTTATTCATTTCTTTCACTTCTCTTTGAAGACTTTTTATTTCTGCTTCATATCCTTTGATGGTAACCTTCAAACTAGCTATATTTTTATATGGGTCCCATTGACTTAAGAATGCATGCTCCATTTTATCCCAAGTGTAAATATAAATCCTTTTCTTAGCAAAAATTTTCCACCAAACATGTGCTTCCTCTCTTAAAATTTTGTAAAGTTGGCATGGCCAAAAATGGTCACTAGAATATAGATATCTAAACTTCATCCACCATTCTTGAACATCAATGTCATCATTTCCAATGAAAATTGGCAACTCCATGATCTCAACCTAAAATAAAATCTTGAAGTAACTAGGGTTTTAAAATATAATAATTAAATATCCTTTATTCCCTGCTATCAAAAAGTAAACCTATAGATTTTTTTAAAAACAAATCTTACTAAAAATATGTGTAAAACTTATCCCAAAAATAAATTCAAAACTGGCACAAAACTTGTCTAATCTACAAAAAACCAAGCTTATTTGATTTGGCTTGATCACACAGAGCTTTTTGTTAGATCAGATTTCAAAGCTTTGTAATCTGCAACAAAGCTTTTCAGACTTAAGTAAAGCTCCAAACCCTCACCTCGCCTTAAACAAAACATAAAGCATTTTTTATATTCATCCAACCAGATTAAAAAATATTATCATTTTTATTTGTAATGATAATAAAGATCCATAAATAATCTAACTAAAAAAATCTCAAAACAAAATAATATTATCTTTCTTTCACACATTTCCACTTTCAAAGCTCAAGGAAAACCAAATAACATGAACCCATCTTTGAATCCCGGGCAAGGTGGCCCTAAGACAAATATCCAATTCTAAATTATGCTTAAATAGATAAATATACACAAAATGTAAAAAACTCTTCCATATTCAATACAAATAGGTGAAACAAAGAACACCCATTTCAAATCTTAGCTCAAGCAGGTGAAACAATAAATACTCATTTCAAATCTCAACTCAAATAGATGAAACAAGGAATATTCATATTCAAATCTCAGCTCAAACAAGTGAATCATGGAATACTTATATTGAATTCAAGGAGGCTAAAAGTACTCAAAGCATAAAATACCCATTTATGATTAATTGATGAATCAATATATTTCTCCTTTTTCGAAAAGAAAAGAAAATCCCAATTTCTTATGCAATAAGCAAACTAAAAGAACTAGACATGCATGACTTGAAAACACTTTCCAACTAGATTCTAGAGACCAAATTCTCTTGCTTTCTATCAACCACACATGAAATAGTTCTAGAGGCCTCTAAAACTTATTTCCCATGTAATTCAAATGCCCTAACCCCAATTTTCTAAAAGATCTTAAGGTTTGGTGTTAAAGAAGTCAATGAGAATTTCATATTTGAACATGTATCCATGGACATGAGGGGGAGGAAGAGCAATCCCCACACCTCCATCCCTCAAATTATATCCCTATCATCTTCCACTTAGACAATAATGCCAAAACCCTCCAAAGAGTGGAGTGTGTCATAATGAGGCATCTTATTTTTTCAAAGAAAAAAGAGTATACTTATATGATTGCAAGGAAAAAATAAATAAATCATTCAAAAATTTGGTTGGATCTAAGACTAGGGACATGGTGGGGTGACTTAGCCTATAAATTAATGCCCTTTTTCAAAGTTCAAAGAACAATATTTGTTAAAACCATTTAATGAAGGGAAAAAACACAAGCCCTAAATACACATTTTAATTCCCCAAATACTTTTCAACAAGCATTCAATAATGCAAAATTGAAATAATATTCTTCATCCAAAAGAACCATGTAATCAGTAATGTAATAATGTTTTATTCAATGATGTATGTATTTGTTTCTCTAAATTATTCAATTCCATGGATTTGTCACCCTCTCCCTAGTAATATCTTCTCTTCTTCAACTCTAAAGGGTGACTTGATAACACTTGCAACAATAAAAACAAGTTAACCTATCCCATGAGGGATATTTTAGTAGTGTATATTTGGATTTTCATGCAAGATATCTAAGTTCAAACTCTAGTACACGGGTACCAATACCCCTTTCAAAAACTTATGTTTTACCTTAAAAGTTTTTCCTGAAAGGGATAGGTCGATTGGTAGTGGTTGAGTGGTTGTCGATGGGCTACCCTGGTTTGATTCCCTATATGGTCGAGGGTCCCATTGACTTCGTCTTTACCCAGTGGGTAGGGATTATATAGGTTTTCCTATGCAATAAAAAATAAGTTAATCTATTACAATCATTGTTTTTTAAATTAAAATAAAACTAAATCACAACAATAAAATTATTATTTTTTTGCTTGAGAAAAAGGGGTTGTACTCGGGTCCCCCACCCTCGAGAAATCATAAATATCTCCTATAAAGTTTAATATTTTACAAACATATTCAATTCTCATCTCAATTGAGATGCTATAGCTAAATACCTACATATTTTTTCAAAAAAAGTTTGAATTCTTGATATTCATTTTTTGGATCTTCAATTTTCTTTGTAAATACAAATATCTAGCATTGATTTAACACCCCTTTTTATTTTATTTTTCTGTTGTTAGAATAGATCCATGCACTACCAACCAACAAAAGACCTTAATTTTTGGGGTTGATAATCCCTTCCAAATGAAATTCCATTCATAGTTTTGATTAATATTTCTTGCACTTTTATTCAAAAGATAAAAGTTCCACTTAACCATTGGTTCAACGGGTTTGTTCTTCTCTGACCACATAGGAATATCCTAACCCTCTTGGATAACCACATGAATTTTTTGCAATCGCTCCCTAAAAATATTGAGCTAGGGTTTTAGATTGTTAGGGAAATCCTCCAACAGACTCTCCTTAACTATTAATCCTTCCAACCTTATCCATGATCCACCATCACGTAGAAATATTTAACTCTTCTCAGGTTCTTTTGATTATAGTACTCCCTTGCTATGTCTAGGTCTTCATAGGTCTCCAAGGGTTTGAAAACTGTAATTGATCGATAAAACATGTCTATATTTCCTTCTTTAACCACCCACATTAGATTTTATTTTACAATGTATAGATCTCCCAAGATGTTTTTCCAGATTGATGTTCCCTTGGGATTCAGGATAAATTGTTGTAATAAATCCTTGATATTTTCCCCACCATAATACTGATGGATGATAAGGGATGCCCATGGAGTTGAGGGGTTCGAAATCAATATCCAAGCAGTCCTTGTAACCAAAGTCAGGTCCATCTTCTTGAATTGCCTTATCCCCAAACCTTAAGCTGGTTTGGGATTGACTATTTTTAACCATTTAACTAAATGGTATTTCTTATTGTTATTTTTATCGTCTGTCCACAAAAATGCTTTAGTTTCTTTTTCAATCTCCAAACTAATGGCCTTTGGCCCTAAGAGTAAAGTCATCCAATAGATTGGAATTGTAGATAAAGTTGATTTGATTGAGATTAACTTACCAACTAAGTTAAGAAATTGATTTTCCCAACTACTCATTGCTCTCCTAACTTTTTCTACCCAGCACTTCCAATCACTAATTTTGTGCCACTTTGATTGGCATTCCCAGATAATTTATTTATTTATTATCCAAATTATCTTGAAATGCAAGAATTATGTAGATCTTTCTCTTGAGATTTATTGATACATTGATACATTGATGAATAGTATGGAGTTGTTATCCTTGTTTATCTTACTACCTGAGGCTGTAGTGAAGTCCTTCAGAATACCCCAGATTGCTTTGGTTGTTTGAATGTTGGCCCATCCCATAAGAAGGGTGTCATAAGCAAATAGCATATGGGTTGTAGGTTTTACATTGGTTGAGGTCTTGATATCCTAAAAGTCTAGTTATTCTAAGGATACTTGAATTGCTTTGCTCAAACCCTCTAACACAAGGAAAAACAAGAAGGGAGAAAGAGGGCAGCCTTGTATAATGCCCTTGGATGTTTCAAAGAAGCTTGTGTGTGCACCATTTATCATCACTATTGCTTTTGGTTTACCAATGTAGCCCTGGGTCCATTTAATCCATCCTTCATTGAAACCCATTTGCTTCAAGATTTTATGTATGAATTTCTTGTCCAACCTGTCATAAGCACTACATAGGTCCACCTTGGTGACCGTTGTTTTTTTTTATATTATGATTGTTGAATGGATAGATTCTTGGGCTATGACAATATTGTCTTGAACGTGTGTTTGTGGTATGAATCCCCCTTGTTCCATTGATATTAACTCATTAAAGAAATTTTTGAGTCTAATGGTTATTAATTTAGATATAATGTTGTATGATGTGTTACATAGAGATATTGGTCTAAATCTATCAAAAGAAACTACATTGTTGTTTTTGGGGATAAGAGTTAAAAAATACACATTGATGGCTCCTTGCTCCATTAGTTCTTTACTCTTCAACCATACCCACCAAATTTTTCTTAATAATATCCTAGCATGCTTGGTAGAAGTTGACCTAAAAATTGTCCAGACTCGAAGCTTTATCTTATTTCATGTCTTGGATTATTTTGAAAACTTCCTCCTCTTTTACTGGTTTGAAGAGCTCAAAATTCATTCAAGGAATCACCACTGAGGAAATGAAACTCAAAATTCGTTGTTGTTCCTCTTCATTATTCTCTATTTCTTCATTCAAGAGATTTTAAAGTGTTTAACTGCCTTAGTCTTGATTTGATCTTGATATTTGATTATTTCTCCTTCATTTTTTATTTTAGCAATTTGGTTAAATCCTCTTCTTTGGTTTGTTGCTTTGTGAAAAAAATTTGTATTTGAATCCCCCTTTTGTAGCCATAATATTCTTTACTTTAACCTCAAAACTTGCTCTTCTTTCTCTTCTTCATTATCTATGATTGCCATTTTTCGTTCTCTTTAAATAGATCATCTTTCTAACCCTCTTGAAGAGCTTTTTGTTCAATCTAAGCTAGATTCTTTCTTGTTGTTAATAATTGAGCTTGTTGTTGATATTTGCTATCCTTCATGCATAACTGTAAACCTCTCTTGACATTCAATATTTTTTTGTGGAATTGATACATTAGTGTACCGAAAGGACTTCCATTGTTGTACCAATATTTAATCCTGAACAAGAAATGTTCATGTTCTATCCAATGAGGTTGAAACTTAAAGGGCATATTTTAGACTTTTAAAATAAAGTGATATTTGATAATGATTGACCAATGGTTCGAAATGGTACCTAAGAGAACCCTTGTTTTGACCACCAAAGAATCAAATATTAAGCTCTCAGAGATTAAGAATCAGTCTAATCTTTCTACAATCATCACCCTCCCTTTTCTTCTGTCATTCCAAGTGAACCAACCTTCTTTTGGAAGGATATCAACTAAATTAAACTGGTGTATCCCCCTATATATTTTTGGATGAAATGAGTAATTTTTGTTGAAGTATCCACTTTTTCTCTTGGCTACTTAAAATAGTATTAAAATTTCCTCCTAAGACGATATGTTGATCATTTATGTTGTTTGTTAAGTTCCAAACTTGTTACCACATATTTCTAACTTTATTGAGATGTCGTTGGGCCCATAGATATTGATTACATTGAATGGGACCTTCAGGGAAGAGTCATGGAAAGTTAAACATAACCAATTGTTGCCTATACTCTTCCTGATAACTTCTAAAGACCTATATTTCCACAATATGGTCAAACCACCAAATTGACCATTTGAACTAATTGCTTTTAGATGATAATTTTTCCAAATGCAGTCCTTTACTTGGCAAATATCCTCCTCACTCAACTTTGTTTCTTGAATTAAGATTATACTTGTTTTTTTGTTTGTTAATTTTTTGCCTCAAAGTATTTATTTTTTTAGGGGAGCCAAGATCCCTGATATTCCAAGTTATAATTTTTAATTGAGGGGTTTTCTCTCCAACCTAGCCCTAAGAATACTTGAATCCTCAAGAGTGAGTTCGGTACCCTTTGCTATAGCATATTTAGCTTGTTTATCTCCCATTGTTTTGTTTGACAGTCTACCTACACTTTTGGGGGATCCCCTTGTATCCATGTCATACTATTTGTTTCTACCTATTTGGTTTTTTGCATCATAACCTTGGGCTAGATTTTGTTGTTTTGGAGGTATATTTGTAGAGGCAATAATATCTACCAATTTATTTTCAAAATGAGTTACAATCAGAGTAGCATTACTCAAACATGAATCATCAGTAGTCGTCTCTTGTTTAGGAATTAGTACATTTGCTCAACAAGTCTCGATTCTTGCATTTGTTTGTAGGTCCCCCTTGTTCAACTACTGTTGGTTCTCTATAGTATCATCAATATGCTTTTCCTTGCCTACTATTTAATTTTTCCCTATGTTTTTATTCTTGGGTCCCTCGGTTGTAGTTTCTATTTTTGTGACTTGTTGAAGAATCTTAAACCTGTTATTAGTTGAGGTGCTCACCCCTAAGTTTCCTTGTTGAGGGTATTAAGGTTTTTGATAGTCTACTTCATATCCCTTTCTTCTTCTAACTTCTTGGTAGTCATCATTTATGGTATTCCTAGGATTCTCTATTTCTATACCCTTCAGACAGTATCAAGCAAACTGGTCATACTCATGGTAGCAGACACATTTGAATGGTAATGACTCATAGTCTAGCTTATGTTCTAAATGGAGAGAGTTTACCTTCAGATAAATAGCTTCTAGAAGTCCAATCTCAATATCCACCATCACATAGATTGATTTTACTACTGCATTAAATCCATTGTATTATGCTCCTCTCACAAACTTGCCCAATCTATTCCCAATGGTTTCCAAGATTGATTGCTTTCTTAAGAACCAGGGAATAAAAGGTAACCTTACCTAAATAAAAACTTCTTTAGGCACTTATTACATAGGGCTAAAGTGGAGGTGCCATGGTGAAACGTAAAGCCCACTCCTACTCATAAAATAGAGTCCTTGTTTGAACACCTTCTCCCTATTACTTGTAGAGTTGAATGCCACTATGAAGAACCCTTGGCCTTCCATTGATAGTTCTATTTTCCCTTCAACCTGAAAACCCTAGTTTAAGTCTATCCAAGATTTTAATGCAGATTCCTTGGGCCACATTCTATAGAAATATCTAATGAGTGCAACATTCTCCAAATTATGGATCTCCTCAGTCACCTCCTGTAGGTTGATTTCAATATTCAGATTATCATCAAATTTCTTTACAAAGCCAAGAAATTTTGGTTTAGGTCTCTTACCCCTTTCCTAGAGTGAATGGGTAGCTTGATCTACTATGGTTCCATTAGAAGCACAATTAGGCTAGGGGGACAAAGGGCCCCCCCTACAGCCTCACCAACCCTTGCTAGGATTTACTAGTGCTCCATAGGGTTCACAATACTCCTACCATATTGTTCCCAGATATGTCTTTATGCATTATGAGCCAAGAGAAAATAGAATTTGACATTTAGGTTCTTGAAGACTAATTACTCTTTGAATTTTCTCTATTCCTTGTTATCAAAAAACAATTCTATAATTTTTCTTCAAAAACAAGTTAAACTGCAATCGATTTGCTAACCTTGACTGACAAAAATATCTATAATTTTTTTGGCAATTTGAAAAATCTTCATTATTTTTGTCCTAGATGATTAACTTCATAGGGTCATATCTCCCTCAATACTATTCAGATTCCTTTATATGACCAGTTATTTTAAATCTCTTCAAATTTTGCACATGTTGGTCTAAGAATCATCTGAATTGGATAATCCTTCATAAAGATATGACTCTAGGATTACTGCTAACTTCTCACACAAATAATAAATACTCTTTCCTTGATATTTGAATAATCTCGAACCAGATATTATCCCTAATTCCAAATTCACGAGTCTATACCTTTGCAAGCTAACCTCTCCAATATTCTTTCCTCTATAAACACTTATTCCATTTGCAAATATAAATTTAATTTTTTCTTCAAATTATTTTCCAAGAAAATCCCTCTACATTTTATCAATTTTAGATGCTACATTTACTATAACAATAAAATTCTAAAGATGGAGATGATGAGTGGTGAGTTGGTCCTAACCACGACTGGCAGAAGGGAGAAGATCGAGAAACTGGGGGTTTTCTGCTAGAGATCGAAGTTGTATTGTGGTAGAAGGGAGAAAACCGACTTGTTTTTTCTGGTATGGTCTGTTACTGTATTTTGCTGAAACTCGTGTTTCTGAAGTTTTAATCTGGCTTTAGAGTTTGTTTTTGCCTTATTTTGTGTAATTTAAGGGTTACAATAGAAAACCCTAATAGAAGGCTTGAAAAAATAGAGAACGCTTGAAATTGAAAAATTAGGGTTTACAAGGGGGGAGAATTCAATGGGAGAATCCTCGGTAGGAGGGTTCACACAGGGGACTTCTGAGGGAAGGACTCAGAGTCCCAAGGGACCTAATACGCAATCCTTTGCGGAAGCGGTCAGAGGCAGTAATGGAAAGAGAGATGATACAGGAGAACAGGCCCAAAAAATCCTACAAGCCATGGGTAAAAGAAAGGAGACTGAAGCTGAACAAGCCAAAAGAAATGGATGTTTACCTCAGACAGAAACAATTCCAGTGCTAGAAATTGTAGAAGAACTCATAGCAGATGAGATTGTGTATAAATCCAAGCATGCCTTAATATGCAAGTTTGTGGGACTCCGACCTTCTGCAAGGTTCTTGTACTCCTGGGCCAGAAAGCATTGGGCACCACAAGGGGAATTGGATATCTTCACATTATCGAATGGATACTTCGTAGTTGAATTCACAATGATATCTGACAAGGACAGAGCTTTTGAGGGAGGTCCGTATAACATAGGCCCTGCAGGTCTATTCATGCAACCATGGTGACCCACTTTTGATCCTAGAACTGAACCCTCGATAGCTCCAATTTGGCTAAAATTATTTGCACTTCCTTTAGAATACTGGAAAGAGGAAATTTTGGAGTTGATAGGTAATCTCTTGGGAAAATACATAGGCAGATCAAGAGAATCAATGGAAGGAGGATCAACAGCGTATGCCAGAATTTGTGTGGAGATGGACTTGGGAAAACCATTGCCAGCAGAAATTGACCTCAAAGTTGGAAGGAATATATGGAGACAACAAATAGACTATGAATCTGTGCCTTTCAGATGTAGAGCATGTCATGAATATGGACATTTGGTGAGAGGCTACCCCAAACTAGCCAAAGGAGAGACAAATCCAATGAATCCAAACCCAGGAAACCAACCTCAGCAAAAAGAAAATGAACAAGGATTTCAGACGGTTATGAGAAAAGGAACAAAAAATAATAACCAAGAAAGAGGAAGAAATCAGTAGAAGGGAGGAAATACAAATCAATGCCAAGAAGGAAGGGCTCCATCCAACAAATATGAGATCCTCAGGCTAGATGATCCAATGGAAGGAGAGGAACTACCACACTCAAATCAAATAGAAAATCTAGAGAAATCGGTAGCAGAAGAGGTTCATCATCCACAACATACAGATATAGAAAAACAACAATACCTAAAAGTAATGAGAGGGGTAGAAGAAGGACAATCCATATAGGTACAATTTGCATCAACCAAAGAACAATAGATAGAATATAAAGAGCAGCCACAACCAGATACAGAAGGAGCTCTAGTATTGTATAATAAAGAGCCACATACATCTAAGGAGGTAATTATGGGAATAGCAGAGAAAAATAGAGAAAATCCAACCCTTGGGATAAGCCAAATGGAGAAAAGGCTAAAAAATGCAAACTCTCAAGGAGTAGGTAGAAAGACAAACAAAGAAAAAATACAACAACAAGGAGAACAGTTGAGAGAGGCAGGCATGGTTAAACCCATAGCCAACTTCTACAACATGGGTTCCCAATGATTATACACACATGGAATGTAAGGGGATTAAATGATCACCCTAGACAATTGGTTGTTAAACGTATGATAGAAGATAACCACCCAGATGTGGTTTTATTACAGGAAACTAGAGCATCACTGGAAGCAATGCAAACAATATCCAAGAGATGTTGGAGGAATGGAGACTATGAGGCCCAAGCTTCCCATGGTTTCTCTAGGGAATGGCCACTTTGTGGAATAGAGACACTTTTCAGCAGGTAGGAGCAACATCAGCTAGAGGGATATTGATGACCAGATTGAGAGATAGAGAATCAGACTCAGTCTGGCTGATTATTAACTTTTATGGGATGAAGGAAGTGCAGGAACAAAAAACCCAATGGAAGTCAATCCAGGCTATTAGAGAAGCTTACCCAGAAGATAGGTTCCTGGTGGGTGGAGACTTCAATGCCAAGATGTCAGTGAATGACCAAGAGGGAGGCCTAAATCATCTCAGTGAGAAGGACAAACTCCTGATTGTCCAAGCTAATAATTTAAATCTGATTGACATTCCACCTCCAGGATGTGGTACTACTTGGACCAATAAAAGGAAAGGAGACCAAGCAATAAAATCAAGATTAGATAGGATATTGATAGAGGAAGAAATTCACCAGTTATGGAGCTATCATTCAGAAATCATAAACCTGTTATCTTTCGATCATTTCTCGGTACGTCTAAATATCACAAACAGAATACCCCAGTCCAAAAATCGCCCCTTCAGATTTGAGAACTTTTGGCTTCTAAACCAGGAATTACCAGAGTTAGTTCAACAATGGTGGCAACAAGGAAAACCAACATTTGGAAAGGCACAATTTCAGCTACACTCCAGATTGAAATATATCAAATATAAATTGAAAAACTGGAGCAAATTCCAAAGATCAGATTTTCAGCAACAAAGAGCAGAGCTAGTTGAGAGAATGCAAGGAGTTGCAGAAAGAATTCGTTCGGAACCCCTTTTAGAGGAATTACTCTCCCATGAAAAGATCTTAATGCAGGAGGAAGAGGAGCTAGATAAGAAAGAAGAAACCTATTGGAAGCAGAGATCTAGAATTACTTGGCTTCAAGAAGGAGATAGGAATACAAAGTTCTTTCACCAGTCAGCCACAACTAGGAAACACTATAACCGGATTGATGCTTTAACAAATGCAGAAGGACTCCTTGAAACCACCACTTCAGGTATGCAAAAAGCAGCTAATGAGTATTTCTCCACTTTGTTTACTGCAGATTCACATCTGTCAAAACAATCCTAGGAGGAAATCTTGGGAAGTATCCCTAGATTAGTCTCTCAAGAGCAGAATGAGGAGCTTATGAAAGAGATCAAAGAAGAAGAGGTGAAAGAAACAATCTTCTCCATGCAATCAGGAAAGGCCCCAGGTCCTGATGGATTACCAATAGAATTCTATAAAGCTTTTTGGGATATTATAGGAGAAGATATAACTAGAGCAGTAGAAGAAGCCAGATCCAGTGGTAGGATTCTCAAATCCCTCAACCATACTTTTCTAGCTTTGATTCCAAAGGGAGGAGAGATGGAGAATCTAACCAATTACAGACCAATAGCCCTCTGCAATGTGATCTACAAGATCATCACCAAGGTAATAGCCAACAGACTAAAAGCTATATTACCAAATATCATATCTCCTGAACAAGGGGGATTTGTGCAGGGTAGACAAATATTAGATGGGATTGTAATAGCACAAGAAACTATACATCATATGGGCCAAAGAAAGAACAAAGGAATGTTCCTAAAGTTAGATCTATCCAAGGCCTATGATAGAGTGAGTTGGGAATTTTTGGATCAAATTTTGCAAAGATTTGGATTCCAAAAATATTGGATCAACTGGATACTTGAATGCATCTCCACAGTCTCCTTTTCAGTGCTCATCAATGGAACCCCCTCCCCACTATTCAAGGCTAGCAGAGGAATTAGACAAGGAGATCCTCTCTCTCCATATTTGTTCATTATTTTTGTAGAAGGACTGGGAAGACTCATACAAAAGAAAAAAGTAGAGAACAACATTATAGGAATTCAAATAAATAGAGATATAGCTATCACTCATCTACAATTCGTAGATGATACAGGATTATGGGGGAAGCAACAATAAAAGAAGCAACCAATATCAGAGAAATATTAGACTGCTACACTACAGCCACTGGCCAACTTCTAAATGAAGAAAAATCTAAAGTTGTCTTCTTTAATGTTCATAAGAGAATCAGAGATCGGATAGCAAACATTCTTAGGTTCTCAATGGCCTCGTGTCCATTAGATTACTTGGGAATTCCCTTAACAAAAAAAATCCTAAAAAAGAAATATTGGAAATCCATAAAAGATAAAATTTTCTCAAAGTTGTCACACTGGTCTCATAGATGGTTAAGCTTTGGAGGCAGAGTCACACTTTTGAAGTCAGTGTTACAAGCAATGCCAGTTTACAAATTTTCCATTTTAGCAGCCCCAAAGAGCATACTCAAATATTTGGATAAACTGATGAGAAAATTCTTATGGTCAGGAGCACAAGAAAATCAGAAAAAATGCTTTGGTAAGCTGGGAGAAAGTCTGTCAACCAAAGGAAGAGGGAGGTCTTGGAATCAGAGTTGCATCAACAAACAACCTAGCACTAATAGGGAAGTTATACTAGCGGTGGATCACAAACCCAGATCAGTTATGGAGTCAAGTTCTAAAAGCTAAATATTACCCTACACATGAAATGGAGGATGTCCCATGGTTTCTAGTTATAGGTGTGGGATCAGAGATATGGAAAACACTCAAAAGAGGGGCCTCACTGATTAAGGAAGACTTACATTGGAAAGTAGGTGATGGGAGAAAAGTCAGTTTGTGGGATGATTCTTGGGAATTTCCCCCCCATTATCAAACAATACCCTCATCTTAGTGGCATCAGAGAGACTCTTCATAATCATGGCCAAACTCTTATATCTCAGTATCTCATCCCCCCAAGCCAACAACTAGCAGCTTCAGGAAGATGGCAAAATTTGGACCAGTGGTTAGGTGAAGAATGGGAAGCTGAAAAATGTGAACTGAAAGAAATTCTAGAAAAAAGAACATGGCTATGGAAAGATGGACCTGACCAACTAGCATGGGGATATGGGAAACAAGGCACTTACACAGTGAAAGCAGGCTACCGAAAGGCTCACCAAAGTAGCAAGAACCAACCCCAACAACAACATCCCTGGAAAGAAATATGGCAACCAAAAGGTTGGCCGAAGGTTAATTGTTTTATATGGCAGGTTGCTCACAAAAGCATTATGACTCAGGATAATATGAGGAGAAAGGGGTTCATTGGACCCAGTAGATGTGTAATGTGCTTCCAAGAGGTAGAAACTATAAACCACCTCCTTTTTTATTGCTCCTATGCTTACACAATCTGGAATTGGTGGTACTCCATATTTAGCCAAACAGAATGGTATCCTCCTAATGGTAGTAATTTTTGGGACTATTGGTCACATAACACCTTCAAATCCAAAACACTAAGCACAACTTGGAATTTAGGGATTGGCTTCATCTGCTGGCAAATATGGTTGGAACGGAACAACAAAATTTTTAAAGAGGAATTCGGCTCAGAAGAGAGGACCTGGGGGATTATGTTAAGGAAGTTATTAGAAACAGTGCAGACCAAAGTACAGGAAGAATCTCCGATGACAGAGGTAGAACAAGACATTTGGGCACAACTATGGAATCAAATGCAACATGAAAGCTATCAGGAATAGAAAAAAGAACAAAGAGGGCTTCAGTAATCTTTGTTGGAAGAGGACATATACAGTTAAGAAGGAGGTAAAGTTTAAAGAACAGGGGATTCAGAGATCCTGGGCAGATAAAAGAAAACAGAAAAACTGCATTTTGAGCCTTGCCAAGAAAGGCAGGATATCAAAATGGATTTGTATAAGCTGATCAGTTTTTTTGAATAAAATTTTTACCTTTTACTCAAAAAAAAAATAAAATTCTAAATGATGACTTAAAAATTCCAAGTCATTCATCTAAAATTAATACATCATTTAATATTAAAAAATTTAGGATATTACATTCAAAGTATGTCCTTCATGCTTGCTTCACCATGCATTCCTAAGAATGTGTTGTTATCAAGCTTTTGTCAAGTCTTTACAGTCCTTGATGGTGATGATAACCCCAGTTGTCACCACCATCACCTTGATGTACCATCACTATTTCTATTTTCTCGTAACATTCACAATCATCATCTAAAACAATTTTAATAAACTTATAAAAACAATAATGAAGATTTATCAGATTGCATGGACTCAAATAGTTTAAAATATAGATTTTAATTATAAACATCAAATTCAAATATATGTTAGATAATATTTATATAATTACCAAAAGTACCACTATGTAATTAGTTGAAATACTATGATAATGTGGTCATGATCATGATATAATATGAGTGATTATGATCGAATAATGAAGTTGAAGCTTGGATGGCTTTGGAAGGGTTAAAAATATGCAAACAAATGAAATTGGATAAAGTATAGATGGGAGGTGATTCACTCATAATAATAAATGCTATTTTGAAGAAAGCTAAGGCTCTATGGAACATACAAGAGATAATTGTTGAAATTCAAGACCTTGCTATAGATTTTGAAGAAATCAGGTTTACACGGAAATTAAGGGAAGAAAGCAAAAAGCATCAAGTGGCATTAGCTCAACCAATTATATTCCAAAATATTTCAAGGAGGAGACCTAAGGTCGAATCTTGCCAAACGATACATGGATAATATCCAGCTTTGTTGTAATACCACTATGTGGTGATAATGTAATATGGGTGGGGCTCATTTAAATCCCATATAACCCATTAAAAAAAAGGGGAAGGAAACAAATGTGCAAATAGGCTAGCCAATATAGGGGTTAATTGAGGATCGTGAAGTAAAATTCTCTTTTCCTTGGTTAGAGGAGGTAGTAAGTTTATCTAAAGTTGACAAGAAAATGTTGAATGTCTGAATAAAATAATAATTAAGAATTACTTTATTGTTTTCCATTTGTAATATTTGCTTTATTTTATAACATTAATGTGCTTTCATATAAACTATTTATTATAATTTTTGTGGTTGCACTTGTGCTTCAGGAAGGAAACTAGCAATCCAAAACTGGTAAAGCGGGCTATGATAGTGCAATGTTTTTTTAAATATTACTCTACTAAGATGCAATGCATAGACAATATAGGTGAAGTTTTGATATTGTGAAGGTTGTTGTAAAAAATTGTCAAGAAGGATGTTGAATTCTAGAATATTTGTATTCACGCACAAAATAAAAAAAGTTCCAGAAAATGAAAATCAATAATTCAAACATTTAATGTAAAATGATATAGCAACTCAATTGAGATGAGAATTGAATTTGTTTGTAAACTCTCATGTTCTAAAGAAGATAGTTGTGATTTGTCAAGGGTGGGGTACCCGAGTACAACCCCTTGTTCTCCAACAAAAAGAAATAAGTGATTATGATAAAAAATAGAAAAAACCATTTTAACACCATTCGAAATGATCTTATAAGTTAATATTTCTTTAAAAAAATTATGAGACTAATTTTCGTTTTAATAAAATTTTAAATTTTAAAGTAATTGACTAAAAAAATTGCTCCTTTAAAACATTAAAACTATTCAAACCACAACAGGGTGTGTGTGCATGAGCTTGTTAAAAAAAAAAAACTAAATAGTTAATAATAGGATGGATGAAGGTACTCACAAATTCTAGGCCTAAACCTGCACATGGGTCTCCTCTTTTAGAGTCTAGAAATTCGATGGATTAAACTTATATAATTTGATTAAATGTTTAGGTTCACTAATAAGATTTGAACCTTAGTTTATTATATGCAATTTTTTGTTTCCTAAGTATTTACAAAATTGTTTGGAGACTTTGATTGTGGAGGCTGACAAATCCTACAAGTCCTTGAATGCATATTCAGATACGTGGATTTCCTAGCTTAATCAATGCCTCTCAACCTAGTATTTTTTGTTTGTAAAGAAAAATATTGTAAATTGAGGGTTTTGGGGGGAAATTTGTGTAAATCAAGGGTTTCACGATGAAAATCGATGTAAAATAGGGGTTTTATCAGCAAAAATAATGTAAAACCATGAAAATATCAAGAAAAGTTATGTTATGAATTTTAACTCAAGGCTTTTTTATTTTTTTGAGAGCCTACTATATCATGTAGGTCCCTATTGTTTTTCTTAGCTTTAGACTGCTACACCGTGTGGGTCCTTGCTACCACAAAAAGGGAGATCCCTCCCCTAAAAATATCTTTTGGAGATGTAGTTAGAATAGGATAAGGAGGAAATGAGGGTAGTAATGCCAACAAAATTCCAAGAAGACCTTTGAGAATGCCTAAAGGAGATCCTAGGAAAATAGAGAAGGGTTGCATGAAGGCTGCAAATGGATCTCCAATAGTGAGATTGGAGAGGGAAGATATTCAAGATGGTATTGATGCTATGGAGAAAAGAGGACTGATATGTAGGTTTATGGGCTTCAGACCCCAATTGCCAACTTTCAAAATATGGGCATCCAAGCAATGACAAACAAAAGGGGAATACCAAATAGCAATTTACCCTAATGGATATTTTTATCATCTTTGCCAGTGAGGAAGATAAAGAGCAAATATTCTAAGAGGGTCATGGTTCTTTGGAAGAGCAGGGCTCTTCATGAAACCTTGGCACACAAAATTTAAAGTAGAAGAGAAAATGCCATTAGTAGGACCACTATGGGTTAGGTTATTTGGGTTACATACAAAATTTTGGAATCCCAATATTTTTATAGCTATCAAAAATACATTAGGTACCTTTATGATGGTGGTAGATAACACATACAAGTTTGAGCAAATCATTTATGCTCGCTTATGTGTTCTAATGGACTTTGATAAACCATTGCTAAAGAAAATCACACTACAAGTGGGGGAGGAGACATGGGAACAAGAAGTAGACTATGAAAATATTTCTTTCTAGTGCAGAATCTATCATGAGTATGGTCACCTAGAAAGGGAATGTCATCATAAAATTCTAGAACAAAGAAAGGAGGAGGTTAGTTTAGAGAGCTTCCAAGAGCCTAAGAGGAGATCAACTCAAAGGAAAAAGATGACTAAGGAGAATACCATGACAACAAATAATATTTTTACTAATCTCCCTACAGAAGACATGGTTGATGAGGAGGATGACTCAATGGAGACAAAATATTGGAGACACAAATTCTAAAAAGAACTGATGGTTCAAATAAAGAGGAAATAGTAAAATCCACCCCAACCATGGTGGAAAAACAAATTATTAAGCAAGCAAAAACCAGTCAACAACCCAAAGGCTACCAAAAAATAAAAGAGAGGGAAAAGTGAAAGATAAGAGTCAATCAAATGAAGGAAGTCGATAGGACCTAAAGGAGGGTGGGGAACCTTTGGTTCCTCCCAAAAATGCTTTGGTAGTTTATTCACACACCCCAAGGTTGGATTCCATCCAGGATTCATCTAGGATAAGATAGGAAAAAAGTAAAAGAATGAAACTAGATACTAATAAGAAGGTAGGGCAGAAATCAAACCATCACTACATTACTAGGGAAGGGGAAAATTTGAATGCTAAAGGTAAGGTCATTGCCCTTACGAATCTCTTCAATCCCCATTCTTAATGAGAATCATTTCATGGAATGTTAGAGGGCTTAAAGGAAGCCCCTCCAAACACAATGAAATTAAAAGGATGATTCAAGTAAACAAACCACAATTAGTCTTCCTCCAAGAGACTAAAGTGTTAATGGAAGAAATGGAGATATTGGCAAAGAAAATATGGCCTATAGGGAAGGTGGACTCTCTTAGTTCCCAAGGTGCATCAAGAGGCCTCTCTTGTCTGTGGGATCCAAAGGAGTTTGTAGTTCACTTAGCCATAGGAAGCTAGGGAATTCTTGCTTTTCTAGGTCAAGGAAGGTAATCAGATCAAAGTATTTTGTGTATTAATATTTATGCACCCATCTCTATAGAGGAAAAAAGAAAGCAATGGAACCATATATGCCACCTTGTTGCCCAATTCCCTATAACACAACTTATACTAGGAGGAGACTTCAACACCATTCTTTCCCTGGAAGAGAAAGTGGGAGGGACTAGAACACTGGATGTTGGATCAAACCTAATGCATGAACATATGAGGCACCTCCATTTAATTGATGTCAAACCAAAAAATGGTATGATGACTTGGTCAAATAGGAGGTAGGGATCAACATGCATATTGGAGAGATTAGATAGGTTCATGATCTTGGATGAGCTCCTCTCACATGGAACCATCCCAAAAGGACAAACTCTCAACAATATTGGTTTAGATCACTAGCCCATCTTGATGGACCTTTGGAAACCTAGTTGCAACTACACTCCATTCAGATTCCAGCTTATGTGGCTTTGAGATAGCACTTTCAGACCTTTGGTCCAATAGTGGTGGATGGAAGGTAAGCCAAGATTTGGTAGTAAAATGTATTATTTTGCAAAGAGACTATAATATTTAAAAAGCAAAATCAAGGCATGGAATTGGAAGGAGTTTAGGGATGTAAAGAAAAAAAGGTGAAGTTGGCTCTTCAACTTGAACAGGTGAATGAGCAAATTTGCACTATGGGTCTCTCAAAGAATCTAAGATAAGAAATAAAATTAGCCACTAATTTGGAGGAATGGGAGAAATGAGAGGAGTTGTTATGGAAGCAAAAATCTAGGATTCAGTGGCTACAAGAAGGGGACAAGAATACAACTTTCTTCCATAAATCTCTTCTTTCAAGAAGGGCTTATAATTTCATATCATCCTTAAAAATAAATATGGGTGAATCAATGTACTCATGGGATGGTATGAATACTATTGTTATTGATTACTTTGCAAAACTTTTCTCAACAACTCCTTTGAATCTAAGAGCTCAACAAGAAGTCCTATAGGAAATTCCTTCGCTTATCATAGAAGAAGATAATTTAGTCTTGATAGGTGTTGTTACTATTAAGGAACTACAAGAAGTGGTATTCAAAATGAAAAAGGGAAAACACCTGGACTAGATGGATTTCCCATTGAATTCTTTCAAGAATTTTGGGATTTACTAAAGGAGGATCTACTTGAGGTGGTAGAGGAAACAAGGAAGGCCAAAACTATGCTCAAGGAAATTAATAAAACATACATAGTGCTCATCCCTAAGTCTTAGGATGTGGAATAGATTGCTAGTTTTAGATCGATAGCACTATGTAATGTACTTAAAATTATTACAAAGATATTGGTAGATAGATTGAAACCTCTACTCCATAAGATAATTTCACCAGAGCAGGGAGGTTTTGTGGGAGGAAGGCAAATTGTAGATGAGATAGTCTTGGCTCAAGAGGCTTTACATTCTATGTAGGCACAAAGCTCCTCATCCATGTTTGTTTGATTGGACCTGTCCAAGGCATATGATAGAGTAGATTGAAACTTTCTTCTTAAGGTGTTGGATCAGTTTGGTTTTTCACAAGACTAGATAGAGTGGATTAGAGGCTGCATTTATTTGGTCTCCTACTCAGTGCTTATCAATGGAATCCCATCCCCTTTGTTTACAACTTCTAGAGGCATTAGGCAAGGTGATCCTCTCTCGCCTTACCTATTTATTATACTGGCAGAATATTTGGGATAAATTATTTCCAAGGGGAGAGCAAATAGATCTCTATAGGGAATCACAATAGCATTTAGAGTGACATTGATATCCCATCTACAGTTTGTAGATGACTCCATATTGTTGGGGTATGCATCTGTGAGAGAGGCTTCTAGACTTAAAAATATTTTGAATCTTTTCTCCACAACCATAGGATAATTGATTAATGAAGAGAAATCAAAGATTAACTTTTTCCATTGCTCAACCCATCAAGAAACCATGATTTTGGATGTCCTTCATTTCAAATAGACCTCTCTTCCAATTACCTATTTAGGAGTCCCGCTCAAAACCACAAGGTAAAAGGAGTGGTTGTGGTTGATAGACAAAATAAAAAGAAAATTGGACAATTGGACTAATAGATGGATTTCTTCGGGAGGCAAAATCACCTTGGTCAAATTGGTGCTTCAATCCATCCCTATATATGTCTCCTCGGTCCTGGATATACCTAAAGTAGTTTTGAGGGAGCTAGATAAAATAAACCAGATATTTCTATGGAGTGGAGCAAAAGTAGAGAGGAAGTAGAAACTGAAGAACACAAGCTTATACTGAGAGGGGGGGTGAACAGTATAAAACCACTTTTTACTTTTTATTCCAAATCAATATTATGTTGTGTAAAGATAGTAGTATCAATAGCAGTAATCAAAGCAATGCACAAAAACCATACACAATAGAGACACCGCAATTTACGTGGTTCACCCAATATGGGCTACTTTACGGAAAAAATATTTTACTAAAAATTTCTCAATAAACCTCTTTGGGAATCACTCCCAATTACAATGTTTATGGATCTCTGTCCAAAGGAGATGTTAATCCCCTAATCTCAAGTTTGTGGATCTCTTCCATAGGAGAAATATTTCTCCTTCTACTCTGGCTATGTGATCTTCTAGAAGACTCTGTCTCTCTGCTACACTAACTGGTGGACCTCTCTCCACTTGAATACTCCTCATTCAGATTTGTCTTCAACTGTGCTGGCTGCTGGATCTCTATCCACTGAGACTCTGTCCTCTGTACTCTATCACCTCCAAAGCTCTGTCAATAGGCTCACTAAGAACCTGCTCAATAGGCTCACACAGAACTTGTCAAATCTGTGCTAGCAAGCTCACCAAGAACTTGCCCAAATATGCTCTAGCAAGCTCACCAAGAACTTGCCCAAATTTGCTCTAGAAAGCTCACCAAGAACTTGCCCAAATATGCTCTAGAAAGCTCACCAAGAACTTGCCCAAATCTGCTCTAGCAAGCTCACCAATAACTTGCCCAAAACTATCCACAAATTTGTCCCAACATTATCCTCAAATATGTCCCAAAGGCCTTCTCAAAGGCTCAATCAATCATGCTCAAGTAGTACTCAAAATGAACTCAAAAATGAATGGCAATCTCAACTCAAATCAACTCATAGAAGCATAAAGAGAATTGTTATGGACTCAATATGTTCTAATCTCAATATTAATCTCAACTCAACTCAACTCAAATCAACTCATAGAAGCATAAAGAGAATTGTTAGAGACTCAATATGTTCTAACCTTAATCTCAACTCAACATAGAATGATGGAATAGTTTGTTTCATAGAACTTGAACAATCACTTCACACATCACTTGACTAGGCTCAATCAACTCAACTCAACCAATCATCACAAGGAAAAACTCTTTCTCACACAACCTTAGTCCAAGTATGTATCAACCAACTCAAATATTTCCAACAATGCTCAACCACAAATCTCACATAACAATGATACTCATGTTCTTTTCTAACTCAAGTTCTTTCACAACCAATGGGATTCAACAACTATTCTTATCAAACAAGGTTTAGACACAACTCTCAATTCAGAAAACCTTAAAGCATTCAACCAACCACTTTCGAAAAGGAAACCACAAACAATCCTTTTCCCTCCAATGATATTTCAGAAATCAACCACCATAAACAATCAATAGGAGAATGTGCCCAAAACTTTTATGAAGATGAAAAAACCTCTTTGTAAATCTGCCACAATCACAAAATTCTTTTGCCAATCTTCACAAGGGTTAGTAGATCACAAAATAATCAACATTACTCCACTTTTCAATAATCGTCACCAAGGTCTTTAATTGCACAACTTCCTTATCTCTCCTAAAACCACTTGTACCATAAAATAAAATAAATCAAAAAATTGCATAACCTTTTCACTCCCAAAACCACTTATACCATAAAATAAAATAAATCACAATATTACATACCTTGTCACCTCATGAAAGAATTAATCCTCTTGAAAAATAACAAGGCAAACTTCACTTTTGGAACCCCTTTGTAAAATCAGAAATATCTCTTTACACACACCTTATTTCTCCTTCTAAATAAGTTAGTCAAATAGCCCTCGAAATAAAATTTCCGACGATATATAATATGCCCCCTTTCCTAAATAAATTGAAACCTTTACATATATATATATGCCAACCTCCATTAATTGCACATAGGTTGGCCCTCCATTAATTTAAACTTAAACTTTAAACTTTAATATCTTCATCATCGGAGGTCCTTTTTCGATGAAACAAAATTCCACCTTGGATTTTAATAAAAGCCCTTTCCACATAAGCCCACCATGGTTTTAAATAAAACCTTTTATTTTGCCTACCTTGGTTTTCATAAAAAAACCTGTATATATCCATGCTCTCCAAAATATCATAGATGATTATCTATGAAGTGCTTTTGCCATCAAAACTCAATGTGACATCAATGATCCATGTGACATCAATGACAACATAAAATAACTCAAATTTCCAACAGAAACTAAATATATGGCATCAATTATGCCTCCCAAAAAGAGGAGGTTTAGGATTTATATCATCTATAAAAATAACAAAGAATTTACAGCCAAATTGTATTGGAGGTTACTCAAGTCTCCTATTGCATTTTAGACTCGAAAATTGAGAGCTAAGTATGTTGAAAACATGATGCCAATAGAATTTATCAGATATCAGCTACCCAATAGAGGTTCCCCAATCCTTGTGGTGCTAAGAACAGGATAAGCGATGATAAAGACACAACTATTCTTATCACCAACAATGGACAACAAGCCAACTTTTGGATTGATGCATGGGATGGAGACCCTCCACTAACTAGATAGTTTTCAAAGTGGAAGCCACTTATGGAACAATCACATAAGGAAGACTAGCTAAAAGTATCTTGACATTACAAGAATAATGCATGCAATATTAAATTGGGAAGAAAATGGATTCCAACCATAGAGTAGCCTATGGTAGCTTTAGAGGCACAAAGAAAAGATATTCAAAGGTCCTCCAAATGAGGTTACTTTCATGGTCTTCGGCAGAGGATACTCTTATTTATGTTAGACCATTGTTAATCCTCTTTGTGATATTTTTACCTAGTTATGAAAACAACAAATTTGGTCTAAAATTAGATTTTTCATATGGCTTCTACTCCATAAGAGGGTCCTCATTGGTGATCAACTGATTCAAAGAGGGTTTTGTGGTCCATAGA
The DNA here is from genome assembly GCA_028583015.1 of Wollemia nobilis. Classification (NCBI taxonomy): domain Eukaryota; kingdom Viridiplantae; phylum Streptophyta; class Pinopsida; order Araucariales; family Araucariaceae; genus Wollemia; species Wollemia nobilis. The sequence continues at coordinate 1,883,444 of JAQPPZ010003021.1, read as the reverse complement.
GATGTGAAATGTGAAGAGTCTATAAATCACTTGTTCCTTTCCTATCCCTAAAATATTATACTATGAAAGATGTTGGTTGCCTTCCTCAGTCTCAAATTCTATAGTTTCACCTCCTTTGAGCAAATCTAGCACACTAGGTTTGTGGTCGTGGATGGATGGTATGAACAGATCCATGAAGGAGATGGTATGGGTTGGTATAACACTTCTATTGTGGAATTTGTGGAAAGAAAGGAATAGCATGATCTTCAAACACTCTCATTAGAATACTCATTACATATGGAAGAGGACCCTAGCTAATATTAGAGAAATAATACATTATGTAATGAGACCTCTAAACCCAAACCAAGGTTGGGACCATATTTTGTGTAAGATGAGAATTATCTCGGATAATTGCAGGAACAAAAATATTCAATAAAATAAATGTCAGATTTAGAGGGATGGTTATTGGCATACCCCTCGAAAAATTAATAGATGGTCACCATGTCACCATGAAAAATTAATAGATGGCATACCCCTCGAAAAATATAGGGAGAGCTAGCATAGGGGCTATAGGGAGACTTTTAGATGGTCACCATGTCTTCATTTTTGCAATAACTTTGGGCATCCTATCAAACAATTTAGTTGAGGCTTATGGTATTCTTTGAGCTCTACAAGAGGCAGCCAAAGTTGGGTGGAATGTGATACAGGTGGAATTAGATTCACAAATGATTATCAACTGATCGAAGAACCCCACAAGAATTGCATCCCTAGATTAGAGATTACAAAAAATGCTCAAAAAGATAGACAATTTGCAAACAAGATTTACAACATTAAAATATATTTATGCTCCATGTGAACAAAACAAGATTACAAATGCAATGACAAATTGAGCATTAGATTGAGGAAATCTAACCTACTATGAAAACCCACCTAAATGGTGGGGGCAACAAATCAAAGAAGATATTTTCTCTATTTTGCATCTTGATGCTAGTAACAATAACGAGTGTACTTAATATTTAAAAATAGTAAACCTATTTCTAAATATAATTGTTTATTGCAAATAAATATTACATAAACTAGTAATTAAAAACCTTATATGCTTGCAAGGACAAAAGAAGTAAATTAATTAATTTCTATTAAAAAATAAAAAATCTTTTTACTTAAAAAAATAATATAAAAGATAAAAATATTTAAATACCTTAATAATAAATACAATACTTTATTAATAAACCCCAACCTGTTTAAAAAATAACGAAAATTTGAAGGAATACTATGTTATGTTCAAAACCATAACCTCTTTGGAAAAAAGAGAATTCGGTGGAGGGACGTTTTTCGTAGGACTGCCCAAACTGTCGAACTCGTTTCGGCCATATCTCACTCATCCGGACTCGGATTGAGCTGAAATTTTGAGGGTAGATGCCTGAAAAACCCTAGAACGTCTCCACCAATTTTCATATCATTTGGAGCAACACAGATCCTAGCGCATCCCTATGTGTGAACGAGATATTTGGCAAGCGGCTATGCGAGGGTTTCATTCGGGTTGAGTGCAAGCAGCTCCAGAGGTTGGTTTTTAGGGCCTTCGGGCCCTAGCGGCCAATATTTTTGTGGTTTATGCTCAATATTTTAGCAGGAAATGTTGCAGGGGATCCAAGATGGGTTAGAAATTTGTCTTTCAACAGATCATACCGTGAACTTGAGTGACAACGGCTTCCAATTTGCTGCACAAAAGAAAAGTGAAAACCATACCTTTCCACGACGTCTAGGGCAAGGATTAAAGAGATCACGAAACAAGTTTCAAGCAGTTGATCAAAAAATGGCTCATATCTCAAGTGAATCTGGTGCTAAGGTGCACCCACAAAATAATTCTACTGTGAAAACCCCTGTCAAGGGTAAGAATTTCGAAGACTCAACCCCAAAAATGAATTTTAGGGATGCCCTTCGTGGTGGACAGCCTCAGCCCAATGCTAATATCAATCTTAGGGCTTCCCATAAACCTCTAAGAATGCCTAAGATTGATCCCAGGAAAACGGAGTCAGGATGTCTTAAAGCAATTGATGGAACTCCTATTGTTAAGCTTGATATGGGTAACATTCAGACTGGCATTGAAGATTTGGAAAAAAGAGGACTAATTTGTCGGTTCGTGGGTTTTCGTCCGAGTCTATCTCGCTTTCAAAGTCTGGGCTGCAAAAAGCTGGAAAACTAAAGGTGAGTTACAAATCTCTATTTATCCAAATGGTTATTTTCTTGTTTTATTTGCTAATAATGAAGATAGAGAGAAAACTTTTCAAGGGGGTCCTTGGTTTTTTGGAAGGGCATGGCTTTTCATGAAGCCCCAACATACTAAATTTAAAGCCGAAGAAGAGATGCCTTCTATAGCTCCCGTGTGGGTTAGACTCTTTGGCCTCCCTATTGAATTTTGGAATCCTACTATTTTTTCTTCAATTGGAAACTCTTTAGGAACTTTTATGATGACTCGCTGATTGTACTCAAAATTTTGAACATATTATTTATGCTCGGATTTGTGTTTTAATGGATTTTGACAAACCCCTACCTAAAAAGATCACATTACAATTTGGGGAAGACACTTGGGAGCAAGTAGTGGACTATGAGAACATTCCTTTTCGTTGTAGAATTTGCCATGAATATGGTCATTTGGCCAGTGCTTGCCCAAATAAAATTCCTGATCAAAAGAAAGAAGATATAAACTCAACAGGTTTCCAAATACCTAAGAAGAAGAACACTAAGAAAAAACCAGTTATGAAGGATCAATCAAAGTCATCTCGCTAATATGTTTGAAATCCTTTCCACAAATGATGTTCCAAGTGAGGAAGAGGAAATAATGGAAACTCGAAATCTTAGAAACACAATTTAAATATGAAGGGAAGAACTCAGAGACAAACCAACAAATCAAAGGTTTTCAACAGAAAAAAAGGAGAAAATTTACACAAGAAAAACAATCTTTCAAATGTCAAAACTTCAAATAATGCAGGTCCCAATATAGACTCCGTTGAACCATCTAGTAAAATTTTGGCCGTGTACGAGCATTCTTCAAGGTTAGAAGCCATCTCACATTCAATTGGAATAAGTCAAGAAACAGAGAAAAAAATTGAAGATGGATTCTAATCAAAAAGCAGGTCGCAAGACCAATCAATATCATATGGTAAAAGAAGGTGAAAAGCTTGTAGAGGAAGGTAAGATTAATGCCCTTCCCAACTTTTTTAGCCCTGGTATTAATGAAGATCATCACTTGGAATATTAGAGGACTCAAAGGGAGTCTTTCAAAACAAAATGAAATTAGAAGAATGATTCGGATAAATCATCCACATCTTGTTTTCCTTCAAGAAACAAAGATGTCAATGGAGGATATGGACTCAATTGCCAGTAAAATTTGGCCAACTGGAAAGTGGTTTCCCTCGGCTCCCAAGGGACTTCTGGTGGCATTGCTTGTCTTTGGGACCCAAAAGAGGTAGTTATTCACCATATGGTTGGCAGTTGGGGTTTGTTGGCTATAGCTATTCAAAGTAGACATTCCAACCAAATTATGCTCTGCATTACTGTTTATGCTCCGACTTCTTTGGAGGAAAAAAGAAGACAATGGAAGGATATTACTCATATTATCTCTCATTTTCCTGAAGCTTGGATCTTGATCGGAGGAGATTTCAATACCATCCTCTCTCTGGATGAGAAAAGGGGGGAAATAGAAATTTGGACAAAAGCACTGACCTCATGAGCGAATATATTGCAAACCTCCATCTTGTGGATATCCAACCGGATAATGGCCTTATGACTTGGTCTAACAGAAGGCAAGGCTTAGCTTGTATAATGGAGAGATTGGATAGGTTTTTGCTCTCTGAAAATTTCTTAATCCATGGTCACATTCCTAAAGTGAAGACTCTTAATAATGTTGGTTCGGATCATTGGCCACCATGGTGGAAATGTGGAAAACCAATGTGAGTTTCTCTCCTTTTCGTTTTCAATTAATGTGGCTTAGAGACATTTCCTTCAGACCTCGTGTGCAACAATGGTGGAAGGAAGGTAAACCTAGGCATGGGACTAAGATGTTCTGTTTTGCCAAAAGACTCGCAATACATTAAATCCAAAATCAAGACTTGGAACTGGAAAGAGTTTGGGGATGTTCATAAAAAAACATGAAGTTATTGCTCATCTTGAAAATTTGAATAAGAAAATCCGTTTAGATGGCCTCACAGAGAAGAGAAGTGCAGATGAAATTAAACTCACAACTCAGTTAGAGGAATGGGAAAAAAGAGAAGAAATCTTATGGAAGCAAAAATCTAGAATTCAATGGCTCAAAGAAGGAGATCGAAACACAAATTTCTTCCACAAATCTCTTCTAGCTCGAAGATCTCACAACTTTATTTCTTCCTTAAAATCAGATTCTGGAGATGTTGTTTATACTTGGGATGGCATGAACTCTATTGTTGTTGATTACTTTTCCAATATTTTTGCTACTCCTCTTGACTCAGCTTCACAACAAAATGTTCTTCAAGCAATCCCTTCTCTTATCACTTCTGAGGAGAACTCTATTTTGACTGCTCTCGTTACTATCAATGAGCTTCAACAAGTAGTTTTTAAAATGCAAAAAGGGAAAACCCTAGGTCCTGATGGTTTTCCCATTGAGTTCTACCAAGAGTTCTGGGATATCCTTCATGTTGATTTATTAGAGGTGGTGGAAGAAGCCAGGAAAGCCAAAGAAATTTTGAAGGTTATCAATAAAACTTATATTACTCTTGTTCCAAAAGCTCAAGAGGTTGATCATATCTCAGCTTTTAGACCTATTGCTTTATGTAATGTTCTTCTCAAAATCATTACTAAAATCATGGCATAAAGGTTGAAGCCTCTTTTGCATAAGATTATTTCCCCAGAGCAAGGGGGTTATGTGGAAGGACGTCAAATAGTAGATGAGATAGTTCTTGCTCAGAAGCCATCCATTCCATGGATATGCAAAAATCTCCTTCCATGTTCATTCGGTTAGACTTATCCAAAGCTTATGACAGAGTGGATTGGCACTTCCTTATCAAAGTTTTGAGGCAATTTGGTTTCTCTAAGGATTGGATGGATTGGATTATGGGATGTATCTCTTCAGTTTCCTACTTAGTTCTTATCAATGGCAGGCCTTCTCACTCATTCCCAGCCTTCCAGAGGTATTAGGCAAGGTGACCCGCTATCCCCTTATTTATTCATCATTCTTGTTGAATGCTTGGGTAGGACTATAACCAAAAAGAGGGAAAACAAAACCCTTGAGGGAGTTACCATTGCTCATGGAGCTAGACCTATCTCTCATCTTCAATTTGTGGATGACTCTACTCTTTTAGGTAAAGCTACAGCTAAGGAAGCTTCTAATATTAAGCAAATCATTAGCTATTTTTCTAAGGCTATCAGGCAGCTTGATCAATGAAGACAAATCTAAAGTTATTTTCTTTCACTCGCTTCGCTAGACAGGAATCCATGGTCTTGGATAAATTAAGATATAAGAAGACCTCCCTTCCAATCACTTATTTAGGTATTCCCATAAATATTCAAAGGCAGAAAAATAAAGATTGGAATTGGTTGTTGGACAAAGTCAAGAAGAAAATTGGAAAGTGGACCAACAAGTGGCTTTCTTCTGGGGTAGAATCACCTTGGTAAAATCAGTCCTTCAAGCTATTCCTATTTATGTTTCTTCCGTTTTGAATATCCCAAAGGTTGTTCTTCGAGAATTGGATCAAATCAGCCATCGTTTCCTTTGGAGTGGTACTAAGGAGAAAAGAAAATGGGCCTTGGTGAAATGGGATACTTTATGTCTTCCTAAGAGTGAAGGGGGGTTAGGATTCCGGTCTTCTATTAATAACAACAAAGCTTTAGCCGCTAAATTATATTGGAGGATGTTGCATAACCCCAATGCTCTTTGGGCCAATAATCTCCGTGCTAAATATGCCGAGAACAAAAGTCCCGAAGACCTTGTTCGCTATCAACTTCCTACCAAAGGTTCTCCCATTTTAGCAGTTCTTAAGACTGGTGAGGATTTGATAAAGAAAAATTATTTTGGATCATTCATAATGGTCAACAGGCAAATTTTTGGACAGATTCTTGGGATGGTCACAAGCCTTTGATAACTCAGTTTCCCGATTGGAGGCCTTGGATGGAGGAGCTTCACCGAGCTAATTGGATAAAGGTGGCTAATTACCGTCGGTACCATACTCGGTAATTCAAAGGTTGGTAGATATTGGATCCCTATTGAGGACTGGCCTATTCAAATCCCAGAAAGGCAAAGACAAGATATCCAAGGCATCCTTCATATGAGATCCCTCTCTTGGTCCCATGAAAAAGATTGTTTTGGATGGAACAACACTACTAAGGGTGAGTATTCAGTTGCTCAAGGTTATTTGACCTTATGCCATAATAATCCCAACCATTCTTCTCACATCTTTTCTCGATTGTGGGCTCAAAAGCTCTGGCCTAAGGTGAGGTTCTTTAATTGGCTTTTATTGCATCGTAGGGTGCTTACCGGTGAGCAACTTATGAAGCGTGGTTTTCATGGCCCTTTTAGATGTGAAATGTGTGAAGAGAATGTAGAAACTCTCAACCATATTTTTATTGAGTGTACTTTAGCCTTCGAGCTATGGAGGAGAATGGCCACTTTACTTGGCTTACAAGTGGTCCAATTTTTTTACTTTTGAACAACTTTGGAGGGATTGGCCTAATCAAGAGGGTGTTGATCATTTTATTAGGCACTTAGTTTGGATGGGTTCTACCATTCTTCTTTGGAATATTTGGAATGAAAGGAACAACCAAATTTTTAATCAAGATAGGAAGGATATTCACTATATTTGGCAAAAGACCATAGCCAACTTAGTTGAATCAGTCCATCAACTCCTTAATCACCCCCAAAACTCCCACCAAAGATGGGATCAAGTGATGCAAATATTGAAGATTAAATCTTCTAAGGGCAACCAACTTAAAGGGAATGTGAGTATTAGTAAGATGGATAGGACAAGAAATTGGCAACCTCCTCCTAAGGATTTTGGAAAAGTCAATACAGATGGAGCCTCTAGAGGGAACCCCGGAAAAGCCAAGGTGGGAGGAATTGGTAGACTTTCGGATGGCTCCCTGGTTTTTACTTTTGCCGAGAATTTGGGTATTCTTTCCAATAACCTTGCCGAGGGGTATGGTATCCTCGGAGGCCTTCGAGAGGCTACTAAGGTTGGATGGGAAAAGGTGTTAGTTGAGTCCGACTCTCAACTTATGATTAATCTCTTGAAGACTCCTTCTAAGAATCATAAGGTGGATTGGAGAATAAAAAGAATTATTGAGAAGATTCAATTAATCCAGATGGGATTTTTGAAAGTTGATTACAATCATGTGGTCAGAGATCAAAACAAGAGTGTTGATGCTTTAGCTAATTGGGCTTTGGACAAAGGTGATCTTACTTGTTATGGCCACCCTCCTAGATGGTGGGCTTCTCAAATTAGGGAAGCTCTTCTTTCTATCATTTCTTTGGATGGCTCCAGCTTCAAGGTACCTAGTTTCTTCTTGTTTTTTTTTTTTGCTTCTCTTTGGTTCATTCAGTTTTTTTTAGTTCCCTAGCTCATTCTATTCTTTATTTTGTTTCCTCTGTTGATTCTTGCCTTAATAGTCTTCTCGGTCTAGATAGGTCATTGTTATGTTCATTTTTTTTTTTTTTTTTTTTGTTTAGTTTTTTAAGGTGGGTGGGTTCTTTTGTTTTATTTTGTTTTTGTGTTGGTTTTTGTTGTTCTTGTGTTTTTGTTGTTTTGTGTTTTTTTTTTATGTTTTTTGTTATTGTTCTTGTGTTTTTTTCTGTTCTTGTTCTTGGGTTTCTCTTTGTTTGTGTTATTTCGTGTTTTTATGTGTGAGTGTTTTCTATGTTTTTTGTTTTTGTTTATTGTCTGTTGTTGGTTGTTTTTTATTTTTATTTTTTTTATTTTTTAGGTTTTGGTTGTGTTTATTTTTCATGTTTTTTTTGGGTTATGTCTTTGTAGTGTTCTGTTGTTTTTGTCTTGTTTGTGTTTTGTTATGTGGTTCTTGTGTTTTTCTATGTGGTTCGTGTTGTGGTTTCTTTTATCTTATTGTGCGTGTTTGGTTGTGCTTTTGTTTTTGACACACTCAAGGAGCATGTTTTTTATTTTATTTTATTATTTTTGTTGTTATTTACTTATTTTTAAATTGGTTTTGTGTGTTTGTTTGCTCCTTGAGTATGTCAAAGGTGGTAGGCCAGGTCCGAGTCCCGGGCGTTTTTGGCGGAATGGATACCCCTGCCTCCTTGGGTCTTACCCGAAAGTGGCATCCCTTTTGGGATGTTTTCCACAAAAAAAATAATAAAAAAATGAAATGAAATGAAAGATTTTAATTACGTCCGAGAGACCCAAATATGGTCTATGGGACCTCAAATATGGAAGTACAATTACTCAAATCATATCATATGAACTTTAATATCTTTGAGAAGGTTGTTCCTTCTCCTGCTGATTTGTGTTAGCAATTCCCCAACTTTTTTTATTTTATTGTCTTCAAATAAATCTGCCATAAACTCGTTCCCAAGTGTTTCTTTGTATTTGTCACGGATATCTAAAAAACTCGGGCATTTATAGATGAAGTGTTCCTCTGTCTCTACTGCCCCTGTGTTGCATAGAGTACATATCCTTTCTTCCCATTGTTCTTTGGGCGTTGTCCATCTCCCTGTTTCACATCTAAGCCTATGAGAGCTAGTCCTTATCTCGAGCAATGAGTATTTTTTCCTTCCACTTGATTTCAGCGCCTATATACGCTTTTTCCTTGTGGTCATACGTTGGGTTAAAATTTGCAATATAATATTGTCTTTTCCTGCTTGCATTTTTCCACATTCCACTTCTAAACTTTTCATTCACATAATTTTTTATGTCTTTGTTGACATTTGGGCATTCATTTATGTTGATTTCCCAACGTTTCATCCATTTTTGATTTTGTTTCATCCATGTATTCTTTCGCCTATGCAACTCTTCGTCCCTAGCTTCCCTAGGCCATCTATCATTTGTCATGTTTTCTGTTTTTTTCAAGTAACATAACAACTTGGTCATAGCAATTGCTTCTAAAGGGAACATTCCAGCTTCAACTAGAATAATTTCATAAGGGGTTGTGGCCTTAATTTTGAGAAAGTTTGTGATTAGATATTTTTGAATCCTTTCTATTTGCCTCCATTTTGCATTTGTTGTGCCACTAGCCCACACCTCGCAACCATACAACAAAACCGGTGTAACAAGTAGGCCAAATAAGACCTTGGTGGTCTTCCAATCCCACAACTCGGCATTCCTACACCTGTTTTGAAGTGCATATAGTGCTCTCCAACCACTTTGAGTTCTTTTCATCCTACATGTATTCCAATTAAGTTTGTCATGAAAGTCTATGCCCAGGTATTTGTATTCTACTACTACATCAAGCGGTTCTCCTGCAAACTGAAATTTGAGTTGTTGCTTCTTCTTTTTTGCTAAAAATGTCCCACAACTCGGCATTCCTACACCTGTTTTGAAGTGCATATAGTGCTCTCCAACCACTTTGAGTTCTTTTCATCCTTTCTGTGTGGTCCCGGTTCTCTCGCTTTGGTCTTGTTCTCTCGTTTTGGCTCCGCGTTCCTTTGGTTTCGGGTCTGTTCCTAGGTATTTGTATTCTACTACTACATCAAGCGTTCTTTGCAATTGAAATTTGAGATGTTGCTTCTTCTTTTTGCTAAAAAAATCATAATTTTTGTTTTGCTCGTGTTCACCCGCATCCCAACTTCTTTACAAAAGAGTTCTAGAGCTTGAAGGTGATCTTCTAGATATTTGGTCGTTTTGGCCACAAGAATTACATCATCTCGCATACATGAGGAGTTTTACCACATATTTGGCTAAATGCACACCCTCTCCCCCAAATTTGTTTATCCATTCTTCTAACTTGTCAATGTACAACCCAAATAAGGTCGGAGATAGAGGGCAACCTTGTTTGACACCTATGTCACTACCAAAACATTCATATAACCCTTCCTGTGTTTTGATTCTAGCCTTTACATGCTCATATAGTTTGTGAATTGCTGCCCTGTAGTGAATTGGAACCTCTAGCTCTTCCATTCTGCTCCATAATTTTTTCTTTGGCATTGTGTCAAATGCCTTTTTGAAGTCTACAAAACAACAAAAAGCCTCCTCTTTTTGTCCCATATTTTTTCCACTATGTGTCCGAGCGTGATACGAGTGATCAATAGTTGAGTGCTTGGGCCTAAATCCCGCTTGCCCCTTTGCTCTCTTTCCCTTTTCTTTGCCCATATGTTGATCCTACGCTCTATCATACTCCCAAACAACTTTGCAAAGAGAGGGTTGATCATGATAGTTCGATAGTTTGAGGGATTATTTACATCTCCACTTTTAAACAAAGGAATGGTCAAGCTAGTTGTCCACTTAGTAGGGAAGCCATTTTGTATGACCTCATTGAATTTTTTTTTTATTTGCGGTGCCAAGATATCTACCCTCCATTTTATATGCTCTGCTTGAAGATTGTCTATATCACGGGCTTTACCAGTTGCTAACTTTTTTATCCCTTGAATAATGTCTTCAATTGTGAAAAATTATTTCTTGACAATGATAGTAAGGGGTGTCTCCTCGTGGTTACTGTGCTGATAAATTGTTTTGAATACTCCAACCACGAAAACATAAATAATATAAATATTTTATTTAAAGAATTCTCTTTGACCTCCCATGTCCTGCACAAATTTTGACGCTGCGCCTTGCAAGGAAATCTCAACCTCAATCCGATTGAATCTTAGGGACACTTTTACCGTTGGCCTTGAGTAAGAAAAATATTATTTAAAAAAATAAAAACCATAGTCAAAGCAAATTTAGTTTCCTGGTTTTGATTTTACGTCTCTAAATGTAAGATGGTATTGCAGAGGCTTTTCTATCACAAGAGTTACGTATTGAAGAGTTGCAGCACGCATTTTAATGGGTGGAGGCGCTTCATTACAGGACCCAGCCATGGATGTAGATGCAGAGAGGAACCAGGTATTTCGCTTAATCCCAGTGTGTATGCTTCCCTTTTGCACATGTGTAGCACCATTAAAACACTCAGCCAAGTTCATGCCCATATTTTTATTAATGGGTATAGTCAAAATAATTTTCTAGCTACCAAACTCATTACCATGTACGCCATGTTTGGCGCCATGGAAAACGCACGCCTCGTATTTGCAAAAATGGAGGACAAAGCAAATGTGTTGTTATGGAATGTTTTGTTAGGAACGTATGTAAAGTGTGGTTATGTAGAGCTTGCACGCCAAGTGTTTGACAAAATGCCGCAACGAGATGTAATATCATGGAACAGTATGATTGTGGGGTATGCCCGGAATTGTCATGGCTATGAAGCCTTGAGGCTTTTTGCTCAAATGCAACATTCTGGTGTGACACCCAGTGAAGTAACCATGGTTAATGTGATTCAGGCATGTGCTCGCTTAGAAGTTCTGCAGATGATTCAAGGTTGTGTGATTTGTAGTGGATTTGAGTCCAGTGTTGTTGTGAGCAATTCTCTTGTAACTATGTATACTAAGTGTGGGAGTATAGAGTTTGCACAGCGTGTGTTTGACAAAATGGCTGACACAAATTTGGTGTCATGGAATGCAATGATTTCTGGGTATGCTCAGAATGGACTGGGGAAGGAGGCACTGGTAGTGTTTAGTGAAATGCAATTAGCAAATGTGGTGCCAGATTCAATAACCCTCGTGTGCGCCCTTCAGGCATGTGGTCACTTAGGAGCTTTGCAGCAGGGCAAGTGTATTCATGATTACATAACTAGAAATTGTTTGGAGTTGGATGTGTCTCTGGGGAATTCCCTAGTGGCCATGTATGCTAGGTGTGGGAGCATAAAGGATGCACGGAGTGTGTTTGATAACATGACTGCTAGAGATGTCATCTCATGGAGTACTCTCATTGCTGGGTACAGCCAAAGTCAGAATATCAATCAGAGCATGATACTCCATCACCAAATGCAATTGGCAAACATAAGACCTGATTCTGTGACGATGGTCAGTCTGCTCCAGGCATGCACCCGGTTAGCAGTCCTGCAAGAAGGCAAGGTAGTTCATGGTTGCATAATGAAAGGTGGGTTCGAGTCAGATGTTTTTGTAGGAAATTCTCTTATAGATATGTATTCCAAGTGTGGAGAAGTAGATCTTGCACGACTTTTGTTTGAGGGAATGCCAAAAAGAAATGTAGTCTCATGGAATTCTATGCTTACTGGATACGTTCAGAGTGGATGTCCCTGGGAGGCCTTGAGACTCTTTTATGAAATGCAGCAGGAATGTGCAACTTCTGATTCATGCACTATGGTGATTGTGCTTCAAGCATGTGCCCATTTAAGAGCTCTGCATCAAGGTAAGTGCATCCATGGTCACATACTTAAGGCAAGGCCAGATTTGGATGCTTTTCTGCAGAATTCCCTAATAGACATGTATGCCAAATGTGGGGATATAGATGTGGCATGCCAATTATTTGATGATATGTCAAACAGAAATATAGTTTCATGGAGTGCAATGATTAGTGGGTATTCCCAGAGTGGGCTTTCCAATGAGGCTTTGGCACTCTTTCATCAGATGCAACTAGAATATGTGAAACCCAATGCAGTAACTATGGTAAGTGTACTTATGGCGTGTGCCCATTTAGCCGCTCTGCAAAAAAGCAAGCGAATTCATGGTCATATAATAAAAAGTGGATTTGATTCTGATGTTGCAGTGGCGACAGCCCTGACAGACACATATGCCAATTGTGGAAGCATAGAGATTGCACGCCAACTGTTTGACGAAATGCCTGAAAGAAATGTGATTTCATGGAGCACAATGATTGCTGGTTATGGAATGCATGGTCTTGGTGAGGAGGCACTTGCACTTTTTCACCAAATGCAGCTAACTGGTGTAATGCCAAACCAAATTACTTTTGTTTGTCTTTTGTCTGCATGTAGTCATGCAGGTCTGGTGGAGCAAGGTTGGCAATATTTTAGTTATATGACTCAATATTATTGTATTGTTCCTAAGGTGGAGCACTATGCATGCATGGTAGACCTTCTTGGCCGTGCAGGGCGGCTGAATGAGGCATGGGACTTTATCAAAGCTATGCCATTAGAACCTAGTGCCAGCCTGTGGGGTGCCTTGCTTGGAGCATGTAGAATTCACAGCAATATTGATTTGGGGCAACGTGTGGCAGAACAGCTTTTTAACTTGGAGCCTCACAATGCTGGGTGCTATGTACTGCTGTCAAACATTTATGCTGCAGCTGGCAGATGGGATGATGTAGCAAAAATGAGAATAATGATAAAAGACAAGAGATTGAAGAAGACTCCAGGTTGCAGCTTGATAGAAGTCAATAACAGGGTTCAAGCATTTGTTGTTGGAGACAGATCACACCCTCAATCGGACAAAATTTATGAAATGCTCAAGACCTTAGCTGTGCAGATGGGGGAGGCAGGGTATGTACCTGATACAAACTTTGTACTGCATGATGTGGAAGATGAGGTGAAGGAAGATATGCTGTCTACTCACAGCGAGAAACTGGCCATTGCATTTGGGCTTATTAACACAAGCCCTGCAACCCCACTACGGATTACAAAAAACCTTCGGGTTTGTGGTGATTGCCACAATGTTGCTAAGTTCATCTCCAAGATTGCCATCAGAGAAATCTACATGAGGGATGCAAAACGCTTCCATTATTTCAAGGATGGATTATGCTCTTGCAGGGACTATTGGTGATACTTAATAGGATGAACTACGAAATATGCATGGTGAAGTACAAATGCTTCAATGTAGGCTACGTGAACCTCTGTGCAGTTTTACATTGAGCACAATTTATTCTTGCAGCTTGAGCAAATTGATTGTTGAAGATATCATTTGCACTTGCCTGGGATGGAGATCTTGTATAATGTTATAGGGTTACTACATGAAGCTTATGTTTGTATGTTTACAACTGCCTGAATAGATAAAGATGTCTCTCTTATCTGCAAAAATATGCAATGCAGGTGGTATACAAGACTTTTTAGCAACTGTGCAAGTGGTGACCAAGGGGGGCCTAAACGAGATATTGGGTTGTAACTTGGTTGAGGTCAAAACAAGGTTTAGGCAGTTATTGATGCAGACAGGTCACACACTCTCAATGAAAATAGGAGTTGCTGTTTAATCTTGTATGGGCAGACAAAGCTATGATCGGCTCTTGACACAAGCATTGTGCTATCAATGTTGAAAAGGTGAAGGAAGCCCTTGGCCATTGCTTTTGGGCTTGTTAAATAACCCTTGCAATTCTATCTGGACTGACAATTTTTTTTCTTATTTCAGTCACAGTGCTACCAATTTTATATCAAAGATTGTACCTGAGAAATTCAAATCATTTTCGTTATTTCAAGGAGGGATTATGCTTTTGTAGGGGTTAGTGACAATGTTAATACAATCATGGTAAACTCCAAACATCTCAGAATTTGCTGCTTATATCTTTGTATTGCCTTTGGAGAATAGTTTGTTTCTTTAAATCTCATCGTGCAGCAATTTGTTTATGGAGGTTCTTGTCTGCATTTGCCTAGGACAAAGAGTCTTGCACGTGGTGATATTATAGCCCCAACAAGCTCATATTTTGTGCATTTGAATGTTTATACATGTTTGCATGTCTAGTTGTCTGGTACTTGACTGTAGCATTGTTATGCATTGTAGCATATGTTAATGCAGCAATTTGTTTATGAAGATCCTATTTGTATTTGCCTGGGTTGGGGTTTACCCGTTGTGATAGCAGACTCATTTGCATATATTTATGTGTGTGATTGCATGCTTGTGACTGTGTAGTGACAGGTCCATCTACCAAATATTTTTGCTGCAGGTGGTAGGCTGAAATTTTTAGCAAAGGCCGGAACACTGAGCAAGAGCATTGAATGAGACACAAAGTAGTATCATACAAAATTACACCCTCAGTTAAGAAAAGTCTATAGAATATTAAAGAATTTTTCTGGGCAGATAAAAGTCATCACATCAAACTGTTTCCTGCGTGATCTTTAAGAGGCAGTAAAGGTGGAAATCTTGTTTACTTCCTCTTTGTTTTGGGGCTTATTACCACAATCCCTTCTGTTCCTCTAAATCTTTGCCTCTCTCATTGTCTCTCACATGTACTAACGAGAAAATATGTTGACTGTTGTGTTGCTTGCATCTTCATCTCCAAGATTGTCAATCAATCAATGATTCAATTGTCATTCAATACACAATTAGTGAGGTGTTGCATGGTTGTGACCATTTTCAGGGTTGAGTTTTCACTACTATTTTATTTATCTATTTATTTTAATTGTTGATATTTAAAAATGTTGCCAATGATAAGACAAAATTCATCTTTTCAAATTGTACTTTGATGCCTCTTCGTTGCTCTCTATTCTGCTAGGCTGCACAATTTCTAGTCAGCAAGCATAAGATATGAGATCTAATGTCGTGGGAAAAACTTGGTATTTAATTTTGTTCACCAATAATAAACTATCACATGGGAACTGAAAATACACAAACATTCAGGAAACTTCAGCCAACATTCTTGATCATTCAATTGCCATTGCTTTGGCAATTTTCATCTTCAGCGAAGGGCAGTGGGATTCTGCAACTTGCCATCAAGAGTTTTGTATGAAGTGAACGTCATCCACAGTTGCTTGAAAAAGAACATTATTCTTGTGGACATATCCCTGTGTCTTCCTGATGTGGGGCATCAAACCCACATATATTAATAATTAACTGTTTATGAAACGGTCGACGAACTGTTTCAGTAACTGCCAAAATTCTATGAATAAAGAAAGGAAAAGGAAAGGGAACGACGCAAAGGAGGGTAGAAAAGAAGAGAAGAAGAATGGTGAGAAAAGAGGAAGTGGAACGGACATAGAGGCAGACAGAGGCATAAAGGAGGAGATCTGGAGGAGAGATACAAGGGGGAGAAAGAGGGCGAAGCCATCATGGTTAATTTGTCCGAATTTACGATTGCAAATCTAAAACAAATGCCGAGAGTCGTCATGGCCTGATGCATTAATACCTTACTTTGTATAGCTTACATTCGCAATAATATATGATGCTTCCTTCCTAATCCATTCTGTGTGTCAGAGTGAGAATTATTTTGCTTTATTGAATGGTAAATTGTTGACCGGTATAAATTTGGTATGTGCAAGTTGGAGGAGAAAGCAAAGCTGGGTTGATGTTTAAGCAGAGACATTGGGGTGTTGACTACCCATAATATCATATAACAAGAATGTGTGAATACCGTTCTTACAAGTCTAGAACACCGTTCAAACAAAGGGAGAATTGCCATTCAATCTGAGTTCCGAGGAAGAGATGTCTAGTGGAACCACCGTCTTGAGACATTACTGTCTCAAAGAGTCACCGACTCGAACATCACAGTCTAATGCTGAGTTACTGTCTTGAGACGTTGCCGTCTCATAAGGAGTACTATCATAAGGAATGGTAACCTTCTTATGTTAAGCTTCCACCTTGAGACGTTGCCATCTCGTAAAGAGTACCGTCATAAGGAATGGTCACCGTCTTATATTAAACTTCCGCCTTGAGACGTTGTAGGAAGGCCATCATAAGAGGTTCAAATTTCAGTCTTATGCTAAGTTTCCGTCTTAAGAGGTTGTCGTCTCATAGGTCTATTGTCATAGGATATTGCCTTACCGTCTTGTTGTGTTGCCATCTTGATAATAGACTAACGGGTTTCATGTGTGATTACTGAGCATTTGTAGTTGCAGGTTGAGGTGATAGTTAGCTGCTTGGGAAGGCCGTATTTAGGTGGATTCCAAGGATACACGGGGATGCATCCCACCGTCGGGGGACAGCAAAGGGGACTACCATCCCCCTTTTGGGAGGGACAGGTGGGATGTCCCCAGGACGCCGCCTGACAATAGGGGACCGTCCTTGGAACCCCTACTGCGAGGGGACGCCATGGGGGACAGCTGGCCGTCCCCCACGACTGGGCCTCAAAGAAATAAAAAAAAAAACTCAGTTCTACTCAGCACAATTTCATGGATGTTTGGAATGAAGCTCTGCATGTCTTGTTTTAGGCACATTGCCAGTCAGTTTCATCAGCTTCTAAAGGAGGTGGACGGTAGGATAGATTGGTTTACAGAATATATGGAAGATTTTACAGACAAATTGTGTGTCTACTGATGTTAGTTTCAGCACAAGTTGTGGGGATGCTCATCCTATGAACCTTGTCCTGATATTAGTATCAAGCGTTGGATGGTTTCTTTTGATATCTCAAACTGGTCTGAATATGGGTTTTCTCTGCCAACATTTTCAACAGCCAATGCCTTACATGGACTATAATTATGATATAATTTTTCTTCTTCCATTAGAAAGGACATCTTATACCTGCTGTTAGACCAGGCAACAGATCCTTGGTCTATGCATAGAGTTTTAAGTGGATAAGAAAGCTGTTGTCTTTGCCATATCTGTTTTCACTTCTTCTAGAACAGTAAGAAAGAAATTATATTGATGTCCACAAATGACCAGAGTAGAACAATGGGACTCCAAAATACAGTCTGTTGAAATAGCAAATCAGAAATAAATAAAGTGTTCAACAAACAAAAATAAATATCTAAAACAAACACTAAAAGTACAAAAAGTTCTCTGACGACCAAAGATCAAAATCTAAAACACACACTGAAATAGAACTAGGATGCATAAGAACATAAAAAAGAGGGATAGCCCAAATGATAAACCCTAGACAAATCAGTATATACAAAGACATTATACAAACTACAAACTAACCATGTGAAAGGAAAGTCCCATGTTAAGAAAGTGAACCAGAAAGAGATCTGAAAGAGAAAACAAATAAATAAATAAATAAATAAATATATATATATATTATTTTCTCTATAATATGATTTATTCTAAATATTCTACAAAAAAATTATTCTAAATATTTTTGTTGTAAATGAGACTATTTTTGTTGTGTAAATTATTCTAAATATGATGAGGGCAGCCCATCAGATACTATTATACTTGCCATCCCCTAGCCGTCCCCCAACCGTTTCCTAAAATCGGCTTGCCGTCCCCTGCTGTCCCTGAAACCTGCCCCCCTGTCCCCCTGTCCCCGATACTTCTGTAAACTTGGTGGATTCCCTTCTCCTGTCTGCATCATTAAATTTCAGAGCAGAAGTTTGCGCTACGCATTGGAGGAAAGATGGCACAACGAGGAAGAGGAAGACCACGTGGTCTGGGACCTCGACCAATGGATATAGCTGAAATGCTGAGAGGAATCACTGCTAGGTTAGATGCAATTGAGACTACCCAAAGGAGAGGCGTTCATCTTGAGGAGATTAGTGATAATGAAGAGGAGGAAACTGGTCACGCGGAAGCTCGAGATGAAGAGCAAGGAGAAGAACTGGAGCAACGATTGATTCGGGCAATCTCAAATATGGGAAGTAAACCAAAGATGGATACTCCCAATTTTAATGGAAGTTTAAACCTAGAAGAGTTGATTGATTGGATAATGGACATGGAGAGATTCTTTGATTATGAATCTATGGAGGATCCAAAGTGGGTCAAATTTGCATGCACACGATTGAAGGGACATGCTTCGATTTGGTGGGATCATGTCCAAATTGAAAGACAACGAAAGGGGAAGGATAAAATTCAAACTTGGGAAAAGTTTGTATCCAAGTTAAAATCTAAATTTTTACCTATTGATTATCAAATTGGATTGTTTAGAAGACTCCAAAACCTCAAGCAAAAGGAGTTGGGAGTAAAAGAATATACAAAGGAATTCTATAAATTGACCATAAGAGCAGGTCATATTGAAGATGATGAGGAGAAGGTGGCAAGATACATAAATGGACTAAGATTGTCCATACAAGATGAGATTGGTATGATTCGAATCAGAACTATTGAAGAGGCATATCAATATGCACTCAAGGTAGAGGAAAAGTTGTTGCAAAGGCAACAAAATAATGCTAGAGGAAGAGGACAAAACCAACAATGAAAGAGGACAACAAAGGAAGGAAGGAGAAGCTAGTACTTCTTATAATAATAGAGAAAACAAAGATTTCTCAAGAGGAAGAGGAGGTTATGGTAGAGGAAGGGGTAGAGGATTCCCCAAAAATTGTTATAGATGTGGAGAAGCTGGCCATCGAGCATATGAATGCCCTCAAGCACAATAAACCAGAGCAGTAGGAAAGGAAGCTAGAAACCATATTACACAAGCAGATGAAGAAAGTATTGCCTCACCGAAGCACATGGAGGAACCAGAACAAGGAGAATCCCTTATGATGAAAAGGGTATTGTTGAAACCAGCAAAGGAGGTGCATGAACCTGAGCAAAGAAGGAACCTATTCAGGACAATTTGTAAATCAGGAGGTAAATGTTGTAAGGTGATTATGGATAGTGGAAGCACAAAAAACTTAGTGTCAACAAAGATGGTAGAGAAACTTGGTTTGAAGAGAATGGAGCATCCAAATCCTTACAAAGTGTCATGGTTACAAAATGGACACCAAATTTTGGTAACCGAACAATGTATGGTAAATTTTCAGATTGGTTCTTATAAGGATGCAATTCTATGTGACATTATGTCGATGGATGCATGTCATATTTTGTTGGGGAGACCATGGCAATTTGATAGGAAAGTAATACATGATGGTAGACTGAATACTTATTCAATTGTCAAGGATGGTAAAAGTTATGCATTGAGTCCATTGAAGGACAAAAGAGAAGAGGTGGGCAATAGTTCTAAAGTTTGCCTAATCTCTGAAAAACAATTCTTGAAGGAGATGAAGAAGGAGAAGCATGTTTTTTACTTTCATTGCTAAACCCATGAAATATGGGACAATAAATAAGATGGCTGACATTCCACATGAAGTGAAGGATTTGTTGGAAGAATATGCTAAGATTCTTTCAGAAGAATTACTTGATGGGTTACCACCTATGAGAAGCATTAGTCATCAGATAGACTTCATACCTAGAGCAAGTTTTCCAAACAAGGTAGCCTATAGGATGACACCTATGGAGAATGAAGAGATGAAGAGACAAGTCCAAGAGCTATTGGATAAGGGGCTGATTAGGGAAAGCTTGAGCCCATGTGTAGTACCAATTGTACTAGCACCCAAGAAAGGTGGAGAATGGTGTATGTGCATAGACTCTCGAGCTATCAATAAGATCATAATAAAATATAGGTTTCCATTACCTCGTATGGATGACTTGATGGATTGTTTGAGTGGAGTAAAGTACTTCACAAAGATTGATTTGAAGAGTGGTTATCATCAAATTCGAATCAGAGAAGGAGATGAGTGGAAGACTGCATTTAAGACCAAAGAAGGCTTGTATGAATGGTTGGTCATGCCATTTGGGTTGACAAATGCACCTAGAGCTTTATGAAATGAAAGGTCTTGAAGCCTTTTCTTGGTAAGTTTGTGGTGGTTTACTTGGATGATATTTTGGTGTTTAGCAAGATGAAGGAAGAACACCTAATGCATTTGAGGTTAGTTTTGCAAAAGTTGAAGGAGGAACAATTGTTGATTAATTTGAAGAAATGTAGTTTTATGAAGAAGGAATTGGTATATTTGGGTTTTGTCATATCCAAGGATGGTTTGTGGATGGATCTAGCAAAGGTGAAGGCTATTGTGGAGTGGTCGTCACCAAGGAGTATGTTTGAAGCTAGAAGTTTTCATGGTTTGGCAAGTTTTTATAGAAAGTTCATCAGAAATTTTAGTGGAATTTGTGCTCCAATCATAGAAATGATGAAGGGAGGTAGACATGAGTTCAAATGGATGAGTATAGAAAGGAGCTTTCAAATATTGAAAGAGAAATTCATGGAGCAATTATTTTTAGCATTGCTAGACTTTAACAAGGTTTTCCAAGTAGATTGTGATGCAAGTGGAACTACCATTGGAGGAGTTTTGAGTCAAGAAGGTAGACCCATTGCTTATTTTAGCGAGAAGTTAAATGAAGCTAAGAAGAAATATTCAGTTTATGATCAAGAGTTTTATGCCATTATGCAAGCACTCAAGAAGTGGAGGCATTACCTATTATCGAAGGAATTTGTGTTGTTTACGGATCATCATGCTTTGTAATTCATTAATAGTCAAGGAAAATTGAACCAAAGACATATGAAATGGGTGGAGTATCTTCAAAGTTACTCATTTGTTTTGAAGCATAGAAGTGGTAGTTCAAATAGGGTAGTTGATGCCTTGAGTAGAAGAAACTTGTTGATGAATGCAATGAAGATTGAAGTGGCAGGTTTTGATGCTATGAAAGAGCTTTATGTTGATGATTTGGACTTCAAGGAAGCTTGGGCAACTTGCAATGACCCTACTACGAGAGATAGAATACCATGGCTGGATTATTTTATCCAAGAGGGATTATTATTCAAGGGACAACAATTATGCATACCATGGAGCTCAATGAGGGAGAACCTGATAAGAGAAAAACATAGTGGAGGACTAGTTGGACATTTTAGAATAGATAAAACTTTGAAATAACTTTGTGAAAGTTATTATTGGCCAGGAATAAGTACGGATGTGTGAAGATTTGTGCAAAGTTGTCAAGTCTGTCAACATGCAAAAGGAAAGAGCCAGAACATTAGGTTGTATCAGCCATTACCGATACTAGAAAGGCCATGGGAAGACATAAGTATGGACTTTGTCCTTGGATTACCTCGAACACAAAAGGGGAATGATTCAATTTTTGTTGTTGTTGATAGATTTTCAAAGATGGCACATTTCATACCTTGCAAGAAAATGAATGATGCTACTCATATTGTTGATTTGTTCTTTCAAGAAGTTGTAAGATTGCATGGTTTGCCAAAAGCATTGTGTTGGATAGAGATACTAAGTTTGTAGGTCACTTTTGGCGCACTTTGTGGAAGAAGTTGGGTACAAAATTGAGTTTTAGTTCAACTTATCACCCACAAATGGATGGACAAACTGAAGTTGTGAACAGAAGCCTTGGAAATTTGTTGAGGTGTTTAGTTGGCAAGAAGCTAAAGTTATGGGATACCATATTGGCATAAGCAGAATTTACATATAACAATTCGATAAATAGAAGTACATCCAAAAGTCCATTCCAAATTGTATATGGAATCTGTCCAAGAGGAGTGGATGAGTTGTAGAGTACAACTGATTTGTAGAGACCTAGTGCTATAGTAGAGGACTTTGTTGATTACATGCATGATTTACATCGGGAAGTGAAAGCTGATTTGGAGAAGAATGCTATGAGATACAAGCAACATGCTGATCTCAAGCGTAGGACACAAGAATTTCAGGTTGGAGACTTGGTTTTGGCACATTTGCGGAAAGAAAGATTCTCAAAAGGCACTTACAACAAACTCAATTGGAAGAAGATTGGACCTTGTAAGGTCTTGAAGAAGTTTGCAGCTAATGCCTATGAAATTGAACTCCTAGAAGGAGTAGACATCTCACCAATTTTTAATGTGGCAGATTTGTATCCATATTATGACAAACCTATAGAGAATACTAAAGATATCACATCTGATTTTCCGATAGAAGAATGGATAGCATAGTTGCCAGAAAAGGAACAGGATGAAATAGAGGCAGTGATAGACTCTAGAGTGGCCAAGAGAACAAGAGGCAAAGTATATTATGAGTATCTGGTCAAGTGGAAGAACCAATCAATTGAAGCAGCGACATGGATGAATGCTTCCGAGATTGCTAAGCATGGCATCTCAGTTACAGATTTTGAGAAATGTTCATGAGCTTCGCTCATGAAACATTTTCTCTTACCCGACGAGTATGATGCGGGGCATCAAACTTGCAAATATTAAATAATTAACTGTTTATGAAACGGTTGGCGAACTGTTTCTGTAATTGCTGAAATTCTATGAATAAAGGAAGGAAAAGGAAAGGGAACGACGTGGAGGGCAGAAAAGAAGAGAAGAAGAATGGTTAGAAAAGAGGAAGTGGAATGGACACAAATGTGGACAAAGGAATAAAGGAGATCTAGAGGAGAGATACAAGGGGGAGAAAGAAGGCGAATCCATCACGGTTAATTCGTTTGAATTTACAATTGCAAATCTGAAACAAATGTTGAGAGTCACTGTGGCCTGATGCATTAATGCCTTGCTTTGTATAGCCTGCAGGCACATTCAGAATAATATATGATACTTCCTTCGTAATCCATTTTGTGTAGGAGTGAGAATTATTTTACTTTATTGAATAGTAAATTGTAGACCGGTATAAATTTGGTATGTGCAGGTTGGAGGAGAAAGCAAAGTTGGGTCGATGTTTAAGTAGAGATGTTGGGGTGTCGACTACCCATGATATCATATAACAAGAATGTGTGAATACCGTTCTTACAATTCCAAAACACCATTCAACAAAGGGAGAATTGTCGTTCAGTCTAAGTTTCGGGGAAGAGACGTCTGGTGGAATCATCGTCCTTAGACATTACTATCTTAAAGAGTCATCAACTTGAACATCATAGTCTAATGTTGAGTTGTTGTCTTGAGATGTTATCTTGTAAGGAGTATCATCATAAGGAATGGTAACCATCTTATGTTAAGCTTCCACCTTGAGACATTGTCATCTCGTAAGGAGTACTGTCATAAGGAATGGTCATTGTGTTATGTTAAACTTCCACCTTGAGACATTGTCGTAGGATGGCCGTCATAAGAGAGGTTCATAGTCTTATGCTAAGTTTCCGTCTTGAGACGTTGCCATCTCATAGGTTTGTCGTCATAGGATATTGCCTTACCGTCTTCTTGTGTTGCCATCTTGACTTTAGACTGTCTAGTGCCGATGTGTTGGAACGGATTTCACGTGCGATTACCATGCATCTGTAGTCATAGGTTGAGGTGATAGTTAGCTGCTTGGGAAGGCTGTCCTTAGGTGGATTCCCTTCTCCCATCTGCATCACGTCCTTTCAGTATGGGCTACCTCATTAACCCGGATATGCAGAGAAACATTTGGGACTGCCTCTTCAAACACCTCAAAATGTGGCCTTTGGGGTCAGTTGGTTTATCGCTGGTGGAGCCCCTTTTCAATATGCTGTCCACCTAGAAGGGTGATGGACAAGCTGGTGTTCGAGGATTTGGGGTTCTGTCTCGCTATGTGGCCGATGTGCTTTCGCTGGTTCAATTGTACAAAGCGAGCAAGTCTCCCATCAGTCTTCCAGCTCGCATGTAGTGCATCCTTCTTGTTATTTGCGGCTTCCCCTTCACTGACACCACTTCTATCTTGTAGAATTTTAATCATGGGGTTAAAAGGATTAGGGCCTTTATGAATAATGTCTGATTTATGTGAGAAAAGCTAGCTTTTATGTGCTTTTGTCAAAGACATTAAGATATGTTCATGATTCCATATTCTAAGTTTGCTATGACATACTTCAGCTTTTGAGGAAATCTGTAGATGTGGCAGTATTGAATATAATGAGTTTCCTTCCACCACTGTTCATGGTTCATAAACTTTTGTATCCTGTAACCACATGTTTTTTAACTTAAAAGTAACTTTTAATGGAATTTTCTGATGAAATGCTTATCCAATCACCCTTTTTTTTTGGACTTCCTTTGCATACACTAGATCCACATTGTTGCATGGGCAAGTCAATCAGTCGGTTGTCAGTTGTGAATTAGAACATTATCTCCTGGGCTTGAAGTAGGGTGTCAGAGCCCCAACAATGATAAAAGGGTTGTGACAAGCAAGATTTATCCTCATATGTGAATGAGTGCCAGCAAGCAATCTATTGGGGAAAGTAAGGGTAATATCTATAGAGACAATATATGCAACAAAAATAATCTCAAAAGATTAACAATCCAGCTACAAATGAAATTAGAGTGTTGTAATGTCCTAAACTACCAGAGTGCTTTGAGATCTTGTAAATTGATATTAGTGGATATACGGTAAGCATTTGGCCAAACATTCATTCTTAGAGAATTTTCTTGATCAATCCCAATTTTGTGTCTTATGAAGAAACATGCTTATATTTTTCTGCCTCGTATGCTACTACCTTTGCATAGAGGGAAAATCAAGCTTTCTAATGCTTCACAAGTTTAGGTTCCTTGCAGTTATGCTATGTCTAACACTTCTTGACATGAAAAAGCAGTGCTTGCACTAATAGTATTTTCCAAGGCACTTTTTACTTTTCACTGACATTATACTGTGTGCCTAAAGCTTAATACTCCAAACTGCTTGCAACCTTTCTCGTGTTCTTGTTTATGTTTATGCATTTCCCCAATTATCAGCTTCTATGTCTCGCCAAGATAAGAAGAGATTCATCAAATATTCATGCATCATGACTTAACATATTGTTCCCTGTATTGTGCAGGGAAGTGAAATCAATGCTCCTGTGCAAAATGGAAAAGCACTGAATGCCAAACCGATAAAGCAGGAAATGCGGTTTCCTTTTCCCGCTTAGGAGGGCAATGTAAAAATGAAGAATTAATACATACTGTGAATGAGCAGGTTGTTCTCCAAACACCTATACATAAGTACATGGAGTTTCTTCAACACCTATGCATGTAAGAGAAGAAGATTATGCCCAAGGAGTGGTTCTCTAGGCACATGTACAATTAGGTGTTACCTTCTTTTCAGTATGTGGCTACAAGGGCGATAGCAATTGGGAGGCTAGGTCTGATCCTTTTGTTTTTAGGCTCTACAGCTAGAACTATTCTAACTGGACTCCGAACAGCATATTGTTGTTCCTATGAACATATTAATTGTTACAGTATGAGTTGGTGCATTACAAAAATCTTCAACATTTTGTTGTTCTATACTCAGATCTTCATTTATCTTCTTAGGTTCTTGTCCATCAATTAGTAAAGCTTGAAATTGATTTTGGGAACAATCTGAGTTATTGTTTCCTCTAACAGGTTATTTCTCAGAATGATCAGAGTATTGAGGGTATTTGAACTTTTGCTTTTCAAAATGTCTATATTAGTGTCAAAAAGCCTATGTTCATGCCAAAGAGATAGATTGTTGTTGCTACTGAAGCGTGAATCTTAATCTCTTTGTTGGATTCATTTGGCACACATGTATTCTTCAATTTCCAGCCTCTATTGGGCATGTTGTCAACTCCTATGTAGATATACATATTCCTGGCACCTGTGACATTTTAATTGAATACTGTCAGAGTCTACTGGCTACCTCCATAGATAACTCTTATTTGTAGATTTAACTTTTCAAGCAATGGTTTGCTATCTGATTAATACTGATACACACATTTGCAACAAATTTATTTGAGGGATAATTGGAGAATTGCACGAGGGCAAACCAAAATGTCTGATACATTTTTTTCTAAAATCCTTGTTTTATAAAAGTAGGCATGCTTTTATCAAATGGCATTAGCTCAACTGGTTAGATTCCTCAACATTCAAGGAGGAGACCTAGGTTCGAATCTTGCCAAACGATACATGGATAATATCCAAGCTTTGTTATAATACCACTACGTGGTAATGATATAATCGGGTGGGGTCCGTTTCAATCTCATATAACCAATTGAAAGAAAAAGTAGGTATGCTTTAGACATTGATTAGCTGCCACATATATTATACATATCAACAATGGAACTCTATTATACATATCAACAATGGAACTCTTTTACATTTATATTGCAATGTCAGATTTTTGCTCTAAGATTTGTGTGTTTATGTTCCAAGCCAAATTACTGTAATCCTCATTTGATCCTTGAGGCAACAGTATATAATCTCCAGGAATGCTAGGGTTCCCTTTGAAATGCTTGGGTTCCTGCCTGCCACTTCCTCATTTCTGTTAGATAGATATTATATTCCATACATGCTGTGGAGAACAAGAAATAAGGTTATAACATACATTTCTTCTTTAACCCCTCAACAAACATAGGCCTATAGTATTTTGCTGTTGCTGGGGATACATGTGCTTGGGTTACTAACCACTACTCAGGTTTTGTTAGATATATATAATATATCCCTCCTTGTTTTGTGACTGTTTTATCATGACTTACCATAGTAGATAAGAAGCCTTTTTTATCTTTTTCTTATAAAGATGTTATTATACTGAGTGCATAGTTTAGGGAGCCTTTCTTGCATTCTTTCTCCTTAAATTTAATCTTAAGTACATAGTTGAGAGATTCTTACATTCTTTTCTTTTGAGTCATTCTTTTTAAGCACTATAAAGAGGTGATTTTATTCATATAATACTTGCCTTGGGTTCAACACAAAAACATATGCTCTTATACTATAGCCAATTTATATTTAGTATGATATAATTTTTTTATTTTTCTAATAAGCTATGCATGGTTATGATGGAAGCCACTTTAACCTAGCTTGTCTTTTTATCAAATATGTTATTCATTTGCCTTTCCTTAAAAAATGTTCATCATCTTTCTTGAACTGTTATGTTTCCGCAATCAACTCCATGATATTATTTAATATTAAGAGATAAAATCTTTCTCAGCTAGTTGCCTTCAAATATTTGAATTTTGGTAAGACAAAAATCAATACTATGATTAACTAGATTATCTGCTATCTAATTTCCTTCTCTATAGATTACGTGGATATTTCCAAAATATTGCCTCCAATTGTAGTGTTATGATAATATGATTGATTCAATCCCCACATTCATTTTCCTTGATAGCATTAATATTAATTTGTGAATCCCCCTCAATTGAAATATATCTCTATCCCTTTTCAATGACAATTTTAACCCTTGCAAGAAGTGCCCTAGCCTTTGCATTGTTAAAATATTTGTAATTTGATCTTATTAGGCAAAGGCCAACAATGGTGAAGTACCTATTGGTGCTCTTGATGTAAGCCTACAGGCAAGTGCTATGTAAGCCTTCGAGCATCTTGATGTAAACCTATGAGCATCTTGATGTAAGCCTTGGGGCATTCTCATGTATTCACCTTTAGTGGTATTAGTTAATCCACCTTTATGGATAACCTTGCTTAAAGGGTAATTTATTGTTATTTTATTGTAAGGTTAACCTCAAGGTTAAGTTGGGTCGGAGGGTCTGGCCTGTTGGTTAAAGCGTCCCCTTGGAAGGGTGAGACCATAGTTCGAATCCCTCAAGCCTCGTAGAATTGGAGGGCGTGTTGTTCCAGCACTGTCGGCTATGTTAAAAAGCTTACCCCGCGCAACTAGAGGTTATAGCAGCAACAAAGAGCAGGATTCGAAACCACAAAGAGGTGATGAACCTTAAGGTTAAGTTAATGTCGTCTTGAGGTTAACCTCTCATTGGGGTTTTGGTATCACTATAAATACCCCTCAATGAGCAATCATTTGTATCATAGTGTGATATATGAAAAATATTGTGGGGGTGCCCATGGGCACCCACCCCTTATTCCTTCTCTTAAATTGTGTCGTTTATCTCTTTGATTTTTCTTTCTTTTTTTTGTATATGACTGCGGTGAATGGATGTTTCAGGATGTTTCTGTTATATATTGCAAATTCCAACATGGTATTAGAGCCAATATAGAACATCTTTTACTCAATCGCACAAAATGGTTGTACAAGGCAAATCGTTGCAAATATGAACAAACCGTCAGATCTGTTTGATTCCTCGCGAAATTTTAGTGGGGCACCAATTCAACAATTTTGGAGATTTGTTGTTTTTGTTAGGAGGGAAAAATTGAAGGAGATTATTTTATTGATAAAAATGTGTTACATATATAGGCAGAAGGCCTATATGATGAACATGACACTTGTCAATGAAACTGACAAGTGTCAAACTAAAGGCATAGTGCACTTTAACTCTAACATTCCCCCTTAAAGTGCACTATCCTAACTAAAGAAAAACAAAGCAAGTCAACATTAGGTAACATTCCCCCTTAATGTTGACTTCTCTAAAAAAGTAACCTATCATCCTCTTTTTTTTTTTTGGGCTAGGCTCGTGCTCTTTGCGCTTGGCTCTCCAACTATGAATAACGCTAGATCCACCGTGTATACATCTCGGTCTCGTTGCCTCGTGGTCACCCACTTCAACGGGTCCGTTGCCACTGGGTCAGCCGTCTAAGTGCCTCGGGGTCATCATGGGTGCCTCAGGGTCAGCCACATCTGGGTCTGTTGCCTCTGCAGGTCATCCTCAGAGGATGTTGCCACTCGTAGGTCACTAACTAGATTCACCATGAGTATGAAATCCCTCCTCATGGTGAACTCAATCTAGAAGGTGTCGGTCTCTGCCGAAAATGCACCTAATGAAAGGAAAAACGAGCCATATAAGAGTGTTGGTCTCTGCCGAAAATGCACTCAATACAATAAAATGAGCCATAGATCAAAATAGGAGGAGAGAAGAAGAAAAGAAGAGAATCTTCTGAAGTGTCTTCGTCTGTAGTCTTCGTAAGTAGATCCGGAAACAACCTCGGATAGAGTCTAGGGTGTCTTTGTCTGTAGTCCCTAGTATAAGTGTCCTTATGGTGACCATGTCATCCCATCGAAATGCATGGGTAACCAGCCGCTGCATTCGCCAAGTGTATAGAAAAAGTCACTAGGTACAAGGATCACATATAAAATTACCTTGGGAGTGTCGGGTACAACCGAGAGTGCACTCCAAGGGAGAAAAATTTTGAGGCTAAAAAAACTGAACTAAAACAACCTCAAAATTACAATTTGACACCATCATTGTGTCCGTCGTGGAAAAACGTTTCCAACGACTATAAATACCCCTATATTCCATTATCAAAGGGGCCTTCATCATAATGAAAAACAACATGCCTCTCTAAGGCAACAACTAAAACCTCGCACAATGGCGGCATCGCTCTCAGGCGGAATAAAAAATAGTCTTAAAATTTCCCTCGCAAGGGAATTACATGGGCCATGTAGGCCAATGAGCATGGGCACTTCCCTTACAATTTAAAATCAAAGTGGCCCACCCACTATAAATATCCAGCACAAGATTTCTAATAAAAAAATCATATGCCCCACTATATGAGGCGGCCTGCATTTTTTAAAAATAATACCCCTTATGATAATCATCATTAGCACCCCACTCAATTTTTTTTTTGAAAATAAAATTACCGCTTCACGCAGTATTCTCTAGCATGGCACACTATACGAGGCGGCACGTGGGTCCCACCCACTATGACTACTTGTTTCCGCGTGGAGTGCCACCTGTTCAGCCCGCAGTTCTCCTCACCGCCGGCCTGGCTGTCACCGTCAGACGCGTTTGACAGGCTGGGCAATTGGATCCGTACGTCCCGGCTCCTCGAACGAACTCCTCCGCTGTCGATTTGTGCCCAAATATGAAATAGCTTTAACGAAAAAAAAAATACTTCGGCTTAGCCACCGCAACACCGTTGGTCACGACTCTCTTTGGAACCCCTGACGGCGTCGCGTGTGTGAGGTAGCATAATAGGTCTGATTTGGTTTCGACAGCCCCACAATATCCTCGAACCGCACCGCGGCAGACATGACCAGAATGCAGTTTTCTGATAGGGTTCGCAGCAATTGGATCTTCGCCCGGTGTAGATGAAGGCGGAGGCGGCGCCGACGATATGTTGCTGAGATACGAAACCCCTCGACAAAAACTAGACGGTGGCTGGGCACAACAGCCCGTCACGCAAAAAACGTCAGAGAAATTTCAGGTTTTGTTACGCTGGTTCCCGCCGATCATCGAATGCCGACAACTTTATCGTGCCCTCGTCGTAGCCCCCGACGAGCACTTGGACGCGATCTCGAATTCTCTGTCCTCAATTCCTTATAAAAGATGACCATTTCATACCAGGCTCCTTCAGCTTCTCTGCGTATTCGAAATCTAGACCCAGCAATCACAAAAAAAGTTGGGGAGACCGAATCTGCCAGAGCGTCCCTATTATTTTGAATGGGAGCGACAGTTTGACAAGCGATGGCTGGATTTGTAGTTTTCGGGGAGATTGACGGGCTTGGGCCGATGACGGTGAAAGGGCAAAAGCCAACTCAGAAAATCGCAGAAGCAGATGGGAAGCTTCTGATCACCGTGGCCTGTCGATGATATCGTCTGATGTGCACGGGATCTGAAAAAAATTTACCAAACCCTGAAGAGCTCTATACAAAGGCCTTCTCAAACCTGCAATTCTTGTCCAGAGCGACGACAAAGTTGTCCAGAGCCTCCATGCAGTACTCCTCGGTGGCGGATGTGACTATGTACGACGACTCCCACCAACATCACCGGGTTCTGGAACAGATCCGGCATCGTCACCAGGGTCGCATTTCATTCGGGATTGCAATACTGGCAGGCTCAGTTTCTTTGCGCTCTGCCCGGACGCCTTTATGCTCGTGGAGGCTTCGGCCTTTGCAAGCTACAATGCCACCATTTCCATCACCATTCTAGCACAGTACAACATCGACGGATCCTTCACGATTCTTAGCCCTCCAAACGCGAACAACTAAAAAAAATAAAAATAAATAATTTTGCGGTCAATATCAACATCATCTATAGTTGGCTCAAGCGGGCGATTTGCATCAAAATATTCAGTCTGTGAAGAAATCCGTCTCTGGCAAACCCCTCACGCAGGCATCCACTTCTCCTCCGCAAAATAGCATGGACTCTGAAACAGCTGAACAGCGAACGGATACATATGGGAAAACAAATCTAAAAAAAATTGGGGGCAACCATTAATTTTCAAGCTATCTGGTTTCTGATCCATTTTAAAAAATGGAGAGCATACTCCCTAGGCTTGGAAAAAAAATGGGAAAAAAATGAGAGGAGGGAGGATTTCCATGAGGGAAATCCCCCCTCAAGGGTTTCACAGGGCAGGGAAAGCCCGCTCTGATACCAAATGTTAGGAGGGAAAACTAATGGGATTAATTTTATTGATAAAAAGGTTACATATATAGGCAGAAGGCCTATATGATGAACATGACACTTGTCAATGAAAATGACAAGTGTCAAACTAAAGGCATAGTGCACTTTAACTCTAACAGTTTTAATGCATATGCTTTTGTCCAAAAAAATTCTCTTTCCCTCTAAAATTTAAATTTCAAAACTACAATATTCCATGGAATATTGTAGTTTTGCAACTGCAAAAGGTAGGGAGGGGTGCGGGTGTTTTTGGCAGCATACTTCAAATGGTCATTTAATTTTTGTTTCAGCGGCAAACTTCAAGGCACTACCAAGTGATAACATAGTGGTAGCATAGCAGAATATGGAACGGAACATCCTATGTTTTAGTTTGCGTCACGCATTTTTTGGGGGTAACACAGTAGATTTATCATATTTCAAAATACCTTGTCACATTTAGAACAGATCCATTTTTTGTTTATTGCATTTGTGCTGCTAACATCTTGGTTAGCAGAAATGTCTTCGAAGTGCAAGCGCACGTGATCAAATCCTGCAGACGTCTCGTGTGGCTTAAATTATTTTTTTACCTTCTTCAGTTGCAAAGGTCATAATGGTCTTGCGGCACCTTTGATTCCATTTGTGGGCAGACAGATTGGCTAAGCCTTAGTGGTCGATGCATCTTATGCTTGAATCTTTGATCGTCTGTTCCTTTTTGTTTTTTTTTTGTAAACACTGCTCTTAGCACGATCTCATGGAGAAGTGCAATCCTGTTTTGGGTATGTGGGTACCAATGGCACAATAGATGGGGTTGTGCATTGTAAGTGTAAGCACCCATGTTCAAATCCCATTGCTAACATTACCTAAGCTAGATTTCTTATTTAACATAAATATGGAAAACATTCAATCAAGTTCTGCAAAGTGTCAACCATAGATTTGTTGGCGCAACATCCAACCTAGTGGCAACAATTGATAGTTATCGATTCGACGAAATTTTTTCTAAGGTTTGACATTTGATTTAAGCATTAACATGCCTTATCTTTTGGAGGCCATAACTTTTGCATACATAAGCGTTTTGGGCCCTTTTTTCAAATTGCACAATTTTTCGAGCTCTACATATTGGTGACATTAGTTCAAGGACCTTTTACTGTTTTATGTGGGATTTTTTTGGTGCAAGTTGTATATATCTATATAATGTATAATCCTTCTCTTTTCTCATAATGGATGTTTGCTCTAACTCCAAAATCCCTTTAGTAACTCCAAGTTGTAAATTTTTGGGCTACAAGAGTAGGTTTTGGATGATCAACACAAGGTATGCCTTGTGTCTATGGGCCCTTTCTAACCATTGGGGTTGATTATTCGGAGACCTACCTATTGCTTCATGATTTAGTTGCCTTCAGAAGCGTTTTGGGCCCCTTTTTCAAAATGCATAGTTTTTCGAGTTCTATATATTGGTGACATTAGTTCAAGAACCTATTATTGTTTTCTGTGGGATTTTTTGGTGCAAGTTGTATATATCTAGATCATGTATAATCCTTCTCTTTTCTCATAATGGATGTTTGCTCTAACTCCAACATCCCTTTAGTAACTCCAATTTGTAAATTTTTGGGCTACAAGAGTAGGTTTTGGATGATCAACACAAGGCATGCCTTGTGTCTATGGGCCCTTTCTAACCATTGGGGTTGATTATTCAGAGACCTACCTATTTCTTCATGATTTAGTTGCCTTCTTTAGAGATTGGGGGACATATTGTGGTTATCATAGTGCATGTTGAACATCTTCTCATGGGAAGCTCAACATCTTGATCCAGGAGGTGGAGTTATGGCTTCATGTTCAGGACAGGTTGATCCTATTCATGTACCTTTGGCGAAGAGAAGATAGTAGGATTTAGTGGCCCATACGAGCATGCATTATGAGGGAGACATGTTATCTGTAATGACTTCTCTCCTTGGCCCCTCCATTTAGATTATTGGGGGGGGGGTGTTGAAGTATTTGTAATTAACCTTATTAGGCCAAGGCCAACAATGGTGAAATACCTATGGGTTCTCTTGATGTAAGCCTACAAGCAAGTGCTATGTAAGCCTTTAGGCATCTTGATGTAAGCCTACGAGCATATTCATATAAGCCTAAGGGCACTCTCATGTATTCACCCTTAGTGGTATTGGTTAATCCACCTTTATGGACAACCTTGTTTAAAGAGTAATTTATTATTATTTTATTGTAAGGTTAACCTCAAGGTTAAGTTAATATTGGCCTAAGGTTAACCTCTCATTGGAGTTTGTGTATCACTATAAATACCCCTTAATAAGCAATCATTTGTATCATAGTGTGATATATGAAAAATATTGCAGGGGTGCCTACAAGCACCCACCCCTTATTCCTTCTTTCAAATCATGTCATTTATCTCTCTCTCTTTTGTTTATACGTTCTTCTTCCTTTTTTCTACATATGATTGTGGTGAATTGATGTTTTGATATGTTATGGAAAATATTGCAAATTTCAACATGCATAAATGTTAGTTGGAGTTCCATATGATTATAAGTGAGAAGAATTTTGCCTTCGTTATTTTGAAAAACAACACCTATGTTGGCTTTTCCCAAATTTCCTTTGGAAGCACCATCAAAATTGATTTTGATGAACTCAACTTCTAGACATTTCTATTTTACCATAGATCAAAGTAGATCATGTATCAATTTCGTTGTCATAAATGACCCTTTCATGTATGTTCAAATCTTGTAACCAAGAGGCTAACACCTCTTTTTCTACACTTGAAACTTCCCATGATAAGCACCATGCCTACAATTTTTTTGCAAGAGAGGCAATAATATGATTCCAAACTTGGGTAATGATTCAAAGATTTGATTTTAAAAATTCTATTGTTCCTTTCAAGTCATAAATTCCAACAAATAGTTAAAGGATTAATCTTCCATAGAATGTATAATGTTTTAGCTTTGATACAACTAATTTGACATGTCATCAACTCTTGCAATGTTGATGGAGCTACCCAATATATACTCATATTTCTAAAAAAACACCTTAGGTGGAATAATCAAAGGGACAATGAAGAAGTAAATGATCTTGAGGCCTTAAGGAGGCTCTCAAGTGACCAAACATTATTCCAAAGAAAACATTTGGGAGTATGATTGATTGTTGTAAAGCCTCGTATCTTATTTTGACTAAGCATTCAACATATTTTGATAGGTTTCAAATCAACTCATCCTTTTATGTAAAAATAGGCAAATAGAACTCTTGAAGCATCCTTTGAAGCTCATTTGTTATTTGTTTGAGGTCCTCTCCTTCAACTAGGTTGCTAATAGAAATCCATGATCTGAAGTTGTTGCTTACATTAATATAAATTTTGACCTTTGAACCTTTACAAGCTAAACATGCTTGAGCCAATGGTTGCCAATTTGAACATAAAATAACAGGACAAAACTTTAGTAGACCAACAATTTGCAAAATCCTCTTCATTGACAAATCATCTAATACATTTCTCTTGATCAATTGAAACTATCTAACAATATGTTCCATGTTGAGCCTCTAGGTAGGATTTGTTTCCTAAACAATTTAATTACATCAACAAAGCCTATATATTTTTGAAGTATCATTTTTGCCCAACTCTCTCTTAGATCTTTGAATAATCTTTAGTCATGTTTTGCCCTTACTGCTAAAATAATAAATTTATAATTTCACAAGCTTGTCTCTCTAATAATATTTCCTTTACAAACCTTATCCCATTTACAAGAGGAAACCTAAACTTTTTGTCACATCCTTTACAAAGAAAATCTCTTTGAATTTCATAAATTTAAATGTTATACTTGTAATGTTGAAAGTGACCTCTGCAATGTAACCTTTGAGTTGTAGCCTTCCAACCATGGTTAAGAACTTACCTTTCCAACTTGTCGAACAAGATTTCATTCTATCCAAAATTTGTTAGCTTTGATGTAATAAGCAATGGGAGATAACAATCACAAGATGCAAAATAATATAAAAGAAAGTAAATCTACAAGATGACTGAAGTATGCTTGAATAAAAATAACATAATTGAATACAACGTAGCTATGGAGGAAATGAACACTCAATTAATGAAGCTACTGAACTACATTGTACCAATCACCAATATATGGTGATATACATAGCATTGCACTACTACCTACAACTATGCTGTAAGCAACTATATCTATCTATGCCCCCCTTCTCATATCTATCTAACAATGAGGCATTTCTTATATAGGAACACAAGTTCCTTGGACAACACTCTACCTAGCTGTGCAAGGGACAACTTGCACATATACAACTTGCACATTGACACTTGTGCATTTATTACATTGCATGAAGTAAATAGATAACCTCCCCTTAAAGTAATCTAATGTCCTAAGTATGTACCTTGGAAGATACATTTACATAACAAAATGATGTAATAGACTCTATTTCTAACACCCCCTGTATTGTATTATTTGGGTATTGAAGACTTTAGTCTTCAATATGGATCTTCCTTCAACGAACAATGGAATTTGTATTATTCTTCATTGCTCATTGTGTTCAGGTTATGTAGGTGATCTGTGTCTTCTATCCAACCACCGTTGTAGTTCTCCTTGCAAGTATCTTCATTTGGATGTGATTGTTGATGAATGAGTAAAGCATGGTGCAATTGTCCTCTCATCTTCTTGATTCTTCTATGCTTGCCTTTTTGGTGCACTGATTCTTCATTTTCTTCTACATGTTCCTCTGTAAATGTCTTAGCATCATTTTGAAACAACACAATATATGTATTTTCATGGATTGTTCCTGTTGCTTTTATTCAATCTTGATTCATAATGAGGCATGTATTGATCTCATCCATATATCCAAAGTTGATCATATAGTTGTTTTCTACTAGCTTGCTCACTGAAATGAGATTATACTTTTTGTAGTAGAAGATCTGGAAATGATCTGCTATGTGTCACACATCCACATCCATGTATAGGATAGGTTTGGTTATCTGCAATTCTTAGTCTGTATCCTCTAGCAACTTCAAGACAATCAAACCATTGAATATTTCCTGTCATATGATGATTGGCCCTTGAGTCAATGCACCACATGTTTTGCAGATCTTCTTCTCCTTGGTAGTGGATTTCTTCAATGAGTTCTCTTTTGATAATTTCTTCAGTCAGGCTCTCCTAGCCTTTTCCTAGATGCTCGATGAGACCTTCCTAAGGTATTTGATATTCTAGCTTCTACTGGTCTTTCTTTGAGACCTCTTCAACCTTTTTCTCTTGGAAGTGTTGGTGGTGATATCTGCTTCTAGATCTCTGATTTTGCTGCTTCTGGAAGTGAGCAAGACTCGCCTAGTCCTTCTTCTTTTGCTTTCTTCCAAGATTGGAAGTTCTTCACAAAGATCTTCTCTTGATCTCTTCGCTTTTGCTTTAGGTGTTGAATTGATTCTGAAGAAGATACCCTTCCTAACTTTCTTGTAGGAAGTTTCCCAACTCACTTAACCTTCTTTCTCTACAACAAAGTATTAGTACTAAAATATTTAGTCTGCTTCTGAATCAGATATTCTCTTCGAATTCTTCTTCAGGATAAAGGCTTTTGTGGCATTTTCCAGTATCAAGGCTTCTGTGGCCTTTTCCAGTATCAAGGCTTATGTGGCCTTTTTTAGTGCCAAGGTTTCTGTGGCTTCTCCTTCAAGGCTCCTATGACCTTTTTGTGTCAAGGCTTCTATTGCATGTTCTTCAACTTGTCAAGTTCTTCGATTCAGTAATGGAGATCTTCAGTCTCCTGGCTTCATGATAACTCTTCACTAGAAGTCTTATTCCGCAGTATTCTCCTCTTGCACAATGAACTAATCTTTGCACTATGAAGGCACGCCTACCTTCAGGCAACGAAGTTGGAGTCTCCTAGATTTTTGTTGTCGGAGTACCAATTCTTTGAGAATTAATTATGTGCAACAAGAGAAACTTTAGGTAAAAGTTAGAAAATTCCAGATATCCTGGATCTTCACTAGATGATCTATCAATCCAGTGGATTGAATGCTGAGTCCTGGTCTTGATGAGTTTTTCCTGTAACTCTGTGAAAAGACTCTAGTCAAGTGCAATCTCAATGTTTTCTGAAACTGAGATTTCTTTCAGTCCTCACTCGTGACTCTCCCTAATTCTACCACTTAGATTCTTCTGAGAACTTTTGGTAGTGGCTGGTCCAACGGTGCGTCAGTTTGACAAAACACTTAGGCTCAAAGATAATGGTGGTTTCCTTATTGACCTACACAGACTAGATCTACCGTAGCTCTGATACCACTGTTTTCTTTGATGTAATAAGCAATGAGAGATAACAATCACAAGATGCAAAATAATATAAAAGAAAGTAAATCTTTAAGATGACTGAAGTATGCTTGAATAGAAATAACATAAATGAATACAACGTAGCTATGGAGGAAATGAACACTCCATTAATGAAGCTATTGAACTACATTGTACCCATCACCAATATATGGTGATATACATAGCACTACACTACTACCTACGACTATGTTGTAAGTAGCTCTATCTATCTATGTCCCCCTTCTCATATCTATCTAACAATGAGGCCTTTCTTATATAGGAACATAGGTTCCTTGGCCAACACTCTACCTAGTTGTGCAAGGGACAACTTGCACATATATAGCTTGCACATTGACACTTGTGCATTTATTACATTGCATGAAGTAACTAGATAACTTCCCCCTAAAGTAATCTAATGTCCTAAGTATGTACCTTGGAAGATACATTTACATAACACAAACGATGGAATAGACTTTATTTCTAACAAAATTGAGTCCCAAAGCTCCTTTTCTTTATCAAACAAATGAATACCTAAATATGTTGATGATAATTTTCTAACTTGAAACCCTAAAATCTCTATAATAATCCATTATAAATCATATCTTAGATTTTCTTGTATTAACCAACTGTCCAACAACTTCTCATAGCATGATAATATTGATTTAAACTCCATGGCCTTACTAATTGAGGGATGAACTGGAAGAAAAGTAGCATCAACAAATTGGAGACATTCATAGGGATCATTTGTTCCAACCTAAGTACCTTTGATTTTTCCTTCCATTTTTAATAAATAGACAAGGAGATAGTGGACCAACCTCACAAGTTCCACATGATGATTCAAAGCATCTAACCAAGAATTCATGAATCAAAATGGAATATTTTAGTATCGCAACAACATCTAATTCATTTACATCAACTTTTGATCAAAGCCAAGTTTTTGAGAATATCATATAGAAATATCCAATAAACCTTATCATATATTTTGTTCATATCTAATTTTAAAAGCATACTTGATTATTTTCATAGAATTAAGAGAATTTATAACTTCTTGCAAAATGATTATGCCATTAAGGATTTGTTTATGATGAATAAAACTACATCTAATCCATTCACACCAATCTTGATAAAAACCAATTCTTTGAGGACATGTAAAAATCTCGAGCAAACCTTATCATATGATTTGTTTATATCTAATTTTACAAGCATACTTAATATTTTTTATTTTATTTTTTCTTTTTATGGAATGAAGAGAATGTATGACCTCTTGTACAATAATTATACCATCAATAATTTGTTTAAGATGAATAAAATCACTTATTCCTTTGAGATACACAATCTAGAATGCTTTTCAATCTATTTGGCATACTTATTGAAATTGTCTTATAAATCATATTACTTTTAAGATATTTTATTGCATTATTTTATTAATAAATCATGATATTTAGCTAGGGGATTATTTCTATATTTATTGCATGAAACAATCTCCTCATTGGGAGCATAGATCTTCTAGTTTGTAACCCTAAGGCATGTATTAAATAGTCTCTTTGCCTCAATGAATGAAATAACTTCATTTTTACTATCATTGGTATCAGAGTAGGCCTTTCTTGCCTGAATTCTAAGGGGAAATTGCCTCTTTGACAATTCTCCCCTCCTCTGCTCTTCTATGTCTATTTCAATGGTAGCAGCGGAAGGAGGTCAGTTATCAAACGACATTAAAGAGTGATTAATGTTGGATAATATTACATTATTTGGTACATACCAATGTACCACCTTGGTACAATATTAGATTAGGAGTGTCTTAGATTAGAGTGTGAGTTTATATTTCATGTAATGTAATAATGTGTAGGAAATGCACAAGTGTCATGTAATGAAGTGTGCAAGTGTTGTGAGTGTGAATGTGCACAAGTGTCCATTATGTAAGAGTGCACATATGTCCTTATAATAAGAAAGTGAAGAGTTCCAAAGAAGAGTGAAGGTCAAGAATGCTTCATATGAAGAGTCACATACTATTATATATTTGTGACAAAGCATTGTAATTGGTATAAAAAATGCATAGCACATAGCATGCATTAGTAAAACTTTATTATATAACATTTTCAGTATTTTCATGAACATTTTTCATGTGATTATTCTATGAGTATTTCTAAGTTATTCTAGTTTCATTAGCATCTTTATTGAGTTCTTTATATTGCAACTTTATTTCGATCATGTAATTACTTTTTTGTTAGATTTATATTAAGTGTTAGACTACAAAATCTATTAGTGGTATTAGAGCCACAACAATTTTACTTGCATAGGTTTTTTATAAGTTGCAAACAATCTAAGGACATTTCCACTAGCTAAGGAAAGACCAGTGATGTTAAGGACATAACCATTGGATAGGGAAAACAAATGAAGACAAGTATTTCCACTGAGTTGAAGAAAAACCAATAGAGACAAGAATTAATACCACTAGGTTGAAGGACAACCAGTGAAGATTAAAGATACAATATTGAAAAGTTTCAGATAGATTGAGTTTACCTATTCCAAGAATAAATTTGGAATAGAAGGCAATCTACAACATAGTTTCAGATCTTGAAGATAGACCTTGATATTGATAATAGTATAGATACTCTAGAAGAGAAGTCCCATAGAAAGCATATTAAGGAGACCTAAGTAGAAAGGTCCAATTGAAAGATTGATAGAGTAAGGAAAAATTGAAGGTAACAAGAAGACTTCAAGACAATAGAGAGTCTTGAGGATAGTCCTAGCTAAAGGACAACACATAGCACATCAAAAGAAGTATACTAGTAGTCCACATTGGACAACAAAGAAACCAAAGAATTCACGACAACAAAAGAGCAAGGCAATTTTTGGAAGGAAAATAGTGAAGGCCACAAGAGCAATATTGAAAGCAAGCGAATGCCACAAGGAGAGAATTGAAAACATTTGAATGTCACAAGAACAACATTGAAGAGAAGCCACAAGGGCATCATTAAAGAAAAGAAACAAGTTTAGATAATGCAAGGCAACATTCATAGTATTGCCATAAGCAAGTGAAGCGTCACAATAACATCACAACAAGAAGAATTGAAGCTAGAGAAGGCAACATATTCAATCAAGAAAAATATTGAAATCTAGAAAAACATTGAAAACAAAGAAAGATATAGAGAAGAATTTCAAGAGACGAAAAGGTATTTACATAAGGTTTGGGACAATCGTCACTATTCGACAACAAGCCCATAAGATACATAAAATACCCATTAAAGGAGGTCACAGTGAAGATTAATGCTTAAAATTAAACTGAGCACAAGGGAGAGCAATCAAAGTGCAAAGGTCCATTGCAGTCAAAGGTTGATAGAAGTCACCTTTGGACAGAAGAGAAAACAATAATTCAAGATAAAGGGCAACATACATAGCACTGCTAAGCAACGAAGAAGACAACATTAAAAGAGCATAAGTGTGGCAACATTTCAAGGCTTCAAGAATATTTCATTAAAGGGAAGATTGGAAAAGCAAATAACATTGCACTAATCATGATATTTGCATATAAGGAGCTTTTAAGTTTGAATCTTGCAAAAATGTTCTGCACCTACAATATTAAATAAAAGGACTAGAGCATCAAGAGTACCAAACTTAAGAGTTAAAGCTCTTGCATTCAAAAGTAGCAAGTTTAAATGTTAAATGCAACAACACAACCTTTAATGGGGATAGCATAGACTTTGAGTTTTATTGTTGAGCATCCCACATAAGTGTAACCTGCGTCAAAGAGACAAAGAAGATTAGCAAGAAAATAACAAGACGATAACATGCAAGAATCGTCAGCACCAGATTCAACACATGGAAGAAGATTAAAGTGTGAAATATAAAGTGTTTGAAGTCAAAATTCGACATTAGAAAGGAACAACAAGAGAAAGACCGCAAGGGTAATAGATTCAACCAAGGAAAAAGTTATAAAGAATTAGGAAGAAGAGTTTAAGAGCACCATTCTTGAATAAGGGCCAAAGCATCCAAATATGCATTTGCACAAAGAGCAAGAGCATCAACAATAGACGATAGTATTAAAGTACTCAAGGCAGCAGTGAAGGACGAAGAGTTCATCATACAAAATTGAGCAGCCAAAGAGCGCAAAGTCAAAAAGCGACAACATCGTAGCAAGGCAACAAAGCTCTAAAAAGGAGTGCAATAGCACTCATCCCAAGGAAGACAACAACACTAAGGCAACCAACATTATCAAGGGGTATAAGCAACATCAAGAACCAAACAAAGAAGAGTTTACCTTAGGCAATAGCCATTGAGCAATAAGAAGAATTAAAAAAGATGCTAAGGACCAGTGCCAAAAAGTTACGTAGGCACCATCCAAGATACATCAGACAAGGATGGTAGAAAATATAGTGGAAGTGCCATCCAAAGATA
Source organism: Wollemia nobilis (assembly GCA_028583015.1). NCBI lineage: Eukaryota > Viridiplantae > Streptophyta > Pinopsida > Araucariales > Araucariaceae > Wollemia > Wollemia nobilis. The sequence continues at coordinate 1,841,099 of JAQPPZ010003021.1, read as the reverse complement.
CGTGAGCCAACATGGGGAGAGGACACAGTAGACGTAAGTCAAGGAACACAAGGATTGAGCAATGTGCGTAGAAGTTTGAGTGACTTAGGAGACAAAATTTTGAGCAACAAACTTGTTCCTTAGGAATCAAAGCATCGAGGAAGTTAAAAAAGGGCAAGAAAAGAGCTAGAGCCATAGGAGATCAAAATCCAAGAGTCTAGCAAAGGATATCAAGCGTAAAACAAGCTTAGAAGTGAGTATTCAAACATCATTTTTGCCATTTGAGAGGAGCATTGAAAGGTAATGCGGTAGTGGTCGGAGGGAAGTGTAAGACGCAGATTCGTTGGAGCCAAGTGTTACTTTGATCTGAGTGCTCAAGAAAGTGAAATGCTTGAATGTTACAAGCGTAAGAAAGAGTGTCTACCATTCTAACATGCATTCTACCACATGACAAGAATGAAGCAAACGGGTAAAATTTGAAAAGATTTGGAGAAGTATTTAATATTGTTTCATGCAAAGAATCCTGACACAGTGAAGCTTCACATGATTGTAGCCAAGCAATCATTCTTTCAAATTCAAGATAAGCACATAACACAACACTAGAGATCATTTGCCAAGCTACGCGTCTTAAGGAGGTAAATTAGGGTTTTTAAAGATTATTATTTTTTCCCTAAGGTTAAAAGGAGAAATAAGGAGTATATAGTTCTAGTTATTATTTCTTTGCTAAGGTTAAATAAGTCTAATGGAGAGATAAGTAGTTTAATAGAGAATTCAATGCCTTAACTACTTTTTGGAGTGATAAGTAGGCTTTATTATTTTTGAAGTCTTGTTTTTCAAAGGGTTAAATAGTAGCTTTATTGATTTATTATTTCTTGAAATTCAAAAACCATAGAATATTTGCAATAATTTAATTATGGAGAGACAAGGAATTCTACTTAAAATTTAGGAATTCATAAGTTTGCAAACATTCTAGTTTCTATTCAATTAGGGAGCCATAAGGTTTACAACAACAATTTTTATATAGAAAAGTGAATTTTTTTATTCAAAAATTTAGAGAGACATAAGGAAGACTACACCAAAGGAAATTAATGGAGAAATTACCAAGAGGGACTTATCTGTTAGCTTTTGATGTAATGAGCATTGGGAGATAGCAATCACAAGATGCAGAATAATATGAAAAAAATTAAATTTGCTAGATGACTGAAATATGCTGTAAATAGAAATCATATAAAATAATACAATGTAGCTATGGAGGAAATGAACACTCCATTAATAAATCTACTGAACTACATAGCACCCATCACCAATGGATGGTGATGTACACAAAATTGTACTATGCTTTAAGCTACACTATATAACTATGTCCCCTGACTCTATATATCTATCTAACAATGAGGCTTTTCTTATATAGGAAGACAGGTTCCTTGGCCAACACTCTACCTAGTTGTGCAAGGGACAACTTGCACATTGACACTTGTGAATTTATTACATTGCATGAAGTAACTAGATAACTTCCCCCTAAAGTAATCTATTGTCCTAAGTATGTACCTTGGAAGATACATTTACATAACCCAAATGATGGAATATACTCTATTTCTAATATTATCATCATAGAAAACATTATGGAAGGATTCAAGAACACAATTCATTTAACATTCTTCATAATTCTTACCAACAATGCAAGATAACATCAAATAGAGATAATCATATGGTTCAAAAAGGTAAAGACCTTTGGTACATAGATTATGGTGCCAGTCATCATATGATAGACAATTTACAATGGTTTGATTGTCTAGAAGTCAAAGACAACTTTAGTTTAAAAATTGCAGATGGTAAAATCTATCTTGTTCATGGTTGTGGTTGTGACACCTAGTACATCATTTTCAAATTTTGTGTTACATGATGTGATGTATGTTCTTGGATTGACATCTAATCTCATTTCAGTGACCAAGCTAGTAGAAAGCAAAAGGATGATTGAGTTCAAATATATAAATGGAGTTAATAAGTGTCTCATTAAAAATCAAAATGAGATAGAAGCTACAGGGTCAATCAAGAATGGAATATATGCTTTAGACTCAATTAGTTTCTCTCAAGATCTTGTTTTAGTTCAAAATAATATTGTTGAATATTTTGAGAGATAGATTATAGGAAATGAGAATCAAGGATCTATCTACCAATGAAAACGTTGGGTCAATCTGAAATTCAAGATGATGAAAAATATGAGAGGTCAACAACAAGTTGCACACCAAAGTCATCTACAAATCAAAGAAGAAAAGGTTGAAGAATTTCAAGAGGAAGGTAAATCAAATCAAGACCTAGTCCATTATAAAGTCATATTAGGACAAATATTGTATTGAAGACTAAAGCCTTCAATAACCAAATAATGTAATACAAGGGGGTGTTGGAGAATATTACATTATTTGGTATATACCAATGTACCACCATGGTACAATATTAGATTAAGAGTGTCTTAGATTAAAGTGTGAGTTTATATTTCATGTAATGATATAATATGTAGGAAACACATAAGTGTCATGTAATTAAGTGTGCAAGGGTTGTGAGTGTGAATGTGCACGTGTCCATTCTATAAGAGTGCACAAGTGTCCATTATGTAAGAGTGCACATGTGTCCTTAGAATAAGAAAGTGAAGAGTTTCAAAGAAGAGTGAAGGTCAAGAGTGCTTCATATGAAGAGTCACATACTATTATATATTTGTGACAAAGCATTATAATTGGTATAAAAAATGCATAGCACATAACATGCATTAGTAGACCTTTATTCTATAACATTTTTAGTATTTTCGTGAGAACTTTTCATGTGATTGTTGTGTGAGTTTTTTTGAGCTATTCTAGTTTCATTAGCATCTTTATTGAGTTCTTTATATTGCAACTTTATTTCGATCCTATAATTACTTTCTTGTTAGATTTACATTAAGTGTTAGGCTACAAAACCTATCAATGAAAGTATAATGAAAAACAAAGAGGACCATTGACCTTTGTAACATTCCTAAAGGTACAATTAATGCACAAGCTTCATACTTGTTGTATCAATGAGTGGATCGAAGTGAGGAACCTTTTAAAGGATCCGAAAGAAATGTAATAAGCATGAGCAACATAAACTCGAAGAGGACCCAAGCGAGGAACGTTTTAAAGGATTCAAAGGCGGTGTAATAAGCATGAGTAGCCTAACTCGAAGAGGCCCCAAACCTCTCGAGGTGATGGAGAGGCAAAGATGATTGATGTAGAGGCACCAAAGGAATATGTAGAGCACAAAATGTATTAGGTTTTTGATGTCAATCCCAACCATATTACGGATCTCAAGGCTCATAAAGAGCTAGGATATACTCGTAAACTCAGCATAAAGCTAAAAATTGTTTATGTTGAGTTCAAGCTCGAAAAACTGAGAATGAGGGTGTCCAATTTGATTGAAAGTGTACTACATATTCACTTCATGTGAGATCAAAAGTATAGTCAAGCAAGTTATACTATTGAGATCAATAATACTATTTATGAATGCACTTGGTGTGAAGTTGCATCACATTAGAGGTTGAGGCCAAAGAGCTTGATTGTTGTCAGAATGGCAGTCAACACCATAGAAAAAAAAACCCATACTAAGGTGAACTTGGGAACACCGATGTTTAGGTGTTGAGGTCTAAGTGCACTAGCAGTCGATATAGCTTTAAACTGAGACTAATCCTTGAATTGAATGCAACGACCATGGTAGTATAGAAATATTTTAAAGCGAAAGGTGTTGCATACCACAAAATGGTAGGCGAGAGCACAACACTTTTGAGAAAAAAATTTCATGTGGTTCATCCATGTTGGGGAATAGGGCAAGAACAACAGGTTCTAACGGATGGAGCCTAGCCCAAAACCTGTCATCAATGCTAAGATGTTGAGTTGGAAGTCAGGGCCTATTTTTTGGTAGCCATCTCATCGATGGGGTTCATACCCCCAACCACCATGTAGGTAAATGACGACAATGGCATAGCCTACCCTAGTGCCGCCTAAAACACCACCTTGTTGTCGTGGTTATGCCTTACCACAACTACCTTCTACAAATTCAATCACACATGCATCAACAATCACCCAAAAAAACCTGTTGGTAACCATTACGTGATCACCACAATGTCCCTTATCTTTTACATCTGAGGGGCATTTAAATGGGATATTGACGAAAACATGGTAATGGTTGAGTTGGAATTCATCGCGGGTTTGATTAGGGACATAAGCATAGTTGTGCTCTAGAATGCTTTGTGATGGAAAGAAGGTGCAATCGTCCAATCAACCTACAATGCATTATGATAGCATGTAGAGGAGTTGTGTCAATCAACACAAGTTGTGGTGATGAACCCACTCAAAGGTGAACACAATCGAAAATACCAACTTAACCAAGGGCCAATGAGTCTCTCCCTTAGAGCATTCTGATGCTTCAACAACACAAATCCAATCTAAATTTTGAATCAACCAAGGCCACCACATAGGGGCACAACTCACTATAACAATAAGTGACAAAATGATGTTACATCGACTTGACCATAAGGAAGGCAAGCACCGAGATCTGATCAAGGCTATGACAAACATCGACTAAAATATATGAGAGCACACGTTATGTAGTCACATCACCATAAGCATCCCTTTAAACAAGAATCTAGTGGAAGTGCATAGGGGTAAAGTAGATCTTAGGTTAGAGGAGTGTCGTAGAGCACGTTGTAGGCGACCCTGAAGGTAAGACTCATCAATACCCTCATTGTCTCAACAAAGGTGATGAGACTTTATACTAAGTTCTAATGTGAGCACCCTTCAAAGTTGAAGCCGTATTTTCCCCCTTCAAATTGGCATTGGCCAAGAGTATATAGGTGGTGCCTATGCTTTAGAGAATTTGGCCACCATGTCTTCAAACATACGATGATTCTGCTCCTAAACTGTCCCTCCATGCTATGCTCCATGTGGAGCCCTAACACCACGTGGACATCTCATGCTACATTGCACGATGACAACATCAAGTTGGACATGTGGCACTAAGCCACCTCTTATTTTGGGCTCGTCTCTCCACATGAAGCACTCGGGTTAATTGTCACGTTTTAGTGGACACGCGACAAAGAACTCACATGCATTTATCAATTTTCTCACATACATCGTGGGAAGGCTATTTATGCATTTATTTTTTTTGACTTTTTCTATTGAATGCATGTAAGAAGATAAGAAGCTCACATGTAAAATTTTAAAACATTAAATATTTCTTGAAGATTTTGATTGCAAGAAGAATATCTCTATTTTTCCTTTTGCTCTATGAAACATTGATTTTTTGTAATTCAAGGAAACAACCTATTTTCAAGTATAGGCTTATATATACTCGTTGGGAAGCATTTTTCAAATCTAATGGAAGCAAAAAATTTTACTTTTGTGAAATTTTAATATGACTAGTGGTGCACCAAAGTTCTTATTGGAGTGCATGGTCGATAGTAGCCTTAGGACTGATAAGGCTCTACAATTCTTGTACAAAGGTGCATTATCAGTAGAGTCCAACATCTCCATAATACAATGCAAATGATGAGTTCACCTTGAAGAGGAGATATATAGTACACATGAGACAATAGAGTGAATCTCATAAGTAGTAATTTACTCTATTATACCTAGTGGTTGCAATGACTGACTATCCATGCAAAATCCGATAGGATAAAAATTACAATAAGGACACTTGTAGTTGAAGTAGCAAAGTAAGACTGATCCCACTATTGCTTAAGTGTACTTGACATACTTAGACCTAGAGGTGACAAACTTAGAGGTGACTCTAGAGGTGTTTATCCAAGAGCCAAAGCCAATGCTAGAGCCAAGAGCAAGATCCTAGACTCCTCTAAATTAAGGGGGGTCCTAATATTTTCTATCCTAAATAATATAATAAGGGGGGATGTTAGGACATTTTATTACATTGTTTTATTCTTAGATCATGCATATTTAGCTCGGGGATTATTTTAATATTCTTGCATGAAATGATCTTCTCGTCAGTGTCGATCTTCCAATTTGTAACCCTAAGGCATGTATTAAATAGGCTCTTGCCTCAATGAATGAAATAGCTTCATTTTTTCTATCATAACAAAACTTATTCATTAGTATCAATTACAAAGGCTTATTGGACAAAAATTATCAAGATATTTTGTCTCACCTTTCTTAAAGATTAATTCAATAAAGGTGGCATTGATTTCGCTTATTGTAGCTTTGTAGCTTTATTTTCCCTTGTCTCTTCAATTGTAGACAACATATTTTGAAAGAAAACTTTAGGAAATCCATCAAGACCAAGTGCCTTGTTAGGGTGGAAATAGAAAACTACCTCTTATAGCTCCTCCAAACAAATCTTACACATTAAGCTTTCATTCTATCCAGGTTGTAAAAAATGATCCATTCACTTCAAAATCATTTTTGGATATCAACAAGCAATAACTACACAAGAAGTGCAAGCTAATATCTATTATAATTGTAGCATGAAAAATAAACTTTGTCAAAAAATTGATATGGTAGATGGTTATTTATCTCTATTATAAATTAAATTGCTATTACATACAAAAAAACAATGGCACAATTTTGTAGTTGACATTAAGTAATGTAATTATCAAGATCATTGATATAATTATTTATTTTTAGTGTATATTTAATTATAAATTTATTTCATTATTTTAGAAATAAAAATTTGAATTAATAAATTAAGATAATTCTAGTTATATACCACTCCCATCAAAATACCAAAATATGCCTCCTTATCAAAGATTTTTTGTTTTCTTTTCTATCAAAAATATTATTCATCTTCCTTAAATTGTTGTGTTTTCACAATCAAATTTTTGACATCATTTTTATTATGAGATAAAATCTCACTCGACCAGTTGCCTTTAAAAAAATTTCACTAAGACGAAGATCAACATTGTGATTGGTCAAATTATCTATTACTTGATTTCCTGCTCTATAGATATGTTCACATTTCCAAGAGATTACCTCTAATAATAGATGATGAATATCAACAATAATATTATTTTTTATCCAATCTCCACATCCATTTTTGTTGATAGCATTAATGATAATTTGTGAATCCCTCTCAATTAAAATATGTTTCCATCCATTTTCAATTGCAATTTTAATCCCTATAAGAAGAGCTCTAGCCTTAGCCTAGTTGTTAGTTGAAGTTCCAAATGATTTTGACTAAGGATAATTTTACCTTCATTATCTCGAAGAAAACCACCTCCCCTAGCTTTTTTTGGGCCTCCTTTAGAAGTGTTGTCAAAATTAATATTGATAAACCCAATTTTTGGGCATTGTCATTTTACCATAGATCAAAAGAGATCCTTTATTTAATGCCATTGTCACATATGATTATTTCATGTATATTCAAATCATGTAACCAAGAGGTTAACACCTATTTTTCTGCACTTGAGACTTCTCATGATGAGCACCATATTTGTAAACATCCTACAAGAGAGGCAATAATATGGTTCTAAACTTGGGCATGATTTTGAGATTTATTTTTAAAATTTCTATTATTCCTTTCAAGCCATAAATTCCAAAAAAAATGGTAGGACCAATCCTTCACAAAATACATAATGCTTTAGCTTTGAAATAATTAATCCAACATTTTAGAACTCTTTCAATGTTTTTTTTTGGACTTTACATGGTGGAATTAGTAGCTGCCATGATGATCCGGGCATGTTATCCATCTTTATGGTTGCTACAATATTTTGCATTGTCCTCTCCGAAATTTGCCACATAGTACTTCGTATAGTCTACCCTTATAACCACCATGCCACATTTATTTAAACCTTTTACACCATTGAAAGCACCTGGAGAGGGACAAGCATTCAGTTCGACAAGGCCTGAGATTTGAACCCTGGGCGTTCATCCCCCTTACAAGATTTCGTTGCACCAATTGGTCTACACCTTGGACCTAACTCTTTCAATGTTGATGAAGCTAACCAATATATTTTCGTATTAAAGAAAAAAACAAATGATGTGAGCAAAAAGATAATGAAGAAGTAATGGTTTGATGTTTCTAAGTCCTTACACAATGCATATCTAAAAGGTCCACAATATCCTCTTCATAGTATATTTTCTCCTATAAAAATATTACTTTGAACTACTAACCAAAGGAATGTCGAGGTTGTTTAGGGAGACTCTAGTGACTAAACATTCTTCCAACATAAATATTTAGGAGTAGAAAATTTTGATTGCTCTAAATCCTCATATCTTAATTTGACCAAGTATCTACCATATTTTGATAGATTTCAAACCAACTCATCCTTTCATGTAAAAATAGGCAAACAAAACTCTTGAATCATCTTTTGAAACTCATCTACAATTTGTTTAAGTTCCTCTCATTCAACTAGGTTACTAATAAAAATTCATAATCTAGAGTTGTTGCCCACCTTAATATATAGTCATTGACCTTTGGACATTTACAAGCTAGGCATACTCGATCCAATGGTTGTCATTTTAAATTAGAGATAAGATGATAAGACTTTAGTCAATCATCAAACTAAAAATTTGAACAATCCCCCTCATTGATTGACCATCTAATATGTTTCTTGATCAATTGTAAACTATTTGATATGAAGTTCCATGTTGGCAATCCTTTGGGTATGGTTATTTTCTTAAATAATTTCATGGCATCAAAAGAACCTATATACTTTTTGAAGTACCATCTTTTCCCAACTCTTTCCTTGATCTTTGAATAAACTCCACCCAAGTTTACCACTAAGTCCAAACTCATAAGTTTGCAATTTTGCAAACTTGATCCTCCAATATTCTTTCCTTTGCAAACCCTAACCCACTTATAAAGAACAATTTTTTCTTGCATCCTTTCCAAAGAAGGTATCTTCAAATTTTATCAATTTTTGATGTTATACCTATTGGTAATCTTGAAAGTGAGATCATATAAATAAGGATGGATTACAATGTAGTCTTTATGATTTGTATCCTTTTCACTATGGTTAATAAATTATATTTCCAACCTACCAAACAAGGTTTCATTCTATCCAAACAAGATATCCAATGCTCATTTTTATTTGCTTAATGAGACAAAGGAATACCAAATCAGGTTGATGATTTTTTTTAATTTTAAACCCTAAAATATCCACAAATTTGTTGTAAATTTAGGGTAGTGTTAGTGAAAAATCCTTAATTTTGTAGCTATCCAGTCACCTTCTCATAGAATAATAATATTGATTTAAACTCAAATGGTCTCATTGACCAAGGGATGACCCCCCAAAAAGTATTATCAATAAATTGGAGATGAGATTCAAAGGGACCATTTTTTGCAACCTAAATACCTTTGATTTTTCCTTTCATATTTGCCTTTAAGAAAGCTCTCCTTAATGTCTCCACAAGAATAATAAATAGATAAGGAGATAGTGGATCACCTTGGCAGAGTCCATAAGATGACTTAAAGTAACCAATAGGAGAACCATTAATCAAAATAGAATATTTCATAGCACTATAATAACATTTAATCCATTCATACCAACCTTGATCAAAACTAAACTTTTTGAGAATGTATTACAATAGCTTTGCAATTTTGCATATGTCATATAATAACATTTAATCGATTCATACCAACCTTGATCAAAACCAAGGTTTTTGAGAATGTATTACAATAGCTTTGTAATTATGCATGTGTTGTATAATAACATTTAATCCATTCATACCAACATTGATCAAAACCAAGATTTTTGAGAATGTGTTACAATAGCTTTGCAATTATGCATGTATTGTTTGACAAGAGTCTCCTCTTTGAAAATCGAAGAATCTAACCAGTTGAGCTAATGCCATTTGATAATCTTAGGTCTATTTAGTTCCTTGGAAAAATGTATTATTATAATACTAAGGAGAGGCACTATAGGTTCATGTTGTTGCCTCTCCTTGGACGAAGGCTCAGGTGTAGAAAAATATAAGCCTCTTAGTTATGAGATTTAAATATAGATGCAAGCTTATTAATACTCTGGAGCTTAATCAAGGGGCATTAGCTCAATTGGTTAGATTCCTCGACATTTAAGAAGAAATCTAAGGTTAAAATCTTGTCAAGTGATACATGGATAATATCCAAGCTTTGTTGAAATACCACTATGTCTACATAGTGATGATGTAATACAGGTGGAACCGATTTCAATCCCATATAACCAATTGAAAAAAAAATTGGAGCTTAGAAAAAATCTTTATAGTAATCCATGAAAATTGAAAATTTCCAAAAATTAAATTCTTGAAAGTTATTTCTAATAATGCTTTCAAAGAAAATGTTATGAAAGCTCGTGAAGGTGGTGTTTTATGAAATAATAAAAGAAAAATTCTCTTCACCTACCCAAAATTATACAATTACGTAAAGGCTTGTTAGCTTCTTATGAAAATTAAAATTAACATTAAAAAATGATGGAGATGCATTTCAATTGAAGGAGATTTATAAATTATTATTAATATTGTTAAAAAAGTACAAATTGAATTAATAATAACATTATTTTTAATGCCGAGGGTTTCGACCAGCAAAGTAGCAGAAGGGTGAAACCAGTAGCCGCCAACAGCCGGAGAGTGGAGCAGCAGTCTCCAAGTGCGGGGAGAGAGGAGATGTCGATGGGCGGGAAGTCATCTGCAGGGGAGCTCGGGAGCGGCTACGGTTCGTGTCTTGGGCGCAGCGGAGCAATCGAAGGGCACCAGGGATCCGGAGGTGCGGAAGCGTCCGGACCCATTGAAGAAGACCGGGCTATTGACGGTGTCAGTCGGGGTAAGGACCCACCAAACAAAGGGGGTGGTGGGGCTCAAAAGTCTTATGCCCAGGCAGCGGCCTAAGAAACCCTAAACGGGTTTTTTACCAAAGAGTTGTTTCCGGTTGGGGATGAGATCTGGACATCCCGACGGAAGTTCTTTCAAGCTTCATGGAGTTTGAGAAATTTACCCTCATAGGCAAATTCATTGGCGGCCGTCCCGACATGGAAACTATCCGAAAGTGGGCAGCAAGCAAATGGAGGACTTCTGGTCATATGGAGCTAGCGGCCCTATCCCGAGGTTTTTTTGCCATTAGACTGAACAATAAGGAGGATTACTATAAAATTTTGGCTGGCGGGCCATGGTTTTGGGCCACGAAGTTTATTCCTTAGGAAGTGGGACATGGATTTCGAGTCCCGATACCCGAACATCAACATTGCCCCAATATGGGTTAGGCTCCCGAATCTTCCCCTCTTTGGCTGGCATGAAAATGTCATAAGGGGTATTGCGCGCTCCATTGGGGAGTTGGTCACCATTGACCCACCCACCCGAGCTCGAACAAGGTTTGTCCAAGCCCGTTTTTGCGTTACGGAAGATTTGGAGGCGGAACTCCCAACTTTCATCACTCTTCGATTCGGAGGTACCTTTCTTCATAAACAAGCTATTGTCTATGAAAATAGACCGACTTTCTGCCCCAGTGTCGGTCCCAAGGGCACCTCCAATCCCGAGTGTCCTCTTCAAAAATCAGGTAAGCAGAAGCGTGAAAATGACAACCCCCTAGAGCATGGGGAAGGTCAAGCAAAGCAGTCAAATCTTCCATATGCGAAGGGTCATGAATCTCCAGGCCCCTCTAGAGTCTGCGTCGGACTCTCTCAGCTTGAAGAGAATCCCACTCTCCAATCGGACCTCGAGCAACTTGAGGCTGACAATCAGCAAGGAGCAGACTCCCACTTGGAAAGTGAATCGTAGGAAGAGAAGGAACGGACCCCATCCCAAATTGTGACTCAGACTGTTTCTCTACCCCAAGATATGGGTCATCCCGATTTCAACCAGTCGCAGACGATGCTAGAAGATTACCTCTTAGGAAGGAGGGGTGAACAATCCGGTCACATTAGCCCCCGAAACATGAGGAGCCGAAAGCAAAGTGTGGATTTTGGTAGTGAGAGGAAGCAAGGCCGTCCTCCTAACAAAGACAAGCGGGACAAAGAGACAGCAAATGACGTTGCAAATGGAACCCAGCGTTTGTTGGTTCTGGATGACTATGGCGCTCAGACGGACGAAGCGCATGCATCAAAACCTCCCCCTCAACAAGGAAGGGGAGGCAAGAAAAACCTCAAACTATCCAGATGAAAGTCCTCTCATGGAATGTGAGAGGACTGAACAGTGCAACCAAACGAAGGTTAGTGGCTGATCTCCGTAGGAGGACTAATCCTTCCATCCTTATTTTGCAAGAGACCAAGGTCGATGCTATCTCCTATGATAAAGTTGCGAAGGCCATTTGGGCCAAGGCAAATTGTCTGTCTAGCCCTGCAGGTGGGAACAGCGGGAGGACTCATGGTTACGATGGGACCCTTCGAGGTTTGAGGGCGACTTGCTATCAACTTCCAACGAGAATCATCAATGTACTTGTTCCGGTCCAAAACCACCAATTTTTCCTGGATTATGTCCAACGTTTATGCTTCAAATTCTGCCACGGAGAGAGCAAAAATGTGGAAAGCTATCTCTCAGATGAGGGAGAATTTTAGTAATTTTCCTTGGGTTTTAGGGGGTGACTTCAATTGTCCCCTTCATCCTTCGAAAAAAAAAAGGAGGATCCGACCACTTCAGCCGCAACTTGGAGGACTTCAAGGATTTTGTCTCTACTAATGGCTTGCTCGACATCGAACTCAAAGGGGCTTCCTTCACTTGGAGTAACAGAAGGATTGGGAGCGGTTTGATTCAAGTCAAGCTCGACAGATTTTTTATGTCCCAAGAAGCCATTCCTATCCTTGGCGGGGCTATCCTTTCGGCTCTTCCAAGGATTGGGTCTGACCATAACCCTATTTTCTTGGAGGCGGATGATGGGCCTGTTTTTAAAACCCCCTTCAATTTGAATCCATGTGGATCTCTCACAAGGACTTCAAAGGTTTGGTTTCAACGTGGTGGCAATTGAAGGTGGAAGGAAATGCTCCTAAGAGGGTGGCTCTAAAGCTCAAAATGGTCAAAGAAAAGGCTGAAAGTTTGGAATAAAGAGGTTTTCGACAACATTTTTGAGTCCAAAAAATCCATCTCTGAGAACCTGGAAGGTTTTGGAGGAAAGGATGGAACTCGAAGGTTACACTGAGGGTCTCAGGGAGGAAGAGCGGAGTCTTTTGGTGGACTTTCATTCTATTCTCGCTAGGGAGGAAACGTTATGGCGCCAGAAATCTCGTGACCTTTGGTTGAAGAATGGAGACACCAACACGAGGTTTTTCCACGCGTCTACTATGAGGCACGAGAGGGGCCAACAAGATCGAGAGAAGTGGCTTGTAAGGATGGGCGCATTACCGGGGAGATAGAGGAAATCGAGGAGCAAAGCGGTTGACTTTTTCAGGATTTGCTTGGCACTCCTCCGGACAGACAACCTTCAGGTCCAGAAATCTCTGCTCGCCAATTTTTTGACTAAAGTCCCCCATGAGGTAAGCATTAAGCTTATGGAACCTTTTTCCTCGTCCGAGATTAAGGAAGCATTGTTCTCCATGCAACCAGATAAGGCCCCTGGCCCCGATGGTTTCCCCCTCGATTCTTCCAAGTCATGTGGGAGGTCGTGGGTCCGGATGTGTGCGATGCTATTCGGGTTATTCAAGCTTCCGGATCCATCCACCGAAACTCAATTCCACCTTTCTTGCCCTCATTCCTAAGTCTCCTACTTGCAAAAGTTTCTCTGACTATCGGCCCATCAGCTTGTGCAATGTTTTTTACAAGATTCTTACCAAGTCTATAGCCAATAGACTCAAAACAGTCCTCCCCATCTTGATTGATCCTTGTCAGGGAAGCATTGTTAAAGGCGAAACATTCTTGATGGTGTCATCACTGTCCATGAGACCCTTCATTCCGCTTACCGCTCCAAGAATGTTGCTCTTTTTCTTAAGCTCGACATGAACAAAGCCTTTGACCGGGTTGATCGAAATTTTTTGTGTGCAGTCCTCCTCAAGTTCGGCTTTCATCCCCACTAGATTGACCTTGTCTACAGTTGTATATCCACTCCCTTTTTTTTTGTCCTGGTCAATGGGTCCCCAGTGGGTATTTCCAAAGCACCAGAGGCCTCAGACAGGGCGATCCTTTATCCCCCATCCTTTTCATTCTTACGGTGGAGGTTACGAGTTTGTCCATGAAAGAGGCTCTTCGTCAGAACAAGATTTCTGGCATTTTGTCGACTTCTAGAGTTGATCCTGTCACTCATCAGCAATTTGTGGACGACACCCTCATCTCCATTAGGGCGTCCGTTGCCCAAGCCAAATCGCTCAAGCGGATCTTGTCCTGTTATGAGCAAGTTGCAGGGCAAAAGGTCAATTACATCAAGAGCAAAATCTATTTTATTAACACTCCCCTGCGCAAGCAACTTCGGATTGCTAGAATTCTTGAATGCACTATTGATTCCCTGCCTACGTCCTATCTGGGGTTGCCTCTATCTTATAGCGGGCGGGCGAGTGGGGATATGTGGAACATGATTCTTGAGCGCCTTCACAAGAAACTCGAAACTTGGAAGGGCAAACTCCTGTCGCAAGCCGAAAAAGCCACCCTTACCAAAGCTTGTCTTCAGGGGATCCCGACCTACTTCATGTCGGTGTTCATGCTTTCGGTTGCGATTCACTCCAAAATTGAGAAGATTCAGAGGACCTTTCTATGGTCTGGCAGCGAAGAGAAATCTAGACTCCCCCTTGTTGCTTGGGACAAGGTGTGTTCGAGGATAGACCAAGGCGGTCTAGGGTTGAGAAGATCAAGACTTATGAATTTGGCTCCGATAGCGAAGCACGCTTGGAGGATTCTATCTAGCGACCCGGTGGAGTGGGTTAAGCTGGTTAAAAAGAAGTATCTTGGCCCCATTTCCTTCTTGGATTTTGAGACCTCCTCCGTGGCATCGACCTTTTGGAAATCTGTGCTCCAAACCCGACATTTGATCAGCCTAGGAGCCCGTTGGATTTTGGGTGATGGCAACCTCATTTTCTTTTGGAAGGACAGGTGGGCGGTCGAAGAAGCCCTTGGGTCGAGGGCGGATCTCGTTGGGATGAGAGGTTTGACTGACCCTAACTCCCAACTCGGGGTGGCGAGTTCATAGACCGGAGCACCCGTTTTCCTTGGTGGAAGATTCCAGTTGTGGAGGGGTTTAATAATGAGGTTACCTTTCTTGCAAATATCCTCCAGTCGATTTTAATTCCTTACGCCGGGAGGAATGACCAGAATCATCTGGAGTGGTACGGAGGATGGGCTTTTTTTTGTTAAATCAGCTTATGAGTTTCTTACCACCAAGACTACTCTGGACTACGGGTGGAATACTGTGTGGAGGAAAGGAGTCGTCCCTAAAATCAACTTCTTTGCGTGGATTGCTTTCCACAACAAAGCCTTAACAATTGACAACCTTCACAAGAGAGGTTTTGCCTTCCCCAACAGGTGTTACTTGTGTCTTGCAGATTGCGAGATGAGGGATCATTTATTCTTGCATTGCCCGTTTTCCCACTCTGTTCTTAGTATTGTCCTATCCTCCTTCCAAATCCTATGGTGCTCTCCCCGTTCCCTCAAAGATGCTTTCCACCAATGGCCTAATCCTTTCAAGAATCCCAAACTCCGCTTCCTCCTCGAGGCCTCCTTCCATCATTCAATTTGGCAAATTTGGTTAGAGAGGAATGCTAGAATCTTTGGCAGAGCTCCTAGAGGGCCCCCTTCTGTTGCTCAAAGGGCGTTGTCCTATGCCATCGAGAATTCTATTGTTGTTCCCAGTCCCCGTCCCTACCTTCCGAGCGAAGAAGCGATTCTCAAAATGATGAATCTTTGGCCGTTTTTGGAGGTTGTTAAAGGGCCCTATCGAAGGAATATTGTTTGGACCAAACCCCCGTGGGGTGGATTAAATTAAACTTTGATGGAGCGGCTAAGGGGAATCCTGGGCCCGCTGGTGTTGGGGGTGTTGTCAGAGATCATGATGGGAATCTTGTGATGGCCTATTGTGAAGATTTGGGCTCCCAGACAAATCACTATGTCGAAGCCCGAGGCGCTCTGAAAGGTATTCGGATACTCTCTGAGGATCCTCGGCCTCTTATTATTGAGGGTGACTCGCTCAACATCGTGAATTACCTTCTTGGCACCAAAAATCCATCTTGGAAAGTCTACAACATCATCCTCGAGGCAAGAACGCTTCTCTCCTATCGTGGTAGGTGGAAAGCAAATCATACTTTGAGAGAAGGTAATCGCGTGGTTGACCACATGGCCAACAAAGGGCTCGCGACCACGTGTCCGGTCGTGTGGCGGTCTCGCTTCCCATCCGAGGTGGAAAGGTTGGCCAGAGCAGACATCCATTCATGATGCTTTCCTTGCACAGTTTTTGGAAAGCCCCCTCCGACGAGTTTTGGTGTGGCGTGGCAATTTTGTCTACTTAGTTGTCCATGGTGTCTTGTCTGTTTTGCTTTCCTCGTTTCATTTCTTCGGGCTCTACTTGGTGTTCCTTCGGTTTTGTCCTGTTTCTTTTTCGTTGGGTTTCCAGGGCCTAAAAGCCCTTTTTACAATTTCCAAGTCTTTAGCATTAGGATGGCTTTACTTGCAATTAGGCTTATTGTTACAACCAAGAGGTATGATGCATCATTAGAAATATGGCTAATTTTGTACATAAGGTTTTGGGATCCTCTATAAAAACCCACTGTTAATATATTAAAATAATTACCAAAAAACACATTATTTTTAATGCCCATCAATCATTGATGGGGTGACATCTTAGAATGTTAATATATCAAAAGGAAAAAACAAACAAACATGGTAATCACTTAACTCATCATGATGTAAAAATAAAATAAAAAGATAAAAGATAATTAAGAACAAGAAATTTTATTTCTTAAATAACTTTTAAGGTTTACTGAGCATCAAGCATATCAAACCATGTACTTTCCTGGTCTATTATATGTGGGATGAGACTTGTATTATTGTCTACCTACAAGGTATAAATTGAACCTTGGGCCTCATATATATTACCCAATCTTTCACTCTTAGGCATTGTACAATAAAATGGAAATAAGTTTTAAAAATAATAAATAGAAAAACTATCAAATGGCATTAGTTTAAGCATTTAGATTCCTTAACACCTACATTTGAATCTTGCCAAGCGATATATGGACAACATCCAAGATGATGTAACACCACTAAGTGGTGATGATGTAATACGGGTGGGGCCCGTTTCAATCCCACAAAACCAATTAAAAAAAATGATTTTAAAAATTTGATTAAAGAAAAATAATACAAATAATATTTTTGATAAAAAGATAAACCAAATATGATTTAATTGAACTATAAACAAATATATTATTTTAATATTTTTAATAAAAGTGACTTTAATAAAAATCAACTATAATTTTTTCTTTGAAGAAAAAGGGGTTGTACTAATGTTCCCCAGCCTTGACAAATCATCTCTCTTCTTTAGAGCTTGAAAATTTACAAACATATTTAATTATCATTTCAATTGAGTCGCTATAGTTATATACCTACATCTTTTTTCATAATAAGTTTGAATTCTTGATTTTCATTTTCTGAATTTTCCTCAGTTTTTTTTGTAAATACAAATATTCCAAAATTCAGTTTTCTTCTTGACATTTACATGTAACAGCTTTCACAATACCAAAACTCCACCTCTAATGTCTATGCACTACATCTTAGTAGAGTAATATTTTCAAAACTCTGCGCTATCAGAGTCCACTTTAACAGTAAGTAAGTTTCATTCTTAAATCATAAATGTAATCACAAGAACTATAATAAATAGTTTATATAAAAACATGCTAATGTTATAAAATATGATGTCTTGGCAAGGACATCGCAATGGCAAAAGTCATTGGGTTGTCTTAATGGAGACCCAAATTCAATTCACGGGAAGGGTGACCCCTAATATGCCCCCACTTTTCAACCTCTTAAAAAAATATTATGTAGATTAAAATTATCATAAAAAAAGATGGAGATAGATTTCAATTGAAGGAGATTTAAAAAATTATTCTTAATATTATTAAAAAAGTGCAAATTGAATTAGTAATAACATTATTTTTAATGCCCATCAATCATTAATGAGGTGACATCTTAAAATGTTAGTATATCAAAAGGCAAAAAAAAAAAAAAGCAAACAAACGTGGTAATCACTTAACTGATCACGATGTTGATTTTTGTCTTGACAAAATCAAATGATAAAAGATAATTGACAAAAAAGAGTTTTTAATCAAACCATCACGTATTTTCCTGGTCTATTATATGTGGGATGAGACTTGTATTACACTTTTCAACCTCTTAAAAAAAATGTTATGGAGATTGAAATTATCATTTAAAAAGGATGGAGATACATTTCAATTGAAGGAGATTTATAATTTATTATTAATATTGTTAAAAAGGTGCAAATTGGATTAATAATAACATTAAATGTCCATCAATCATTGATGGGGGTGACATCTTAAAATGTTAGTTTATCAAAAGGCAAAAACAAATAAACAAACATGGTAATCACTTAACTGATCACCATGTTGATATGTGTCTTGACAAAATCAAAAGATAAAAGATAATTGACAAAAATAGATTTTAATCAAACCATCATGTACTTTCTTGGTTTTTTTTTTTATTGATAAAAGGGTTTTGAAAGGGACCCAAAACCTTTTACATGTCGAATAGGGGAAATCTCGAACAGAATCAAACACCCCAACTAAAGCAAACCAAAATGGAGGACCACCCTTGGTGGCCTTGAAACAAAGAAACTAAACACAACAAAAGAGGAAAACACCTGCAAACAAACACAAGAAAAAATGAAACATGTACTTTCCTGGTCTATTATATGTGGGATGAGACATGTAATATTGTCTACCTACAAGGCATGCATACCTTATTTCCTTTGAAATTGAACTTTGGACCTCACATATATATATATATATATATATATATATATATATATATATATATATATATATATATATATATATATATATAACCCAAGCTTACTCTTAGGTATTGCACAATAAAATGAAAATAAACCTTGATAAAAATAATTAGAAAAATTATCACATTAGCTCAAGCGTTTAGATTCCTCAACATTTAAGGAGGAGACCCAGGTTTGAATCTTGCCAAGCGATACATTGACAATATCCAAGTTGATGTAATACCACTAAGTGGTGATGATGTAATACGGGTGGGGCGGTTACAATCCCATATAACCAACCCCAACTAGAGCAAAACAAAATGGAGGACCACCCTTGGTGGCCTTGAAACAAAGAAACTAAACACAACAAAATAGGAAAACACCCATAGACAAACACAAGAAAAAATGAAACATGTACTTTCCTGGTCTATTATATGTGGGATGAGACATGTAATATTGTGTACCTACAAGGCATGCATACTTTGAAATTGAACCTTGGACCTCATATATATATATATATATATATATATATATATATATATATATATATATATATATATATATTATATATTACCCAAGCTTACTCTTAGGTATTGCACAATAAAATGAAAATAAACCTTGATAAAAATAATTAGAAAAATTATCAAATGGCATTAGCTCAAGCGTTTAGATTCCTCAACATTTAAGGAGGAGACCCAGGTTTGAATCTTGCCAAGCGATACATTGACAATATCCAAGCTGATGTAATACCACTAAGTGGTGATGATGTAATACAGGTGGGGCGGTTACAATCCCATATAACCAAATTGAAAAAAATGATTTTAAATTTTTGATAAAAAGAATAATACAAATAATATTTTTGATAGAAAGATAAACCAAATATGATTTAATTGATCTATAAACAAATATTGACCTTAATAAAAACCAACTATAAATATTTTTTTCTCTAGAGAAAAATGGTTCTACTCAGGTCCCCCACCCTTGACAAATCACATCTCTCTCCTTTAGAGCTTGAGAGTTTACAAACATATTCAATTCTCATTTCAATTGAGTTGCTATAACTAGATACCTACATATTTTTTCATAATTAATTTGAATTTTTTATTTTCATTTTCTCGATCTTCCCGAGTTTTCTTTGTAAATACAAATATTCCAAAATTTAGCATTCTTCTTCTTGACATTTACATGTAACAGGTTTCACAATACTAAAAATCCATCTCTAATGTCTATGCACTACATAACATTTACATATAGCAGCTTTCACAATACTAAAACTCCACCTCTAATGTCTATGCACTACATAACATTTACATGTAGCAGCTTTCACAATACTAAAACTCCATCCCTAATGTCTATGCACTACATGTTAGTAGAATAATATTTCCAAAAATCCGTGCTATCATAGTCCACTTTATCACATATGGACACTTAATTTCCTTCCTAAATAGTTTATATAAAAACACATTAATGTTATAAAATACAACTTCTTGTGAAAGACACCACAATGGCAAAAGTCATTGGGTTGTCTTAATGGAGACCCAAGTTTAATTCATGAGAAGAGTGATCCCTGATATGCCCCCACTTTTCAACCTCTTAAAAAAATGTTATGGAGATTGAAATTATCATTAAAAAAATATGGAGATACATTTCAATTGAAAGAGATTTATAAATTATTATTAATATTGTTAAAAAAAGTGCAAATTGGATTAATAATAACATTATTTTTAATGCCCATTAATGTTATAATAACATTATTTTTAATGCCCATTAATAATGACATTGGGTTGTCTTAATGGAGACCCAAGTTTAATTCATGAGAAGAGTGATCCTTGATATGCCTCCACTTTTCAACCTGTTAAAAAATGTTATGGAGATTGAAATTATCATTAAAAAAATATGGAGATACATTTCAATTGAAAAAGATTTATAAATTATTATTAATATTGTTAAAAAAGTGCAAATTGGATTACTAATAACATTATTTTTAATGCCCATCAATCATTGATGAGGTGGCATCTTAGAATGTTAGTATATCAAGAGGAAAAAAACAAACAAACATGGTAATCACTTAATTGATCATGATGTCGATCTTTGTCTTGATAAAATCAAAAGTTAAAAGATAATTGACAAAAAGAGATTTTATTTCTTAAATAACTTTTAAGGTTTAAGAGCATCAAGCAGTACTTTCCTGGTCTATTATATGTGGGATGAGATTTGTATTATTGTCTACCTACAAGGCATGCATACCTTATCCCCTTTGAAATTGAACCTTGGACCTCGTATGTATTACCCAAGCTTTCGCTCTTGCGCATTGCACAATAAAATGGAAATAAGCCTTAATAAAAATAATTAGAAAAATTATCAAATGGCATTTTGAGATTCTTCAATATTTAAGGAGGAGACTCAGGTTTGAATCTTGCCAAGCGATACATGGACAATATCCAAGCTGATGTAATTGCCAAGCGATACATGGACAATATCCAAGCTGATGTAATACCATTTCAATCCCATATAATCAATTGAAAAAAAAAACCGATCTAAAAAATATGATAAAAAAATAATACAAATAATATTTTTGATAGAAAGATAAACCAAATATGATTTAATTGAACTACAAACAAATATATTATTTTAATATTTTTAATAAAAGCAACGTTAATAAATGGTGGTGCACCGCAACGGTTTGGGCTTTGGCTCTTCTTCGGTAGGTCCAAGGTTCAAACGGTGGCGTGGGTGAGTGTGTGAGGGGTGGGTGTGTGTCTCCCTGGTGGAGTTGTTGTGACAGGTTGAGGGATTTTTGGTCAAAACCCCCTCTCTTAATATTACAAAAAAAAAAATGACTTTAATAAAAATCAACTATAAATTATTATTTTTTTTTCTCTAGAGAAAAGGGGTTGTACTCAGGTCCCTCACCCTTGATAAATCACATCTCTCTCCTTTAGAGCTTAAGAGTTTACAAACATACTCAATTCTCGTTTCAATTGAGTTGCTATAGTTAGATACTTGCATCTTTTTTCATAATAAGTTTGAATTCTTGATTTTTATTTTCTAGATCTTCCTCAGTTTTCTTTGTAAATACAAATATTCTAAAATTCAACATTCTTCTTTTTAACATTTACATGTATCAGCTTTCACAATACCAAAACTCCACCTCTAATGTCTATGCACTACATATTAATATAGTAATATTTCCAAAACTTTGTGCTATCATAGTCCTCTTTATTAGATGTGGACAGTTAGTTTCCTTCCTAAAGCATAAGTGTAACCACAAGAACTATAATAAATATTTTATATAAAACATGCTAATGTTATAAAATACAAAATCTTGGCAAGTACACCGTAATGGCAAAAGTCATTGGGTTGTCTTAATGGAGACCCAAGTTCAATTCATGAGAAGGGTGGTCCCTCATATGCCCCCACTTTTCAACCTCTTAAAAAAATGTTATGGAGATTGAAATTATCATTAAAAAATGATGGAGAAACATTTCAATTGAAGGAGATTTATAAATTATTATTAATATTGTTAAAAAAGTGTAAATTGGACTAATAATAACATTATTTTTAATGTCCATAAATCATTGATGGGGTGACATCTTAGAATGTTAGTATATAAAGAGGAAAAAAAAATATGATAATCACTTAACCAATCATGATGTTGATCTTTGTCTTGACAAAATCAACAAAATATATATATATATTATTTCTTAAAAAAATGTTCCAAGCTCAATTCATGAGAGCCAAAGAAGAGCCCCCTCACACACTCGTCCACACTGTGATTTGAACCTTAGACCTCCCAAAAAAGAGCCAAAGCTCAAACCGTTGTGTTGTCCCCCTTGGGACTTGGGCCTCATATATATTACCCAAGCTTTAACTCTTATGCGCTGCACAATAAATTGAAAATAAGCCTTAATAAAAATAATTTAAAAATTTATCAAATGGCATTAGCTCAACTGGTTAGATTCCTCAATATTTAAGGAGAGACTCAAGTTTAAATATTGCTGAGTGATACATGGACAATATCCAAGTCGATGTAATACCACTAAGTGGTGATAATGTAATACGGGTGGGGCATGTTTCAATCACAACCAATTGAAAAAAAAATGATTTCAAATTTTTGATAAAAGAAAAATAATAGAAATAACATTTTTACAGAAAGATAAACCAAATATGATTTTTTTAAAGCGAAAAACCCCTTGCGGGGCCGCCTTGGTCTGAGAGACCATGACCAGGGGGTTCTACACCATCAAATTCACCCGGGAGTCGCGCTCGACCTGCCCGCACCAACATTATCAATTGGATTTTGGGTACCCAATTCAACTTTTTGGTAGGGTGGAGATTCGAACCTGGGACCTCCCTTGGATGATTACCCTCTCCTCTCTAACTCACCTACAACACCTGGGTAAACCAAATATGATTTAATTGAACTATAAACAAATATATTAATTTAATATTTATTATAAAAGTGACCCTAATAAAAACCAACTAAAAATTATTATAAATTCTTGTTTTTTTTGTTGGAGAAAAAGAGGTTGTACTTAGGTCCCCCATCATAGACAAACAACATATTTTGAGAGTTTACAAATAGATTCAATTATCATCTGAATTGAGTTGCCATAGCTAAATACCTACATCTTTTTTCATAATAAGTTTATGGATCTTCCTCAATTTTCTTTGTAAATACAAATATTCCAAAATTCAGCATTCTTCTTCTTGGCATTTACATGTAGCAACCTTCACAATAACAAAACTCCACCTCTAATGTCTATGCACTACATCTTTGTAGAGTAATATTTCCAAAACTTTGCGCTATCATATTCCACTTTACTAGATATGGACAATTAGTTTCCTTCCTGAAGCATAAGTGTAACCATAAGAACTGTAATAAATAGTTTATATAAAAACACATTAATGTTATAAAATACGATGTCCCCACAAGAACACTGCAATGGCAAAAGTCATTGGGTTGTCTTAATGGAGACCCAAATTCGATTCATGAGAAGGGTGGCCCCTGATATGCCCTTGCTTTTCAACCTCTTCAAAAACAAATGTTATAAAATACAACCACGTAGTTAATAAACTTTTTTTTTTGGCTGGTGAACAATTAATATAATAGAAAGTGTACAAACTATATTATAATTTTTTCAGTATAAATATCAAATAAGATATTTATTATGAATGAGATAATTGTTTGTCTTCTTTTATCTATCTAAATAGATAATAGAAATAAATGTGCACTAACTTAATGCTATTTCATGATGGAAAACATTAAAGTAAATCTTAATCATTATTTGATTCATATAGTCAACATTTTCTTGTCAACTTCATGTCATCTTCAGTTAAATTTACTACTTCTAACCATGGAAAAAGAGAATTTAACTTCATGATCCTCTATTAAAATCCCTCTATTGGCTAGCCTATTTGCACATTTGTTCCCTTCCCTTAATGTATGTGTAAGCCTAATTTCTTCAAACTCTATAGCAAGGTCTTGTATTTCCACAATGATCTCTTGTATGTTCCATGGAGCCTTTGCTTTCCTCAAAATTGCATTTATTACTATTAGTGAATCATCTTCCATCCATATTTTAACCCTTTCAAAGCCACCCAAGCTTTATCTTCATTATTTGTCTTAAATCACTATTGAAATCATAATGTGACAAAATCTCACCCCTATTATTTCTAATTATTCCCTCTTCTCTTGTTGGTCATATATTTTCGTTAGATACTCCATAAAAATCTAGTTTGACCAACTCCACCTCTAATGGTTTCCACTTTATATTATTTGCCTTCCTTTTGTTTCTCCTATACCCAACATCATAATTCCATTTGATCACTTGACTCCATCTAGCAAGGCCTTTGAATTCAATATTAGGGATTAGGTGACTTAATAGGGTTAGTGTAGACTCCTCTATGGCTAAACAAATCTTCCTTTTCATTACCTCTAAACTACTTTCCTTTCCTTTAAATATTCCTTTTTTCCTTTCTAGCTATACAATCCAAAGTATTATATCTTTTGATGTATCCCAAATTGTCTATAATGCCTCACTTTTAAAAGTGCTCTGCCATTGCTTTAACCATTCTTCAATTCTATCATTCATCACCATGCACTTACCAAACATATTAAGAATCCATTTCCATAGTTCCAAAACTATTGAATAGTGTCCTAAGAGATGGTCTATACTCTCCTCCTTTTTACATAGAACACATTGTGAGGGGCCATGAAAACCCTTTTTCATTGGGTTATTTCCTATGACCTACTAGCCATACAAATATTTTAACTTTTGGAATGCTCGGGCTATTCCAAATATCTTTCCATATTCTTGTGGTATTTCTATTTTGTTGGTGCTTTACATTATATCTGCTTGCAGTGTATTCTTTTGAGCTATTCAACTCCTAAAACCTATCCTTGAATCCCCTCGGAATAATCATTATTATTTTTTTTTTTGTCAACTGTCTTCTAGCAACAATGCTTGGTATACTTATAATTTTTTTTTTTTTCATTTGTATCTTCCTTCCTTATCCTTGTACATAATGTTTAAAACACTATCACCATATTTGTCTTGAAGTAATCTTATCCATGGTTTCAAAATTTGATCTAGAATGAGATGTTTTTTATCACACCAAGTATCCATCCAAATAGATTTTTTTTTCCAGTTCCCACCACCCATCTCAAACCTTTAATCACTAGATCAATTGATTTTTTTAAACTTTTCCATATTGCATAACCATATAGTAATGAGAATTCAATAAAGATTAAACTTGGGTCATTGGGCTCACCGTACTTAGAAGAATTATTGTCCATTGTATTTTACTCTCTTTGTACAATCTCTAAATTACTTTTTTCCTTAGAGCTAAGTTTGCATCTATAAGAACTCTTAAATCGAGACCTCCCCTAGTTTTATCATCACACACCTTGCTCCATTTCACCAAAGGAAATTTCCTTTTATCATGTAATCTTGACCACAAAAATGACTCCATAATATAAATTAAATATTTTTATATTGATTTTAGCACAATATACAAGGATATATAATATATTGAAATAACATATAAGACTAATTTAATTAGTTGCACCCTTCCTACTAACGATAAATATCTACCTAGGTCCGAGGTGTAGACCAATTAGTTCAACCAAACCCCGTAAGGGGGCGGAGGTCCAAGGTTCAAATCTCGGGCCTCGTCGGACTGAACGCTTGTCCCTTTCCTGGTGCTTTCAACGACATAAAAGGTTTAAAATGATTGTGGCATGGTGGTTATAGGGGGATTGCACAAAGAACTGTGTGGCGGCTTCCGAGCGGACAACACCAAATATTGTGGTGGCCATAAAAGCCGGACAACCTGCTCAGATTTGTGGTGGCTACCAATTCCACCATGTAAATTAAAAAAAAAAAACGATAAACATCTACCTTTCCATGTTGGTTGTTTATTATATACTTTAATTATAATTGGATTCCACAATTCTATCCTCATTCTCCCCTCAAATAAGGGCATCCCTAGATATGTTGCTACCAATTTTGCCTCCATTTCAAGTAACCTACATATATTTGATTTGATTCTAGCTAGAGTGATTAGGAAATCATTTTTGGATTTTGTCCTATTAACTTTCTATCTTGATGCTCTTTCATATTCATTTAATAAGTTATTCAAAGCTTTGGTCTTGTTTTTCCTTGCCCTCCCAAAAAGGGTTGTATCATTTATAAACTGTTGATGGGTGATGTTGTCAATGTTATTACTAGCTTTAAGTTTGTGTATTAGCCCATATTTCTATGCCTTCTTCAAGTTTTTTTCCAATCAAGGTAAGATATGTTGTATTTGTTTTATAAGGTATGTATTGTTTTACCCTAGATTGTTACACTAACACCAATAATAATCCTTCACTATTACTTAATTATGTTGATAGAATGCTACCGAGAGTCCATCCAAACCTAGGGATTTATCCTTATCAAAAGAGAAAATAGCTTAATGAACTTCTTCCAGAGTACTAGGCTCCATCAATTTGCTATTGTCTTCATCTATTATAACTAAAGGTACTTCTTGTAGTGGTTTATCATTAAGAACTTCAATATCCTCCAATCCTATAATTTTTTGGTAGAAAAGCTTTGTCTCCTTTATGATTTTGCTCTAGTCGTCAATCCAAACCCCTTCTAATTTAATTCTACTAATTCTGGATGTTGATATTTGTAGTATTGTCACCTTATGAAAAAATTGTGTTTTTGTCTTCTTTTAACCAGGTTTGCCTCAATTCTAATCTCCAAAATGTCTCTTTTCCTTACTCAAAATATTATGATATTCACTAAGCAACTCCTTTTCCTCTGAGCTTGGATTATTGTGCTCACCTTTTTGGAAATTTGAAAGATTCTCTTTTATTTCTTTTTTCTCAAGAATATTTCCAAAAATGTTCTTGCTTCATATCTAAATGTCATTGGTTTAATTTGTTTTGGAAGTGTACACAACCCATCTTTTCTTGAAAAATTCCATGTCTATACTATTACATAAAAAATTGAGGATGGTCTTCCCACATCTACTCATATTTAAAATATGATATTTTTTGGAATTCACTTACCACCATTTTAATTCTTATTGGCCAATGATTTGAACCAATCCTTGTCAAGGTATTAATTTTAGCACAAGTGCCTTTATCTAGCCAATGCTACTAGAGTATGCATCTGTCTAATTTTTATGCTATAAGATTCTAGTATGTCCTGTTGTTGGTCCATGTATCATTGTTCTCTTCAAACTCAACCTCCCATAGATTATTGTTTTCAATAGAAGCTAAGAAATCTCTCATACTTTGGATTATTTTCTTATTTCCCCTAAAATTTTCATCTAGCTTGGTTACGACATTAAAATATCTTATGATCATGAATTAGGTTTTTTGGTTCTCATAAAGGCTTCAATATCACTCCATACTTTTGATCTACCTTATTGACCTATAGGTCCATAAACGTTGATAAGGATGAAACGAATATCTGCAAAGTACTATGTGACTAATGAGGTTGTCCAATACCTAGTTTTATAAATGGTTTCATAGGAGGTTCTAACTAGATTCCAACATGTTAGAATTCCCTTTGCCACTCCTTTTGGATCCACAACATCCCATTCACATATTGCCTATACTGCTTTCATAGTTTTGAAAACTTATTTTGTCATTTTAGTTTCCTAGATACAAAGAATATCAGGCATATTACTTAAACAAAGGTCTCAGATACACCTCTGCTTTGAGGGGGCATTACCACCCCTTATTTTCCATGAGATGATAATCATGTCTTATTAGGGATTTCTAGCCCATATTGTGAATTACCAATATCATTTTGTTGTTTGATAAAGAGAAGTTCAACCAACTTAGATTATATTCCCTTCCATCTTGTGAATTACCAATATCATTTTGTTGTTTGATAAAGAGAAGTTCAACCAACTTAGATTATATTCCTTTCTCTATGTTTGCTCTTACTTCCCTGGCTCTTGCTTGATAATTTGAAGGTTTTCCTCTTTTTGTCTTGCTAGTATCGGGAGTAGGCCTTATTATTCTATTCCTCAATATTCTTTCACAAATTTCTTTTCATTATATTTAATCTCTCTAGGATCTACTAAGGCAGTTGTTGACTTATCTTGCTCATTTTTTGGTATTCCCTTGTTAATGTTAGAGGTGTTAACATCTAACACGACAATTTTCTCTACCACATTCCTTCTTTTGAATGGTGCATTGTACTTCAATAAAGTCTTCAATATTTGGTGAGGCACATTCCTTAGGTTCAACAAGAATGCTCACCCCAAAATCAGGATCATACCAAGTAGATGGTTCATTGTTAATATTCTAATTTTTTTGTACCATGTCCTCTAGGTTGTGATCTAATTTTTCTTCACAGGCTAAAGCCTCAAAAGAATTAATATTTCTTCCAATATCCTTATGTATTGGTCTCCATTGTTTATTTTTTTTAAATAAAGGGGTAAAAATTTATTGATAAGAAGACAAGATTATAGAGTACAATGAAGCCCCCAACCAGGACTCAAATAAACAACAAAATAGGCTAAAACCACCAGATAGGGTCAAAACCCAAAGAAAACAACAAGAACAAACCACATTAAGTCTGGACATCCTTGTGGATCAACTCCCAGAGGCGCTGAGAGTCCCCAACTAGGAGACTCTCCCAGTTATCCATAATCCAAGGACTCAAAAGCTCAAAGCCCTTTTGGCCAAATAATCAACAACCCCATTCCATTCCCTTGGTATGTGCACAAAGGAGATAAATTCAAACTCTTCACTAATTTTGAGAATCTGAATGGCCATAGAGGCCAACTACCAATTAACATCCTCCAACCTTTTTTTGTTTAAAATATTAACCAAAATTTGAGAGTCGAACTCGTAGATGCTCCTGCGCCAACCAAGAGAAAACCCCCTTTGCAAGGCCTCGAGAATCGCAAGAGCTTCCATAAAATTGTTGGAGTGAACACCTTTATAAATGGAAAAGAAAAATCTGACCACGCCAATAGAGTCTCTCCCAACACCGCCAATTCCAGCATGTCCAGGATTACCCCTGGATGACCCATCAGTATTAATTTTTAAAACTCCTCCAAGGGGTGGCCTCCACCTACCATCTCTCCGAACTTTCTTGTTGAGCTAGGGCGAGAAGAGTCCGCACCAACCCCAAAGAGACCAAGGGCCTACCGTACCTTCTCCTCCCTAGAGTCCAAAAGAGGATCCACATCACATTTGCTATGGATAGTTTCTTGAACCATACACAAGATCCTTTGCTAGATCTGTTGAACAACCAAATGTCTACCCTAAAAGATGCGATGGTTCCATTCAAGCCAAATATTCTAGATGATGCAAGAAGGGCCCAAATTCCAAGCCACCTGGAGGAAGGGGGCATTGGTCGGAGGTCTACCCAAACTGCTCCAAAACTCCACCAGGGAGAGCACATGAAAACAAGGATGGTTCCAGGCACTCCACCAACGGTGCCAAATGTCTCTAGCAAGGGAGCATTGGAAAAATAAATGAGAAGAGTCATCCTCATTATTACCACAAAGGACACAAAAAGAGGGACCCTAAAATCCCCTCTTCCTCACGTTATCCCAAGTGAGGCATTTATTACGAGCGACCAACCAGAGAAAGAAGTTACATTTAGGCCAAGCAAATTTGTTCCACACCTTTTTCCACCATGTGATAGGGAGGCTCCCAAACTTTTGCATATCAAGAACCTGATAACCATAGGCTACAGAGTAGGTTCCCTTGGGATCAGGGTTCCAAGCCAAAATGTCTTTACCCCTCAATGAAGAGCAGGGCCTCCCCACAAGAATAAGAGCAAGCACATCTCTATCCTCGACCAATCCCCCCTAGGGCCATTCCTGTGGATCTTTCCACTTGTACATCTCCAGATTACCAAAAGGTTGGATTCTTTTAAAGTCCTCCACATGAGACCAACCTGCTTCCAAGAAACAAATGCTTAGGGAACGTAACCTGGGATATTGAGTCAAGATAGGAGGGTGGCCATCCCAAGAATCCTCCCAGAAAAGAGCATCTGATCCCCGATTGCAAATCTAGAACAAACCCTGCTTAATTAAATTAGCCCCTCTTTTCAGAGTGTCCCAGATAACCGAACCTTTCCCAACCAAGCTGACTCTAGGGATCTCAGCCTCAGAAATACCTCTCAAGTACTTACAAGATAATATTTTAGCCCAAATATGATCTTGAGAAGTACACCATCTCCAATAGAGTTTCACAGCCAAAGCCTACCCAGAAAGAGCCGCCTGTCGCAACCCAAGGCCTCCCTCTTGAACCGGCCTACAAACAGAATCCCACCTAACCAAACTCCATTTAGATTGAGCAAGTTTTCCAGACCACAAAAATTATCTTGACAAAGCATCCATGTCCTTGATAAAATGAGAGGGAGTTGTTTGCACAAAACACCTATAAATGGGTAAAGCTTGAACAACAGATTTTAAAAGCAACACTCTACCCACAAAGGAGAGCCATATGATGGTCCAGTGATTCACCTTCCCTCTAAACTTATCAAGCATAGACTACCAAGAAGATCTAGGCAGAGGATGAGATGAAATCGAAATACCAAGATAAATGAAGGGGGGAGTCCCGACCTGGAATCTTAGAATTCTAGCAATCCTGGCTTGAATAAGAGGAGGGGTATTGAAGAAGAAAATAGAAGACTTGTCCTCATTAATCAACTACCCAGAAGCACCAAGATATATGTCAAGAGACCGTCTAATGTTGCCAGCTTCCCTGGTAGTGGCAACTCCCAGCAAAGTTGTATCATCAACAAATTGAAGGTGGGAAAGAGGCGATGAACTGCTATCCCACTTCCAACCCTGAATGAGACCATGCCTAACCTGAGACTTGAGCAGTCTTCCCAACCCTTCCACCATAATGATAAACAAATAAGGAGATAGAGGATCTCCTTGCCTCAATCCCCTCGAGGCCTCAAACAACTCTGACGACTCATTATTAACAAGAACAGAGAACGAGGAAGAAGAAACACAACTCATCACCCATCTAATCCATTCCTCCTCAAAGCCAAAAGCAGTAAGAAATTTCTGAAGAAAGGACCATTTGACCCAGTCATAGGCTTTGGCCATGTCCAACTTAATGAACATAGATTTCTCCTTAGAAGTTTCCATCGAGTGAATAGCTTCCATAGCAATAACAACCCCATCCAGGATTTGTCGACCAACAACAAACCCACCTTGCTCCTCAGAGATGATTTTGCTCAACCATATCTTCAGCCTCTCAACAATAATTTTTGTAATGATCTTATACACAACATTGCAGAGAGCAATAGGCCTGAACATATCCAGAGAATTCACTCCCTCTTTTTTGGGAATAAGCACCACAAAGGTAGCATTTAGGGCCCTTAGCATCTATTTGTTCTTTTGGGACTCATGGACCACCTCTAGAAGATCAAATTTGATTAACTCCCAAAACTCTTGATAAAACTCAATCGAGAATCCATCCGGGCTCGGGGCTTTCCCTTTTTCATCTTGAATACAACATTTTCCAACTCCTCAAGGGAAATTGGGCCCATCAAATGCTCATTCATCTCTCTAGAAATAATCGAGGGAATACAATTTAGAATAAGCTTTTCATCCTCATCATCTAAGAGGGAGTCCTCCTTGAAGAGAGAGGAAAAATACCTCCTAGTCTCTTCTGAAATCTCCTTGAAAGAAGAGAGAAGGGCACCCTGAGAATTCACAAGAGAGGAAATCAGGTTACCATTATGGTGAGCCTTAACTGAGTTAAAAAATAAGGTCGTGTTCCTATCCCCTTCCTGAAGCCAATCCACTCAAGCTTTTTGTTTCCAAAAAATTTCTTCCCTCAACTCCCATTCAACAAGTTCTTTCGCAGCCTCAGATTCCTCAAAGAGAAGCTCCTCCGTGAGTCCATGATCTCTAATATTCCTTGAAGCTTCTTCCACCTTCTTAAGAGCCACCAACTTAGCCAAGGAAAGGTTCCCAAAATTTAGACTATTCCACCTCTTCAATTTATGCTTAACAAATTGTAGTCGCTTCATAAAGGAATACATAGCGGTGCCATGAGAAGGTTTGCCATTGGTCCACCAACCTCACATGAAATCATGAATCTTAGGATCTCGAAGCCACATAAGTTGAAACTTAAAGGAAGGATTCTTCTTTAGCCCAAACTCAAGAGCAGAGAGTTTGATAGGCCAATGATCAGATCCCCTACCCTCCAGAATCATAGAACTAGAGCTTCTATTATTACCAATCCAAAAACTAGAGATCAAAAACCTATCCAGTCTCTCTGAGATGGACTCTTCCCCACATCTTCTATTGTGCCAGGTAAAGATCCCATTATCCAGCTTGATGTCAACCAAGTTTAGGGCCCGAATATGAGCACTGAAGATAGAAGAAAAAGGCTCGAGATGATCAACTCCATCATGTTTCTCCTCCAGACAAGTGATAGAATTGAAATCTCCAACCAAAATCCATGGGTACAGGGGAGCCAAACTTCTCACAAAGCCAATGTGCTCCCACAAATTTACTTTACCATTGTAATCAATAGGAGCATACACATTTGTAAGTAGGATGGTTTCACCAGATTCATTATCATGCCCGATCATCGAAATAGAACATCTGTTGGAAATCCAAGTAAGAGGAGAGATCTTAACTGGATCCCATAAACAAGCAATACCACCAACATATCCACATGCACCAATACATTGGCATTGACCCCTTCTCCACAACTTGGGAGTAATATTGAACATACTATCAATAGCCAATTTAGTCTCCTGAATAAACACCACATCCGAAGAATGTACACGAATCAAATCACGAACAACTTTTTGTCTGGGGATGTTGTTCAACCCCCTTACATTCCATGAGAGGATAATCATTTTTGGGGGTTAGAAAAATGGGAGTCCAATGTTCTCACCAAGCCTGACTCCACCAAAGTC
Source organism: Wollemia nobilis (assembly GCA_028583015.1). Taxonomy (NCBI): domain Eukaryota; kingdom Viridiplantae; phylum Streptophyta; class Pinopsida; order Araucariales; family Araucariaceae; genus Wollemia; species Wollemia nobilis. Next base: position 1,807,866 of record JAQPPZ010003021.1, on the reverse strand, counting down.
TCCCCCATTAACTTAATTTTATCCTGGTCTTTCTTTCGACCCACCTTCATATTCTTATCCGAAGCACCTTTTTTAATTGTTTTCTACTGCAATCCCAACACCGTAGGAGTTTTGCAGTCCAAGGATGATTGCATCAGTGCCTGAGTAGGAGAGAGCACAACTATATCTGTGCCACTTTCCAAAATAGTTTTCCTTCCTGGGCTAGAGCCAACCATATCACCTGTACTCGGAGCCAAAGCCATATGTTCTTCATTTAAACCCACTAGATCTGATTCCTTAGGTTCCACCTCAAGAAGAGACATCTGATTCGGCCCTGTTATATCTGCATCAGGTAGTGATGTTTTAGGTAACTCCATGCACTGATCAAGATCATCCAGTATCTCAAAATGGTTGAGCAGAGCATCTGGCTGGCTATCCTTAAGGGCTCTTTTTACCCTTCTTCCTCTGTTTTGAGGTTTTACAGGAACAAAGCCTTCCTTATCCCGATCCCCTTCCTTTATCGAGGCTTTTTCTTTATCCAAATTTTGTGCAGATCGAGAGGGCCCAGGATTTGAAGCCACAGGTGGGATAAACTTAGGATATTTTCTTTGCAGGTGGTCGTATTCATGACAGATCCAACAACAAAATGGAAGAGCTTCATAGTCAAGTTGTTGAACCCATGTAGATGATCCAAACTGTATTTCAACAGAATCTAGAATAGGATTGTTTAAATCAATTTTGACATAGATACGGGCAACATAAATTACCTTTTTCTCCATCATCTGTTGTGATGGTCCAACCGACTTCCCAAGAAGAAGGGCAATCATATGCAAGATGTCATTTCTCCAGAATTCCAACGAGAGCCATGAGAGCCGAACCCACACTAGAACCCGCGATGACCGCTCCTCTGATGGGTTGAAACCCACATGCCAAGGTTTAAGAAAGAGTCCAGCTTGGTTACAAAAATAGGGACCCCCTTCAAATGCTTTGTTACGATCCGCAAGACAAGAGAAAACCACCATAAAATAGCTATTCACACTCAACATCACCTCCACGTCACCGTCAGGGTTCCAAGTCTTCCTAACCCAAGCCTCCACAAAGGGAAGAGAAATTTGGATGCCCATAAATTTACCAATAAGTGCATGCTTGGTTAAATACTCCACATCTTCCGCCACCGAGTCTGGTTGAACCACTAGAACCGGCCTGGCTTCACATCGTTCCAAACATCCATTGTTCTTTAACAAACGATTCCCGACATGCATTGGGAAATCCTGTTCCTTCCAATCATTTTTAGATGAAAAAACATCACTAGCATGCACGCTCTGTGATGGGCCCGACGCCATCGCAACATTCCTCCAGTCCATCTCAATCAGCCCATACTCCTGCCACAACCACACTATTTTTATTAACATTTTTCTCCATTGTTTATTTACTTTCATATGTTTAGACCTATTTTTTGGAAGTTGAAAACCATCTTCATCCATATCCATTTGTAAGTTTCTCTTGTCGTTTTCTACATATGTATTTGCTAGACTCTTCTTAGGGCATTATATCTCAATATGCCCCACCTCATGACATCTTCTACATTTGAAAGATATGTTTTCATAATCTATGGTTTGGGTCTACAACTTACCTCCATACTTAAGAATGATTGATTATGGTAAAGGTTTACTTATATCAATCATGACCAATATATAGACATAAATAATAAAGAATTTATCTTTTGTAGTTTCTAAAATCTCAAGGAATTCTTCCATAGTGTTTCCTATTGCCTTGAAGGTATCAATTTCTCAGAATTCAATGGGCAACCCATACATCTTGATCCAAACTGCTACCATGGATAAATTTACATTTTTAGGTGTAAAGCCTTCATATCGATAGGTAAGGAAGAGTTTTTCTCTTCCCATAAACCAAGGACCCCCTTTAAATATTTTATCTCTTTCCTCCTTGGAAAAAAAAAAAGCTAGGAAGAAACCTTTGGGAAGAAAGGATAGATTCATATTAGAGACTTCTATCTCCTATCAATTCATTTTATCAAAGCCAAAGCCCTTGGCCAAGAACCATTAAATTTACCAATGACTGCCTTATCTTTGAGCAAAAATAATCTACTCTATGAGGTCCTCCCTAACCTCTACTACTAGGGACGACCAAGGATTTAGTTGTAAATTAGTCTATGGGAAGGAAACTATATCTCAATATTTACTGATATTTATCAGTATATCCTATAGTGATTATATTATTTATGAAGAGATAAATAACACTTAGTTGAAAAATTCTATGCCTTGATAAAATGTCCTGCTTTGCTAATGCCCTTGCTCTTCATTGTTCCTCTCATCATCTAAACTCTAGCTGACATATCTATAATTTCGTTTCCTATGACTTGAAAAATCGTCACTACCCTTGTTTCGAATAACTAACTTCACATGGTTGTATCTCCCTCAATACTACTCGAATTCCTTCATATGATCACTCATTTTAGAGCTCTTTAAATTATGCACAAATTGGTCCAAGAATCATATGAACTGGACAACCCTTCACAAAGATATAACTCTTGAAAGATGAGATATTTTTTTGAAAAAAAATTGCCCTTACGCTACCCTTGTTTCAGATGACTATCTTCACATAGTCGTATCTCCTTCAATACTGCTTGGATTCTTTCGTATAACCACTCATTTCAAAGATCTTCAAATTCCTCACAACATTATGCAAGAATCATCTTCAAACAACTTTATACAAATATAGAACTCTTAAAATATAAGTCATTATTCAAAAAAAAAAAAACTACCCTAACTTTACCAATTCATAATTACTTTCATAAGTTTTTTTTTAGAGAACGTTTACAAATTACATCAACAACCACCCTCAAGGGGTTTGAACACAAGACCACTTAAAAAACAACCATCATAAGTTTTGATAAGTTGCTTTCACTTAAGAATATAATAATAATAATAATAATAATAATAATAATAGAATATTATATTATAATAATGCACAACGCAACGATTTGGGCTTTGGCTCTTCTTCGGGAGGTCTAAGGTTCAAACCGTGGCATGGGTGAGTGTGCGAGGGGGTGGGTGTGTGTCTCCCCGGTGGAGTTATATATAATAATAATAATAATAATAATAATAATAATAATAATCATAATAATAATAATAATAATAAAATATTATAATAATGCACAACGCAACGATTTGGGCTTTGGCTCTTCTTCGAGAGGTCTAAGGTTCAAACCGTGGCATGGGTGAGTGTGTGAGGGGTGGGTGTGTGTCTCCCTGGTGGAGTTGTTGTAACAGGTTGGGGGATTCCTGGTCAAAACCCCCGCTTCTTAATATTATAAAAAAATATATATATATTATAATAATGTATATATATTTTCATAAAATTAAAATTTTAATATAAAATTCTAAGCTTCTTGCCATTCATATTAAATGTATTAAGTTTTAAATGTAACAACGCCACCAATTACGTTAAAAGTTTACTTGACGCAATTAAAGGTTATAGTGACAACAAAGAAAAATAAAAAACAAAAAAAATGGAACGATTCCTCTAATATACAACCCAATGAAAAAAAAAAACCCTTCACTTCATCTCCAATCTAATAAAGTTTTCTTATTCTCACTTATACAACCAATTCCAATGATGTTTTTTTTATATGGTGGAATCGGTAGCTGTCATGAATTCGGGTAGGTTGTCTAACTAATTTCAATGATGTTTTTTCTTTATTTTTACATGGTGGAATCGGTAGCTGCCACGAATTTGGGTAAGCTGTCTAACTTTTACTATCTAACTTTTATGGTCGCTACAATATTTATAACTCTTAAAATATAAGTCATTATTCAAAACCAATTCATAATTACTTTCATAAGTTTTTTTTTTTTTTAAAGAACGTTTACAAATTACATCAACAACCACCCTCAAGGGGTTTGAACACAAGACCACTTAAAAAACAACCATCATAAGTTTTGATAAGTTGCTTTCACTAAGAATATATAATAATAATAATAATAATAAAATATTATAATAATGCACACTTGCAACGGTTTGGGCTTTGGCTCTTTTTCGGGAGGTCTAAGGTTCAAACCGTGGCATGGGTGAGTGTGTGAGGGGGTGGGTGTGTGTCTCCCTGGTGGAGTTGTTGTAACAGGTTGAGGGATTTCTGGTCAAAACCCCCACTTCTTAATAAAATATTATAATAATGTATATATATTTTCATAAAATTAAAATTTTAATATAAAATTCTAAGCTTCTTGCCATTCATATTAAATTTATTAAGTTTTAAATTTAACAACGCCACCAATTACCAATTACGTTAAAAGTTTACTTGACGCAATTAAAGGTTATAGTGACAACAAAGAAAAATAAAAAATAAAAAAAATGGAACGATTCCTCTAATATACAACCCAATGAAAAAAAAAAACCCTTTACTTCATCTCCAATCTAATAAAGTTCTCTTATTCTCACTTATACAACCAATTCCAATGACGTTTTTTTTATATGGTGGAATCGGTAGCTGCCATGAATTCGGGTAGGTTGTCTAATTAATTTCAATGATGTTTTTTTTAATTTTTACATGTGGAATCGGTAACTAACTGCCACGAATTCGGGTAGGCTGTCTAACTTTTATGATCGCTACAGTATTTTGCACTGTCCACCTCACAGTATTTTGCACTGTTCATTCCGAAAGCCACCACACAGATCTTCGCACAATCCATCCCTATAACCATCATTTACGATCATTTTAAACCTTTTACACGTCCTGAAATGGAACCAACGTTCACTCTAACAAGACCTGAGATTTGAACCTTGGACCTTCGCGAACCAATTAGCCTACACCTCATACCTCAATTCCAATGATGTTACCAATTCTCCTATACATAAAAAAAAATAAAAATTATAACCTATCCTCATAAATAAAATTATTTCACTCAAGCTGGATAATGAAGGTGGGCACAAACCCCTAACAAGACTTATGTAAGATTGTTTGCTCGACACGACACGACATTTATACCGAAGTCGGGGAGCTATATTATTACTCCTACAATTTCTTTTCATCTCTGCAAGAAGGGCTTGAAGGTCCAAAGCAAACACCATCACGCACCTGGCTATCATCTTTAATTTGGCCTTCTTCACTTCAAATTTATTCAGAACGACATTCGAAATCGGTGGCTTTCTTACAGGTTTTGAGCGCTCTGGAACGCCATGGTAAGCTTTGAATCACTGGAGTTGTATGTTGCCTCTTATCATCATCATTCATCATTATTGTTATTTTAAATTGTTCACAGCAGTCGCCCTCTTGAGTTGGTTATAAATATTATATAATTTATGCGTGAAAAGATTTCTATCCTATAATTCTAGGGTTTTTGGGCCAGATGACATCCTCTCTCTCTCAATAAAAATAAAACTCGGTCTTTTTTTAAATGTTTTTTTTTTATATAGTTTTAAATTATTTGGGGGTGCTTGCATTACATTTGTTGTATACAATGGCAGGCTGCAAAATTGCTGGCAAATTTGATTGTGATGGGCTCTGGAATCTTAGCTAGGGCTTTTGTTCAAGCTTACCGCCAAGCTCTTGCAAGTAAGTATTGATCATGCTTCTGAATGCATAATGGCTGATGTGTTTGTTGCTTAAGTTCTGCATTGCATATAGTCACACAGGTTTTTAAACAGGATGCCATTACTTACCAGAAGCAAGCATCAGAATTTCAAAGATAGCAAATTTCTTGAATTAAAGCTTTTTAATATGAAATATTTGATGCCTGTGATTTTTTTAGAGATATAAATACAGTTCTGTAAAATAAACATGTCAATCAAATTAATATACCGCTAGATGTGATAAAGAATTTGATTGGTTTTGAATCATGAACTAAGCATAGGTATATTTGGCATCTTAACTTGTTGTCTTTAAGGCATTTGGTGTTTATAGGTTTGGTTTAAAAACACCTTGTAAGCATGCATAAAAGGAACTAGTTCATAATCAAATGACATGAACTGTCATGAGTTTAATTGGTTATATTCCTTAAGGAGAACCAGGTTTGAATCTTACCAAGCCATACATGTATAATTGTCAAAATATTGTAATACCACTATGTGGTCTTGATGTAATATGGATAAGGTTTGTTTGTTTCAATCTTTGAAGGAGACCCAGGTTTGAATCTTGCCAAGCAATACATGTATAATTGTCAAAATATTGTAATACCACTATGTGGTCTTGATGTAATACGGATAAGGTCTATTTCAATCTTTTAAGGAGACCCTATTTCAATCTTTTAAGGAGACCCAGGTTTGAATCTTGCCAAGCCATACATGCATAATTGTCAAAATAGTGTAATATCACTATGTGGTCTTGATGTAATAAGGATGAGGTCTGTTTCAATCTTCTATTACCAATTTAAAAGAAAAATGTTAATAATCCAAAAAATTATCAATGCAAAATTAGAAATATTTTACTCTAAAACATGTCCAATAATCTGCAACATAGAGTATCCTTGCACTAAGTACAATGATAACAAATTCAAACATTTGCTCTAATTAAGAAATTCTTAACTAGCTCTAATTAAAATATGTGAGTAGTTGTTGAGATGAATTTGTATTTAGATGAAGCATATTGAATTTTATATGTAATTTTTACTGTATATCTTGAATTTAGTTTGTTATATATTGTTAAGTTCTTGTGTGTTTGAGAGCAATTATGAGTTGAGTAATTTTTTCTAGACAAATTTTTAACTTAAAATAAGGGTTCTGTTTCTGAACTTTAAAAAAAAATATATTGTTTATATCATTATGCCATTTTAACCTACAAATTGCCTGAGCTAAAATAATATTTAGCAAGTAACACTTATTTAAATTTTCTACCAATATTCTTGATCAGGATCGGGCTTATATATATATATATATATTTTGTAATTCTGTTATATGGGATTGGTACGGGGACCATCTATATTATGTAATGACTCAATTATTACGGTGTTTCGATGAACCACATAGTGTTATTTTTTTTCCAATTGATTAAACGAGATTGAAATAGGCCCCACCCACCCATATTACATCATCACCACATGGTGGTATTACAACAAAACTTGGATATTATCCATGTTTCACTTGGCAAGATTTTAACCTTGGTCTTCTCCTTGAATGTTGAGGAATCTAACCAATTGAGTTAATATCATTTGGTGAACCGCATAGTGGCATTACAACAGATTATATTGGCAATTATACATAAACCCATGTTTTAATCACTTGATCTCGTACCATTTGATGCAATGACATCATATCGCTGTTGAGGATTTGAGTAATTTTTCATTTCTCCATAGTTTTAGCCTTTATATTTTTCCACTATTATGCATTCTAGTGCTGAAAATGGGCATAATAGGGTGCTGCTGAATGTGACCTGTTTTTGTTTTGGAATCAACCATCTCTTCAACTTTATACTCCTATGCAAACATTCACATACATGCAATAAAAAAAACATCCCAGGATGAATTGCTACGTAGGATTCTGGTATTTTCCAAATGGTCCAAGAATTTAACAGAATAAGAATGACAGCAAATTACTTCTGTCCAAATTATCCAATCTTGATATAATCAAACATCAAACGATATAAGGGGGCAAGATGTATTGCTATTTTTGACAGGGATGTGCCTTTGCATTGGATAGTTGTGGATATGCATACCTGTCCTCCTCCATGAGGACATGTTTGCTTCATTTGTCATTTGAGCAGTTCTTTTCTTAGCCATCAATAGTTGTGGGTACACGTACTTGTTCCCTCACATGATGATCTGAAACTCAGAATATAGACTGATCTGAAACTCAGAATTTTAAGTTAAGGAAAATCATGAAAGAGTGCACTTAAAAAATAACAGAGTATAGCAAATTAGAACACATATATAGCCAAAATAACAGAATGAATTTATTGCTCAGAAAACAGAGTACAATGCAAGCAATGTCGGAGAAGATACGAGGCTATAACATTGCATCCATTACTCATGCTTTTTACAGTCAGTGATGGATCTCTCTTTATGCAAGAATCGGTGTGTTGGAAATCCATGATATTGAATATGGAAGGTCACCCTTATGGAAATTTGGTGATTCACTTTCCATGAGTTACAAAGTGCATATTAAATGAAAGTTACAAATTTATAACTTGTCCTTTTGTGTTTTGTATTCTACTTATGTGTCAACATAGGTAGAGATGCATTTTGGCTACAAACATTTGAAGATAGAAAATTACTATTTTTTTAAATTGGGTTATATGGGATTGAAATGGGCCCTATCTGTACTACATCATGACCACATAGAGATATTACAACAACTTGGCCATTATGCATGTATCACTTGGCAAGATTCGAGCCTCAGGTTCCTCCTTCAAAGTTGAGGAATCTAACTGGTTGAAATAATGTCATTTGATAGAAAATTACTTTTTTTTAGTAAGTATATTGTTTTGCATATTTGAGGGCCTCTGGAGTGTTTTTTTCCTCAAAGTTGTCGGTTGCCTGTTGAAATTGTTGTTCCCTCAAATCTTTCCAATGCTTCTTGAATGGATCAAAACGGAGTCCCAAGCACAAAGTTATCCACCTAACAGTGTGGTTAGGATTAAAAAAAAGGTTGTCGGGCATTTCCAAGCATACAGCCATGCCACAAAAAATTCACATGCCTGGATCACATGAGGATGTGTTCGCTTCATTGTCATTTGAGCAGTGTTGTTCATAGCCATTGGGCTTTTTAAATGTTGTTTAAGTGGTTTATGGAATTGAAACGGGTCCCTGTGGTTTTATGGAATTGAAACGGGTCCCTCATCCATATTACATCATGACTGTGTTATTACAGTATTTCAACAAACCACATAGTGGAATTACAACAACATTTTTGGCAATTACACATATATTGTCTGGCAAGATTTGAACCCTGGTCTTTGCCTTGAAATTGATGTATTTAATTAGTTGAGCTTATATCACATGATCAAATATATTCACTGTTTTTTTAAACTGGTTATATGGGATTGAAACAAGCCCCACCCGTGCTACATTATGAGAATATGGTGGTATTTTAACAACTCGGCTATTATGCATGTATCTCTTAGCAAGATTCAAACATGGGTCTCCTCCTTGAAAGTAGAGGAATTTAACTGGTTGAGCTAATGCCGTTTGATAAATATATGCATTGTTGTTGTTATAAGTAGGTACAATGAATTGATAACCGTATTGTATTAGCTGAATCTTTTCAATCATTGCATAATTTGCAGTAAAACTGGACAATGTGCTTGTATGATTTGTAATCTTTATTTTTATTTTATCTATTTTATCTTTTCATACAGGTGTAAGCTTTGTCACCCCTTTTTCCCAAGTGGGGGAATTCTGGCCATCCCCTTTTGTATCCTCAAATTTCATATTCCTAAAAGGGGACTTGGTAGAACATAGGGATGAAAAAGCGCTTTTATTCAGAATGTCATAATCAAGTTTTCAAAAATCGAAATTTGTTCAATGATATTAGATTACAGGTTGAACCAAATTAGTGCAATTCATATTTCAGTTAGCTACACTTATAGAACTTTTACGTGCATGGATCTATCTAGAGAGAGAGGCATACAGTATCAGATACAGTATTGCAATTTTTTAAGACCCTGTAATAGATACACTTGGATACGACATTATAAAAAGCATTTATATTTTATATATTAAAAGAAAAACATAAAAATAAAATTATTTATGCAAAGCTTTAAATAAGGACATTTTCCTTGATTAAGATAAGTATTTTCATTGTTTTTCTTATTGTAAAAGTTATTCCTTAAAATAAGAAGTTTTTGGAATCTCATATCATGCATACAACTCTAGACATGCCCAGGCCATAGTTGGATGTATTAGATAGGGATCAAATACGGGCATGTATTTGGATACATTTGGATTCTGTATCCTGGAAGTATTGTATCCATAACCATATCTGATATGCGGATACAAGTATCCAGGCAGAAAGTGTGCCAGATACAACTTTGATATATATGCATTTTGCATGGCTTATTGACATAATAAGTAGGAAAATCTTTGCTTTGCTTAGCTTTTGCATATAGTGATCCTGCTTATCTGCTGCAAAAAGTTGGATTCTTATATATACATGGAAATATGGCAGATGCTTCCAAGACAGGTGTTGCTCAAGAAGCAATGCAGAATGCTGTTCGCAAAACTAGTAAAGCCATGACAGAACAGGAAGCAAGACAAATCTTGGGTGTTAGTGAACACACTCCATGGGAAGAAGTTTTGCAGGTTAGTTGTAAGTCCTAATTATCTTTGAAAAAAATATTATACACGAGCAGATGCTGCTTATATTTTATCAAAGATTAGTTTCAAAACGTTATTTGCACTTTACATTTAATTGTAGCTGCATTATAATCCCTTTTAATGCCACAAAATAAAAAATGCACAGTACATTTATTTACATTTAATTGGAGAACTTCTATTGATCTAGAATTGTTTTTATCTAGTGATGTAGGCCAAAATATTACTCTCAGTTGAATATATTATTAGTGCTGAACAGTGATACATGTTTTTTTAATATGTTTGATGCAGAAATATGATTCACTCTTTGAGAGGAATGCAAAAACGGGAACTTTTTATCTTCAATCAAAGGTTCAAAGGGCAAAGGAGTGCTTGGAAGCAACCAAAGGCACTACAACAGAGACTGGCAGCTAATATCCATTGTCAAATTTAGCTAAAAGTTAAATGAAATTCTTTAGCATAAACTCCTCATAGACAGGGCAGGGTTGCCCTGTTTACCTCAGATGTTGAATTTTTAAAATACAAGTGTGTGCTATAGCCAAGTACAGATTGGCTATGTGAGCAAGCGGTATTTTGTTGAAAGTAGACTACTATGAACTGACAGAGTAAATGTCTTTCCATGGAAGTCCAACCTTGTGTATACCCATTTTATAGTTACAAGAGAGAAGAATTAGCTTTTAATGTTTATCTTCCTATCACCTGGGTTTCTCTGATGATTTTCATTTGTCCGGAGTTAAAGATGGTAAGTCTTTAGTTTTGAACTTGGAAGATGATGTTTTGAGGTCTATTGGAATTTTGAAACATGGTGGGAATGTATGTTCGGTCGTTTGGAGAAAATTAAACAATGGCAACTTATGTGTATGTCTATATAGACTTAATCAATTCAAGCATATGTGTGTATGTGAGATTGCTTTTTGGCCTCTTTCCCCTTCCCAAAATACAGTGGATGTGGGGAAACATGTCGTTTATCTTCCTATCACCTGGGTTTTTCTGATGATTTTCATTTGTCCAGAGTTAAAGATGGTAAGTCTTTAGTTTTGAACTTGGAAGATGATGTTTTGAGGTCTATTGGAATTTTGAAACATGGTGGGAATGTATGTTCGTTTGTTTGGAGAAAATTAAACAATGGCAACTTATGTGTATGTCTATATAGACTTAATCAATCCAAGCATATATGTGTATGTGAGATTTCTTTTTGGCCTTGTTCCCCTTCCCAAAATACAGTGGATGTAGGAAACATGTCTTGGATGCAGGGTTATGTGTCCCTTGTGAAATGCTATTTTGAATGGTTCAATAATTGTTTCTTTGATTTAAATAATGTGGGTTCTATAGGGACCCACCCTTAGAAAAGAGAAGAACGCCTTAAAAACAGGTACAAGCTGAAACAATGCCAAAGTAAAATGCGATAAAAAACAGGAAATACTGAGACCAATCACAAAGGCAGATAAAGGGGAACCTAGTGCCCTGTCTCCATTGACATTCCTGCCTGAAAACCTTTAGTATCTGCAAGAAGTGGTTGTAATGGAGCTGCTCAAACCCTCTCATCAAAGGGTGAGCAAGCTAGATCACAAGGTAGGCTGCATATGAGAAGGGAAGACAAGACAGGAGGAGCCAAAACTGCAAACAATCGTTGAGAGACCATATATGGGGTCCATGAGCAACAAGAAACCCCACATCACCAAAACAGCTAACACCAAGAAAATTCTCTCCAGACACCAAATGCCAGAGCAACCATACATTACCAAAATTATACCGCTCTACCCCTCCCTAGGCAAGCCGGCTGAGTCCCATAGGCAGTTGCACTCGAGGTAGGGAGAACAGAGCAGGATCGCCTAGCCAACAAGCTTCACTGTTACTGCTTGAAGCACACGCATTCTACCACAAGCAGACAGGCCGTATAGACCCGATAGCAATGGTTTAAGAACACAACCTCATTTCCACTAAAATTGGAACAGGCCACATACACACTGCAGAAGATCAATAAACTCGAGGTCCGCCTGAACATAACAGGAAAGGTTGGCCCGATAAATAAAGAACCAATGACACAGAGAGAAAACAATCAGACGCCACGCAGGTACGGCCGGAGCTAGTGTCGGCTTTGCCCACACACCGCTGCCCTGGCGGTTTCCAAAACAGTCCTCGACACTCCCACGAGAACCCACAGGGGAGGAGGGTGCATCCACCCAACCGACTGCCATGAACATCTGTGATGGCGGCTGAAGGGCCATACCCTTGCATCAATGACCAACCTCCTCCCCCCTTCCCTGCAAGCCCACAAATGCCGCACCACACTTTTCAGTGACACCACAGCACAAAAACTCAGAACCCATACGATCCCCCACCCTCAAGCCCACAGAGCGCTACCTTCTCACTCCCCAGTTATGCCTCCATGCTGAAACTCAGCACCTGTGCAATGGAGACAGCAGCGGCTGCGGCTGAACATTACACTGCCACTGGTCCTCTAGTCGGGCCCAACCAATGCCCCTATGCTGTTCACATCACCAACTGTAAAGCTGGGAGCTTAATGTGTCTCCGCAGACAGGTGTCGCGAAGCACACGACCATGCCACTATACCACCAGATGCAATGATCAGCGCCATTTCCATGAGAACTACCCCACTCCGATCACTGTTCAAACTCCACCGCACTGTTGTGAAACTATTTTACAGGAGCCAAATGAAAAACCAACTATCAGCACTCTGTCTACTCTATATCCTAAAGGCCATAGGTTACAATATTTCATGGAGACACGGCTGCCACTGTGGCCAGAAATCCATGGGGGCGGTGTGCCTTAAAAGACCTTATCAGAGACTGTAACACAAACCCTAATGCTGCAGTTTTCCACCCTCCTACAAAATGGTGTCATAATGGTTCAAATAACTGTTGAAATAATTGTTTATCGACCTCTTGTTGGATGACCACTTGCTTGTCACTAGTTGATTGATGTAAATATATGACAAAAGTTCAAAACGAACAACCTTTATAATAGTGGCGTTGCCTTTGAAATCATTTTCAATCTTAAACAAAATTTCTAATTATGATTTATTTTCAATGACACTGTCATGCAATATGTTGGGTCAAAAACATTCTACAACAGCCTTTCACAAGATTTTCAATGTCTGTATGGCAAAAATTCCAAATCAGAATTTATACTAGAGCTAAGCAAAATATTTGGTATAACAGTTAATAACAGGATATATAGATGCTATTCCATTAACTGTCCATAAGCAGCAAAATTTGAATATTTTCGCAACATCACCCTCATTCTTTAGATATCTCCAACATCTTGAAACTCCATGGATTGAAGCTAAAGTGTTTTCACCATTTCATCTTGCCCTTGGACATTTCAGGAAGGTTACCATCTTCTGTCCAACTCTCTCTTATATTGCTACAGATGAATGGTCCAAGCCTTTCATCATAAACTAAGATAGTAGGCTCTGTGTTGCATTATTTATTTTAAGTGTAAGCCACTGCCATCCTATGCCTGCCTGGATGAAATAAAACCTCTCAACAAGAGTCTACGGATCAGATGCTGATGCACCTCCAAATATGTAGGATTGAAAGGTATAGATTCTAATAGCTACAAAGCAGCATTGTTGTTATCGTATTCGTAGCAAGTAAAGCACTTATATCAACAAATAAACATCGTTTGTCAGCGTACATTCTTGGTAAATTTAGCAGTTTTGAACTAAATTGCTTCCACAAGGAAGCAAGAGTCTTGGTTGTCCACGATTTTATTTTCTTTTTATTTTTTTAATTTTTAAAATTGAAATTTAAAACATATTACAAAGGAATAATAGCAGGAGTCTAAACTCCCATGGTGAACCAATCACTATATTCTGGACACAAATGACAGAAGTGTCCAAAGCACATAAACACAATCATAAACACAATCCCTTCAGTTGGAACAAACCAACACGGCAGTTCCAGGCACATGATTAATACAAGGACAACTTCATAATGGGAGTCCCGATCAACTTAAGCTCAACTTAAGCTTCATCGATGATTGAAATATTTGAGATTGCATCACAAAAGAGCTTGGTATATACCAATGTTTCCCAACTAACTCGCCCTTGCTGGGAGAAAGATGTAACAGCGTTTTGGACAGAAGGAAAATTGGCTTTAGTTTCATAATTTGCTTCTGGAGGTGCTTCTGTTCCTTGGTCAAAGAAGCCATATGTTGAAGTTGAGTAACCTGGCAAAGGGCCTTTGTTAATTGAGGATTTTGTTGCCAAAGACACCTGATAAGCACATTTAGATGTACAGAAATGATAGAGTTTCCAAGTACACAGAGCCACATGTTTTTAGAATTATTGAAGCATGAAAAACATCTAGTAAACCACATGCTTGAAGAAATTTATCTGAAAGCATAGCTATCATATTACGGTTACAAGCAAACTCTGTAAAGAAAGAACTGCCAAGTAATTCTTTTTGGGAACATGGCTGAACATTTTGACTGTCAAATTTCCAACAAATTTGGCAGTTTTACAATAACAAAGTATATGCATTAAGGTCTCAATGTGGCCACAAACTGGGCAAGAGTTGTAAGTAGTAGTCATAAATTTTATATTATGGCTTGATATGAATACAGGTAGATCTGCTTTACCAATGCATTCTCCAAATAAGTGGCCTTCCAAGCTGAACAATGCATCATTAGAAACTGGAAAAGCTGCTCAGCACTTCCATATTTGATAGGGGTAATTACAAGTTGATTTTCCTTGATCCCAGTGGCTTCGGAGGATTTTATTTGCCTTTTAATTTTTATAATTTGGGTGACTTATATCATGAAAATGGTCCTTTTTTTTTTAATTTTTTTTACGGTGAGAGGATTATTGTGGCACAAATCCCATGTTTTCGTCTCCTTTACTCTGCTGAAGTGATTTTTCAGCTTTTTCGACTACACTGTCATTTAAAAGGGCCAGTTAGTATGGATTATGGGTTACCAGATAAGTTCATATCTTCAATGACTTGAAATTATATATGTTTTAGTCCTTTGGAAGAGATCTGATCTCGGTTAATTTTACACTTTATTTGGGGGATTTTGGAGATATGAGAACTTAATAAATTAAACAAGTTTGCTTGCACTATCTGGTCCCCTATTCCCTTGGTTCTGGTTAAAACTGATCAACTTCACTATAAAATTATTAATAAAAATCTTACGGTGAATGCTTGTTGCACAATGCAAGAAGGCCTATGGTTTGTTGGTCTCTGCTATTGTGGAGTGTCTGAAATGCATTTTAATGGTATATAGGTCACTAGTTTTATTGAGAGAAATTTAATGAAAATAAATCTATGGTTATTGCATAGAAGTTGGAATTATAAATGATTATGTATAATATTCATTAATAATGACTATATATATATATATATATATATATATATATATATATATATATTCGATTTGGTTAGTATGATAAACTTCTACGATCAACGCAGATCAACGCACAGGGTTGAGCAGTCTTCTCCCCAACCATGATCCCTCCCTCATAAAGCCGACATCTATGCTTATTAATAAGGAATTTAACACACAACCACCTCCTCACACACTCGCCCACGTCGTGGTTTGAACCTTGGACCTCCCGAAAAAGAGCCAAAGCCCAAATCGTTGCGCTGGCCCCTGGGACAATAATGACTATATTTTTATTAAATGGTATAAGTTCAATCGGATAGATTTTTCAACTTTCAAGGATTGGGTCAATAATGACTATATTTTTATCAAATGGTATTTAAGTTCAATCGGATAGATTCTTCAACTTTCAAGGAGGAGATAAGTTTTGATTCTTGTTAGGATTATATGATTGCAATGTAATACATAATTGACAAATTATTGTAACACCACTATGTGATCACGTAATTGACAAACTATTGTAAAACTACTATGTGATCATGATGTAATATAGGTGGGAGGTGAGACTTCTTTTGATCCCATATACATTTAAAAATAATAGACTATACTTTTGTCTAGAACAATGATAATTGGATGTAATTATACGAGCATTAAGCTAAGTTCAAATCTTTACATTATGATAGACATATACATTTAAAAATAATAGACTATACTTTTGTCTAGAACAATGATAATTGGATGTAATTATACGAGCATTAATCTAAGTTCAAATCTTTACATTATGATACACTTCTATGATAAAGTATGCGATGGAAATATGATTTGTTGTAATACTATGGTAATGTGGTTTGTTTGAAATAGATGCTCTATGGGGGGGACTTGCTTCACAATGTAATACTTAATTGACAATCTATTGTAATACCACTATGTGATCACTTGTAGTGACTATCATTCTGTCTAGAGCAATGAGAATGGAATGTAATTGTATGAACATTAATCTAAGTACAAATAAGTTTAAATCTTTGCATTGTGATAAACACTTTTGTGATAAGGTATTTGTTGATAATATGATTTGTTGTAATACTATGATAGTGTGTTTGTTTGAAATATATGTTCTATACGTGGGATTTTGCTTCAATCCTACACAAATAATTGAACATATAATTATATTTATGGATATATTTACAACACTTCAACATTAAAGGAGAGACATGCATATTTACAACTTCCAGTTTCCAGTTTTACGTAATAGTAAACATAATATGGAGTGCACCTAATGGTTTCACAATACAAAATCAGATAATAAAATTGAATACAAACTTGGATAAAATCATAATGAACCAATTAATGGATGATCCATATGATGTGGAAGCCAACATAAACATAGCACTGAGAGAACTATTAATAGCTTGACAAATCTATAAGTCATAAGAAGTCATGTTTTCCTATTTATGAAGGTGTTCCTTGCTAATAATAACATATTTCATGGTATTTACATGCTTTTATAGTAAACATTATGAATGTAACTTGGTTGTGTTAAAATTTGTATTAACATGATAGATGTAACAACCCACCATAGCCAAACCAAGTGATAATTTTTTTTTATTAAGCAAGGTTGGTTCATAAGAAGTCCCAAAAAATTCCTACCATTATAAAGCATAACCACATTATGAGTTTAATGTCGCTGCAAATGACATTCAACATCTCATAATATATGGGATTCACCTTTCTAAACCTCATCGTTTAGAAATGATGCCATTAGTGGTCCCCCACCTTTTCTATACCCTCACTGACCAAGGCATAGGGATTATCCTTTAAGGCCCATATCACTTAAAGAGGGACGCCTTTTCCTTGAAACTAATAATTCTGTCTATGTAAGATTATTTTGGCGTAATGCCTTAGTGCCTAGTTACCACACTTTCGTGGACTAAGGCCATTATCACTCACTTGGTAATGAGCATGGTCATTTGATCCTCACTATTCAAGGTGCCATCGCTATATTGCCTTGTGAATGATCCCAAAGACGTCACCGCTTTGGGTACACCCAAGCCTCACCATTCAAGGTGTTTTAGTCACAAATATATAGCTATTGCATCCCCACAACTCCTTTCAAATATATTGCATCACCGCAACTCCTTCTAGGTTGGGTTGACTTCTTCACTCAGGGGTTCTAATATGGCTCTAGAATTCATGCCCAAGGATTCCCATCCAAACCCAAGAGTCTAAGCATGTATAAAATAAAATATTATATCTCTAAAAAACAAAGTGCTATAAATTGAATATAAATAATTGCATCATAACACTTTGCTAAAGCCAAAAATACTTCCATTTCACAAACTAACATTTGTTATTTCCTTTATCTTCTATGCAAAGAATAACCCACATTTCAAGGAAATAAAACTACAATCCATACTAGATTTTCAACATCCTTTTCAAAAATTGCATTTCTTAACATTCAAGAATAACAACACTAAATATTCCAATCTAGGATTAATATAACAAGAATACTCTTCACAATACATCCTTCTTCATCATGAGTTGTATAATTTCAATACGACATCTCCAAAAGTTTAATAATTACATTTCAAAATATAATGGTATTTAAACATTCATCAAGGTCCTTCTCTTGAAGATATTTACCCACAAAATTGAAATGAAATTTATGGATTAGGACAACTTATGACAATGCATATGCAAGCCTATCATGCACTATGCAGGTATAACAATGCGATGAACAAAATCAAGCAATTTTCCATTGCAAAACAATGAGAGAATCCCATACTTCTCCCAAAACATGGTTTAATAAAAACCCAAGCCTCATTCATCTAACTTTTCCATAACATCTCGTAACATCCATTGCCCAAATCATAATCTATAACTCTCCTTGTATTATTTAAAAGAAAACCATTTGTTAGTAAGCCATAAAGTAACCCATTTTCCTTAATTAATATTTCCATAAAATGTTCTAATTCTAAGAACCAACCTCATTGAATTAATTATATTACCAATAAAACCAAAACTTGATTAATCTTTTCAGCAACATAGAATTACTCAAACCATACTAACATGATAAGGTTTATTTTTTTGAAAATAATAACAATTCGTTACTATTATCTAAGACTATAGATTATGAGCAATAAAGAAGAGATTTAAAAGAAAATATTTACAAGCCCATCCCTTCTTTAATACCAAAATAATATCGAGCTAAGAAATAAGAATACAAAAATTGAAGATAACGTCCGTATAACACAAAATCTACCTTATAAGATAACTTCATTTGTAGGCTACCATGCAGAGCATAAAGAAAGCATACCAACACAAGCAAAAACAATAATACACGCCTTAGACGTTAATGACAAGGACATCCCTACCTCCATTATGGGTTTACACAAACCGAGAACACAAACCAAAACCAGACACACTTCCTTGATTCAAAACTTGGCTTAAGCAACTAACTTGGCTCTCTGAGCTATGGATATGAAGAAGCCAAATTAAAAATAAATCTGACTTTGACTCTATAGAGCACTACACTACCATTGAGAACAACATACTAGAAAGAAACGTCCTCCAACCTCAACGTATATGGATATGAAGAATCTAGATTAAAAACAAAATCGACTCCAACTCTACAGAACACTGCACTACCATTGAGAACAACATACTACAAAGAAACGTCCTTCAGCCTCAACGTACATCGATGCCTAAAAGGATAAAGAACCCATGCATCCAAAAACACACAACTAGGAGACTAAACCAATGATAAGTAAGGAGACTAAATCGATGAGCAAAACAACTAGGCGGTTGACAACAAAACACAAGCAATTCTAAAAATAAAGTCTTCAACAAAGACATGGACCAACGGATCTATGGTTACCGAGGATCCATATGCTCAAAAGCTTACAAGATTAAGCTATAACTTAGACTTCATAGAGAACGATCTCTCAACGTTCTCCAAAACAACAATAATTGATAACCTCAACAAATATTAAACAACATCACAAGTCAATCAACATATAGATAACAACGTTCAAAGATAAGTTATAAGGAAAAATACCTCTGCACAAGTTAATCTTGGTGTTATTAACTCACTTCTATTTTTGGAGCTTCTTCACCGTCTTTCCAAAGCCTCAATTCCTTTCTTTGCTATCCCCTAACCAAGCCCAAAGAAACCCCCTTTAAAGCTTCCAGGTAGGTTATGGTTGGGAAACATCTTCTTTCTCCCTCAAGCTTACTGATCACCCCATCCTCTGAGGTTTTTTCAATCATCTGCGAGAGAACACTCCAAGACTCTTTGTTTACCATAATGCCACCTTTCCACTACTTTGGTTTTAAAGAAAGCTTTCCTTAATTTATTGCATAATCTAAATTAATTTAGACTTACTAAAGTTATTAAGACAAAATATTAGAGGATTTTTTACTCAGCTTATTAATTAATTAAATTAATATCAAACATTAATATTGGCCATTAACGTCGATATTAAAGTTTCCTGCATTATTAATACCATTGTATTAATAATACTATCGTTGATTAATAACCAAACGGTTCTCATAATCCAAAACATAAGCATGGATGCATTCCAACCATATGCACAACTATGCTAATTCCTTAAACATGAGGTTTTACAATAACTGCCATGTTATTCCCTACCTACGAAGGATGGCTCTTTTGTTTATAGAAGCCTCACCAATTAGTACATTCAATCAAACATACATATATGAAGTGCAACTATATGAAGGGTTTCTTTTTACCTTTGATTTTTTGATGAGAATGTCATCCATCATTTTTCATTTTCTCTCAACTCTGGTGGTTGTCCCATACCAATCCACTCATGAAAGTACCTGGTCTTGCAACCATAAAATTCATCAACAATACCATACTCCATATATCATAAACAAATCATAAAGTGAAATTATTAACACATCCTGATAACATAAAATAATATTATGCATTAGATATCCACGTATCAATTTATAAATCAAGTATCAAGATCAAGTCTTGCCAAGAAGGGTTGTTACAATAGATATGTATATATAAGGGAGAAGAAAAAACAGAGAGGTTTTTGATTACAACTGAATTTGTAATTACTCGTAATCCTTGTAACCAATTATATGATTACATCATCATGAAAATATTTGTAATACTCCCCCTTTATTACACTAATGCTCAATCAATGTACATACAAGACAATTTATTAAAAAAATCAAACTTAACACGTGTATGCACATTGCTCTTCAATTGGACACAATTGAAATTGCATGTTATGTTCTTGAACATGTTTGCTAATGAAGTGACAATGAACTTTGATGTGTTTCATGTGCTCATGAAAAGGTGGAATGTGAAAAAGATTGAAAACTCATTGGTTGTTACAACTCAGGATTATTGGTTTCTTTTGTGGAATGCCCATTCTTGAGAAGATGCGACATAACCATATTGCCTCATAGGCAACTCCTCTTGTAGCATGATATTTTGCTTTAGTAAAGGATCGAGCAACATGCTGCTTCTTACTTCTCTAAGAGATTGGATAGGATCTCAAATTGATATATATCTAGATGTGGATCTCTTATACCACCAATGAATCCTACATAGCCTACATTAGTGAATCCAGTCAAGAACAATTGATTGTTCTTGTTGGATTTCAAAGTAGTTTCCAAAAACTAATAGAATCAACACATTACATGGTGTTGCTAAAAATGAAATCCATAAAAGTGAAGCACACAATATAAAGAGGGTGCCCGTGGACACTAAATAATCTTACTAAAGGAAAATATAATATACTCCAACCAATAATCAAGTGGTTGGTATGATGGGGTATTCATACCCAATGACAAGTTACCTTAAGGTCAAGGTTAAGGAATTGAACTTTAGATTATATAATAAAATATTATAAATATAATTATATTTGCAAGGTTTACAAGGGCCCAAAGGGCTTATACATACAATACAATTCAAAGTTGGCCGTGACATCATGTGAAACTTAACCATCACATATTTCAATGTCCTCTCTTAAGTTGAACAAGATATATGAAGAGAGACACTTACTAGTCATCCCATTTTAGGGGATACTTTCCTACAATAAGTAGATCCCACATGCACCAAAAAAAACCTTAGGCATGACCTTGGCTAAAATATTTGTTACCCGCTCTCCTGATGACAAAAAACTAGATCAAGCATCCCATAGGCATAAAGCCATCACACAGTACATCCAAATATCAATATGCTTGGTCTGTTGATGAAACACTAGATTACAGATAAGCTAGATGGTGCTTTGATTGTTACACTAAAGAGTGAATGCATAGGATTGAGGAATGCCCATATGCTCTAGAATCATAAGCATCCATCGAAGGTGATTTTTACGTCAATGGAAGCACAATATTCAACTTATAGTGGAGCAATCAACAGAAGCAAAAGCACAATATTCAACTGACAAATAGTACACTATCATTTACAACACTAAGAAATGAAGATAAAACCAAAATAGAAGACAAAACCTATAGTGGAGCACCTCTCATCCAAATCATTGACCTAGTCTGCATCTTAAAATTATATCAAAATAAAAGGTGAACCAACTAAATAATGAATACCCATTTGATATGTAACCTATGATGTATCTAAGGATCTTCTTGATCATGGTCTAATGAATCTAAAGGTGCCTACATGTACCTAAAATAATAGATGATAACAAAGGCAATATCGAGTCATGTGTGAGTGAGGTAGAGGAGACTTCCAACAAGAGACCAAATAAAGTGGCATCCACCAAAGGAGTCATGTAATCATCTCAAAGATTCAATCTTAAAGCATTAAAGATCTAAAACACACTTGGGTTGTGAAATAATGATCCTAGAAGCAGTTTAATCAATATGATAGCCCAAGAATAGTGTGGGAACTACAAATTTGTCATCTCAAAGCAAGCACGAAGTTGTGAATTCATGTCCTAAATAAAGGTAAAAGGGCTTCTTGTAATAAGAAAATCATCTACATAGAGTACAATCACCAAAATCTCCCCATATTTATGTTTAATGTAAATATCATCAACAACTAAGAAAGAAAGAGTGGATCTTCTCGTACCAAGCAAACAATGACTACTTAAGTCCATACAAGGGCCTTATCAACTGACATACCAAAGGAGTGGAACCCTCAAGCTAAAAACCAGGTAGTTGTTGCATACAAATCTCATCCTAAAACTCACCATGAAGAAAGACACTCTTTATATCCATTTTATGTACCTTACAACCATAGGAAGCAACTATAGAGAGAATCACTTGGACAAAATTCATCCTAGCAACTAGGGTAAATGTCTTTGAGTAGTCAATTCCCTCCTAAGAGAATCCCTTAGCAATAAGACATGCATTATTCTCCACTTAACCATCTAAAGTGTACTTGATCCTATAAACTCATTTGCACCCAACCACATTCTTCCCCTTTGGAAGAGGAACAAGCTACCATGTTTGATTCTTTACCAAGGACTCATACTCTACAAGCATGACATCTTACCATTCCACTCGACCCTTATCTTGATAAAAAATGAGAGGATATCTAGAATGATCAACCTTCAAGAGAAAACATCGAGAAGAGGACTTCCAGTGTCACCATAGAAATAATGGGTTGAGTGTCTTGTAGAAGTGTCTAAACCCACTTAGATGTTGGATGAACTATGGAATATTTAGGCACATCCTATGGAGAAGCAACATCAAATGCCAAACCTAAATCATGCAAATCAAATTCACCGCTCACCTCATCATCCAATACTATAACACAAGGAACTAGTGTGTCAAGTTCATCATTCCCTAAATCCAAGACTGAAGGTGTTGAAGGTGGTGCTGCATGAGGGGTGTTCAAATATAAAGGTATGGGGCCTTCATTGGAAGATAAGAGAAAGCCCCAATAGGAATGGAGCCTAGAAGAATTTTCTAGAACAATTGGAGAAATAGGAGGAGCTTCTGCCAAAAGCTTAGACAATGGACTGGATGGAAGCCTCAAGAGAACCTCATTAAAAACCACCTCTCTCCAAATTAGAATCTCAATTCTTTGAGGATCATAGAGATAATATACCTTTTTAAAGATATCTGGGCATGTGAGCCCATGCTACAGATGTAAAGATACATAATTAAGACACATCAATCTTATTGTCTGTCAACCTCTCAAGGGATGTCATACCTTGGATTCTTCTAGGGGGAATTCTATAGATGATTTATGCTGCACAAGTGACATTCACTTAAAAATCAATGCTCCATCCCATTAGCATGAATCATACAACAAGCCATCTCTATGATTATCCTATTCTTCCTCTTAGTTACCCCATTCTATTTTAGGCTATAGTGAAGAGTCTCCAGTTGATTCTCTACTAGTGCTTTTAATGCCTTGAATTTTTCAAAGGTCTCATCCTTTGTTTGAATAGTATATAACCAAACATATTTAAAGAAATTATCAATAAAAAGGAGAAAGTACTTATTCCTAGAAATGGAAGGTGTACCCATGGATCCAATGTATGATATCCAAGGGTTGTGTAGCATGCCTTGTCCCTTTTTGAAAGGACTTCCTATGGTGCTTCCCCATAATACATCCCTCACATGTACCACTCATAGGAGAAATATGAGGAATTCCAATGTCATCTAACGATGATTCATGCATATCTGTGGCCCATAGCTAAGATGTCCAAGTCTATGGTGCCACCACTGACTCTCATCATCTTAATGAGCCACCATGGCTACACAATATTTCTTCCAAGAGTGGGAAACAAAAGGAGTTGATCTATTCCCTAGTTTGTACCTTTGATATAATTTACCACAATAACCAAACCAACTATCTTGAATTCATTATCTATGTCCCTGATCATCCAATGATCAAACCAAAACTCTACCTTTTTGTTCATAAGGATGATGTGATAGACATAATATTGGGACCAACATGAGGAACATGAAGACTTCATCAAAAGATGAATATCCAATACTGACCTCTTCACAACCTTCCACTTGTAAAACAGAGTTATCTCAATGAAAACAAAATCTCCTAAATACAATGTGTTGTAACCCTATAGAAGATGTTTGTGCTTTGTCATGTGCCTTGTTGTCCTTGAATCCTCAATCCACTCATCATAAGAGGTAGATGTATAATATGCTAAATGAACAACTACATGATCTTGTGAGGTTTTACCATAAAAGAGAGCAACATAAACACCCTCCTTTTTGGCTACTTCCTCAAGCTTCTTGATGCGAATCCAACAAATTATGCTTTGTGTCCTTTCTTGCAAAACTCACAAGGTGTATTTTTTTAGGGTTTCTTAGACTTATTTTCATTTTGCTTTTACTTCTTGTTAATTTGAGTTTTGACCACCTCTTTTGCAAGAGCTTGACTCATGAAAGAATGACCCTTATGTCTATATTCAAGCCTCATGGTGAAGAAGGTATTTGGACACTTGATCAACTATAGGTGAAGGAGAAGTAAAGAAGTAGACATGAAGCATCTCAAACACAATAACAACTATCTCATATGTCTAAGATAATGTAAAAATAATGTTGAGAAGTTCAATATTTTTCTCCTTGTCCACACCCCTGTCCCCTTTGGAATTCCTCTAACAGTTTGGATGTCATCTTGCAAATTTTTGAATCAATTTACATGCTCATAAAAAATATTAAATAAGTCCATAGTCAAGGTAGCAAGATCTATCTCCAACCTATTAATTTGTGTGGAATCAATGTGATTACATAATCCATAAAATTTTCCAAGCAACTCCTTAGGATCCGTAGTGCTACTAACACGAGTGTCATAGATATTGTCAACATGAAGAGATATCACACCAAGAGCCTCATCCTTCTTATCCCTTTACAACTACTTCCTCTTTTCAAAATCAATCTCCCCAGATTCGTCATTCACATATTTGAGCAACCCCTTGCTTCGAAGCAAATCTTCAATATTGATTTTCCAAGTGGCATAGTTTGGACCATTTAGTAAGGGCATATACTAGTCCATAAATTTTATGTTAAAATATAAAATCCTATGTGTAGTTGTGATTAAAAACAACAATAACAATGCAAATATTTTGAACCATGTGATTTAAAAATATTGAGCTCAAATGCTTTTGTATATGAAAGTTATGGCCCTCGAAATTTTGATCCAAAAATCCTACAAAATACCTTCAAAAATATTGTAAATTTGAAAAACAATTATGTACCTCTAGCGAATTAGAGGACTCCATGTGTCATTTTGTAAGTGTTTGAGGGGGTGCCAACTATGCATTGGTTGGATAATATACTAGTGAATGAGGTGATGCCACTTATCACAATATGAAATAGGGACTGCCAACTAGGTGTTGACTATGCATGCCATTGGGTAGTATACCAATAAATCAGACTACCACTTATCATATCTTGATTCACTCTATAACTTGTAAACCATGTTGAGCCACTTGTTACTTTCTAATTCACTTTAAAATCTATGGTTTGCCAAGTCTGCTCTCGACTGTGCAATTGTATTATCATTAGGTTTTATGAGATGGTAGAATATGATTAGTCGAGCCCCTTTTATACCCACCATATGGTGATCTACTTACCATGTTGGTTATTGACATGTCATCCCCTACCATGTCATCACCTACCACTCATTATGTCATTCTGCACCATGTCAATTGCCATGCCAACATGAGGTAACATATCAGGTGCCATTAACATTAGCCAACAAAAATGGGATGATGTCATCAGGTGCCATATCATTATATAATGCCACACCATTTTTGCATGCATCATCAAGGTGTATGTTAACGTCATTGTTTTTCAAAAATGTATAGGCACATGGAGTTCAAACCTTTGACCTACAAGACCCAACACTCTTTAGCCACCTTGACATGGGCTCGATTTGAAAGTAAAATTGTTGATGTTAAAGAAAACATAACCCGAAGTTTTAAATGCTTCTCCCATTGGTTTTTGTAAACACATGTCATTTTGATTCACACATGCTCCATACCCTACCCTTTGCATGCCCACTTGCAAAATATTTTCTAGAATGAATATATATATATTTTAATTTGAATTTTCATGGAATGGAAGGAAAATATGTAATTTTTCAATGGTACTAATGAGTACTTGGAGGTAAAATGAAGATAAGTGTTGAACTGAGATCTCTCATAAAATTTCACAAAGAATTAAAAAATGATAACAATTTATTCTTATCTACCACAATTTTCCCTACACAATCTTTTGATTGAACACAACTAGTCATTATATCCTCTCATGCCAAAGTAGCAAAAAAATTACTAGACCATATTAGCAACTTTGTTGAGTGGCTCAAATGTTTTGACCTTGCATGAAAGTATGCCCATGACTTCATTAGCACCTAGGGTTATGGACAAATATTCAACCTATTCTTTTCTTCTTTTAAAGTGACCAAGCAGATTGTCCTTTCTTCAGTGCTGTTGTTGAACACAAAATGCCAAAAGAGAAGGAAATGGAATTTTTGAAAAAATCCATAGAAGATAAATGAGGATTGCTAAAAACCTCAAAAATTCAATCTTAAGACTAGGTCATCCATCTTATCGAAAAAATAAAATAAAATAAACGAACGGATTGAGTGCTAAGAGAGGAATAAAGAAACTTATTGGTGATTTCTTCTCCTAGAGTAAATTTTCTGAATCCAATGAGATACTTGCAATCCAAGTCCACTTAGGGTTTTATCAAAAAACCCTTTTATAAACTACTAATGACTTTAGAAAAATATTCTAGCTACTCCAAACATTGTTGCCCTTGGGAGACATCATAGAAGCTAATTTGTCGAAGACAAGTAAACGAGTAATGAAGATTGACACAAGTTATGATACCATGTTGGATTTCACATTTGTTTTTGGAAATGAAAAAAATCAACACATTATAGGGTATTGCTAAAGAGATACACAAAAAACAATGCACATGATATAAAAGGGTGTGTTCATAGACACCAAATAATATCACTAATTGAAAATAAAATACTCTTTAAATAATAATCAAATGGTTTCTATAATGGAGTATTATACCTGATTATAAGTTATTTTTAGGTGAAGGTTAAGTAACCAACCTTTAGGTTGAATAATAAAAAATTACAAAAATTACCTTTACAAGGTTTACAAGGGTCCAAAGGGCTTATACATACAATACAATACAAGGTCGATCATGGACTCAAGTGAAGATTAACAACCATATATTTTAACACTTATTTTACTCTAGACCATACTCAATTGTAACATGGTTATACCTAAGTACCTATTTTATTCCTTTCCAATGACACACCTTTGGTTCTTGTATGAATTATGAAAGATAATTACAACATAATTGATTACTAGTCTCGAGTATGTCATATACATGAGTCTCCCAATCATTTAGCAATAGAGAGTTACATTCACTTATGAGGATGGATCATTTTCGGATAACTACAAACATGTCTCCATTAGAATGGCCATGGGATTACAATATATTTTCTAAAAATTCTCAAGCAATGTTTTGGCATACTCAATTTGTGATATAAATGCATGGTTCTTTGCTTGTCACACCTCCAAGCCAATATTATAATGTATAAGCTCAAGATCAATCATGTCAAATAAATTCTTCAAATCTCTCTTGGTATTTTCAATCAACTTCACTGAACTCCCAATAATGACCAAGTTGTCAACATACACAATTATGATCACAACCTTTCTTCCTTGTCTTATGAAGTATAGAATAGAATATGCTCATTGATCTTCACATACTAAGTTCTAAGAGTCTACTTCATTCCACAAAGATATTTGATGAATCTACATACTTTTGTCTCTTGATCAAGTATGATGAATTCCTCTAGTTCTATCATATATACTTCTTCACTAAGGTTACCATTGAGAAATGAACTCTTCACATCCATTTGATGTAATTTCTAACCAAATTATACTACCATTGTGATAGCCATACAAATGGTCTTGATATTTATTGTTGGAGTAAACGTCTCATCATAATCAATTCCTCATTTTATGCATAGCCTTTTGCAACAAGCCTTGTTTTACTCCCATCAACTTTGTATTTGGTTTTGAATACCCACTTACAACTGATGGGTTTATTTTTGAGTGGAAGATCAACAAGTTTCCACATTTTATTCTTCATAAATATATGATATTTAACATCCATGATATTCATGCGGTTCTAGACCTAGGTCAAATTATCTTTAAGAAGTTGAAGCACAAGTTGTCATTGCTGTAATAAATCATCTTCCTAGGCAACCTTGGAGGATCCTAGAATATAGTCTGACATTGATGGAGGTTTTTGACCATACATTACTTCAAATGGAAACATATTGAGGGTAGAATGGTAAGAATTATTGTACCACCATTTAGCCAATGAGAGGCAATGAACTCAATAATATTGCTTGTATTCAACAAAACAATATAGGTAAGTACCTAAACATGTATTAATAATCTCCATTTGGCCATATAACTTAGGGTGATAAGAAGATGACATACTCAACTTAGTACCACTAAGAGAAAATAATTGCTTCCAAAATTTATTGGTAAATATAGGGTCATGATTAGTCACAATGGATTTAGGAATACCATGTAATTTAAAAATAGAATTAAGGAATACCTTGGCTATATTTCTTGCTAAAACAAAATGCTACAATGCATAGAAATAAGTGTACTTGGAAAGGTGATCCATGACCATAAATATCATAATGTTTCCCTAAAATTTGGAAAGGCCTCAATGAAATCCATAGATATATGCTCCCATTTATGGTTAGAGATAGGCAATGGTTACAATAATCTAGGCGACTTAATTGTTTTCCACTTGTTAAGTTGACACAACTTGCATTCAACCACAAAGGATTGACATCTACTTTTAATCCTTTCCAAGAAAATATTGCTTCATCCATTGATATATTTTCAAGAATCTAAAATTTCCTTCCAAAGGAGATGCATGTAATTCTTAGAGGACACTTGTCTTAATAACCAAGGATTGAGGAAGTTAAATGCAATGTTTTTTGTGGAGAAATCCATCAACATATGAGAAACAAGAATGCAATGATAAGCCAACCTCTACTTACTAAATGATCTAAACAGTCTCTAGGTCAAAATGTCAATCCTTCAAAATTTGAGAAAGCCATTGTGGAAGAGGACTGGAGATATAATTAACAACAATAGCCTCATGTTGGTGATACAAAGCATCAACCACCATATTCTTCTTTTCCTTCTTGTATTCAATGATAAAACCATACCACAAGAGCTTGGTCATCCATTTATTCTATTTAAAACAAGAAATATATTGTTATAAGAAATTCTTAAGGTTTCTATGGTTAGTCTTGATGATTAAGAGATGCCCCAACAAATAAGACCTCCATTTATTTATGATATGTAAAATAACTAACATTTCCTCCACATAAGTGGATCATCGTAGATTTTTACCAAAAAATTGCTTCCTTTCAAAGACCAATGGGTGTCCGAACTGCATCAAAACAACTCCAATACAAGTGTAGGAAAAATCATAGTCAATAAAAAAAAGTTTTATAAAGTTAGGGGTGACCATAATATAAGTGGTACACATATCATCCTTTAGGGCTTTGAAGGCTTGGAAAGAAAATTTATACCAAACAAAGGCATCCTTCTTAGTGAAACCAATGAGAGGAAGGTAATCTTACCATAGTTATGGATAAATTTTCTATAGTAACCTATGAGTCCTAAAAATCCATAGAGTTGTTTAAGGGATTTGGGTTAAGGCCAATATTGCATGGATTTAACCTTGTTAGGATCTATCTTGACTCCTTTACAATTTACTATATGACCCAAGTATTCTACCTCATGGATCCCAAAGGAAGATTTGGACCTTTTGAAAAAGACTTTTTTCTTTGTAATAGGTGAAGGACTTTGTCCACATGAACTAGATGATCTTCCCAAGACTTGCTATAAATTAAGCTATCATCAAAGAAAACTAGGATGAACTTGTAAAAAAAGCATAAAAGAGAGAGCTCATGAGACTTTGAGTAGTGAGAATTAATGAGACCAAAAGTAATGACTAGGAACTCATAGTAACTCTCATGTGTGTGAAAAGTAATCTTAGGTATATCCTCTTCTCTAACCCTAATTTTATGAAACCTAGAACATAAGTCTAGTTTTGTGAAGTATCTAACACCATGCAATTCATTCAATAAAGAATATATAACATGGATAGGAAACTTATCTTTGATAGCGATCTTGTTGAGAGGTTAAAAATTAGGACACATGTACCAAGAATTATCCTTTCATCCTACCATCACCACCAAAGAGGAGTATGGAGTAATGCTTGAACAAATGATTCCTTTCTCCAACATTTCTTGAACTAACTTCTCAATTTTAGACTTTTAGGGTTGGGACTAGTGCTAAGGATGCACATTAGGAGGTTGGCTTATTGGAAAAATGTGGATTATATGATCATCTATGTGCTTAGAAGGAATACTCTTGAGCTCACCAATGACATCATAGTGATCACAATGTTCTACAAGACCAAAGTAAGAGCTAGAAGAAGTAGCTTCGAAGACCGAACCTCCATGCAATTGGATTGGGAAAAGAATCCATGACCACCTTTCTTTAATATATTTTCCATGCTATGTGAAATATCTACCTTGGAGGGAGGGGTTAGATTACTTGGTGATAAATGACCCTTCTATTCTCTTTCCACTTGACATATAATATTTGCATATCAATAGTAATATCATCAAGCTAAGATAGTCGTTGTGTTCCCAAGATGACATATGCAATACCTAGATTCATGGAAAGGAGGTTTCATGGCCAAGTATATTCCTCCATTTAAATGTTAACCTTAGTTATTCAACCCACACACTAAGTGGCACCCCATTTTTAATTAATACTTAAAATTTAACCTAATTTGAAGAGTTGATATACAAGTCCAAAGACTTGTTTATCTTAATATCTATAAAGTTATGTGTGCTACCTGAATCAATCAGCATATTGGCACATTATCATTTGATGAATCCTTGTACCTTGATAGTATGGTGAGATTGAATCTCTAAAAGAGCATGAGTAGAGAGCCATGACATCATCCTCATTTTTTACCTCATCTACTTTTGATGATTGCTCCTTTTGTAATGAATATTCATCTTTTGGTACTACTATATCTTCACCTTTCACTTATAATTTATGGTATTATTCATAGGTCTAATAATAGATATGGTGAGAATTATGTTTGAAACAAAAACCTTGGGAATGCTCATTATTATGGTTATTGAAGTAAGGATGTTGAGAGTTGCAGTCATGCCTACACTGAAGATTATGCTATTGGAGCTTTTGTTCTACTACCAAAGCTATACATTTAGCATCATCTAGAGTATAAGGGTAGAGCATATCAACTTCCCACCAAAATTTGTTCTTAAGACCATGGTGAAAGGATGAGACCACCATCGTTGGATTCAGTTGGTAGGTGTAGGTGAGAAGACTTGTGAACTCTACACAATACTCCTCAACTATTCCTATTTATTTTTTTTGCATAAAAAAACCATATACAATGTGGAAGATACTTTATCAAATATTTAGAGGAATCGTTCTTTAAAATCATACCACAAAAGAGGAGCCCCTAATTGGTGAAGCTCCCATAAAAACCATTGATGAGTATGGGTACCTAACTTAATATCCTCTTATATTACACAAACGTATTTAGGAACATGGGGTGGATGGATAATGCTATTTATCTTGGCCATCTATCCATATGGATTGACACCCTCAAAGGTGGGGATGTCAATGCAAGGAATAAGAACATCATGAGGTCAATGAAGAAAATTAGAAGCACCTCCTATAGAGGAATCTATATTAGAAGCAAAGCCTAAGTTGTAACCACTCATACTAGAGGAGTACCTTTGGTAACATAGGGATTTGAGTGAATACCATAGAAAATTAGAGGATTGTGACCAAATTTCACTTGTAGAAGAACACTAGTATCCCTTGTATTCGATCCTTGATGAATGATTAGAGGCTGCTACTCGGTGATTTATTGAGACCCGTGGATAAGGGTATATGCATACTAGAGGATATAGGATTATTTGGAATTTAGCTAAGTCCTTTGCAATGGAAGCAACCATATTTTCTTGATTCTCAAGATTGACACATAGACCAGGTACAATAGTATCAAAAATAAGATTACCAATTTTAAGGGTAGAAGGAGGAGTGATAGGGGGATGGTTATTGGAAAGAGGTTTGGAAGGACAAGAGATTTTGGGAGGAGGTGAAGCCATGACATTTAAGGAAGAAAAATGTGCTCTTTAAAATTATTGATATTTGGGGAGTATTGTGATGCTTACCAGGTTTTTTTTGTTGGTTCTTCATTATGCTTGTATAAACATCCTCTGAATAACCAATGCACAATAATTGTGTTAAGATCCTGCTATAAAATAAACTCAAATAACACACTCTCACACGAGTGCTTGGAAATAAAATCACATAAACATCATATTAATATAACAAAAATTTGCATAAAGGAACAATCTCACAATAAGACAGAATCGCAGGCCTCTTCGAGGGGGCAACCTCCTTCAATACTTCATTAATTTGCAAAAAGATGGTTACATTGGTACCTTTTCGAGTATTTAAGGAGTTTCCTTCCAAGGTTGGCTTCCATGCAAAATGCCACCTGGATTACATGCATAATGCCACCCGAATTACATGCATAGTGCCACTTTGAATTACATGCACAATGTCACTCGAATTACATGCATAATGCCACACGAATTACATGCACAATGCCACCTTACCTAACCTATCTACCATGTGTTACATAAAAAGGGTGCCATTTGTCATAGGCACTACCTAAGCTAAAACTTAGAACATTACAAAATATTAATCATGGGTACTACCCACGTTCACTAGGAATTATTACATCAGGGAAGTTATTACATTAAGGGTTAGGATGAGATCCTAACATGCCCTTCTCCTTGAAGAAGCTTTGTCCTCAAAGCTGAAAATGAGGAAACTGTTGCTGGAGTTGATGGAGAGACTCCCATGTAGCATCCTCAGGTTGAAGTCCACGCCACTGAACCAGGACCTCTGTAATGGTACGGTTGCGTAGAGTGCGAGTTCGACGATCTAGCAGCTGCTCCGGTGCAAGTAAGATGGAGCCTTCTTCATCCAATTCGAGGAGTGTTGATTGAACCTATACCTTTGTGCCCATAACTTTCTTGAGAAGGGAAACATGAAAAACAGGGTGGATCTTGGAAGTGGGGGGAAGAGCCAATTTGTAAGCTGTCGGACCAATCCGTTGTAGAACCTGATAAGGACCATAGAATTTTGGAGTGAGCTTCTAACACCTGCAAAGTTGTAGGGATGATTGTTTGTATGGCTGTAAACGAAGGAAGACCATATCACCCACATAAAAACTGTGCTCAGAACGATGCTGATCAACTTGTTGACGCATCCGATTTTGTGCCATGTTCAAATTTTGCTTGAGTTGGCGGAGGACCTCGGTGTGTTGACTCAGAGCATTGTCAACAGCCTAGACCTTGGAGCTGCCCAGAATGTAGGAGGAAGGCGTGAGTGGAGGGCACCCGTAAATTGCCTCAAACGGTGTGAGTTTGGTGGCGGTATGATAGGAAGTGTTGTACCACCATTCGACCAAAGAAAGCCATTTTGCCCAATGAGTAGGATGATCGGAGGCAAAGCAGCGAAGGTAGGTTTCCAAGCATTTATTAACAACCTCTATTTGACCATCCGTTTGCGGATGGTAGGCTGAACTCATTTTGAGCTGAGTCCCCTGCAACTTAAACAACTCTTGCCAAAAATTGCTAGTAAAGGTGGGATCACGATCAGATACAATGGAGGTTGGCATGCCATGAAGGTGAAATATGGAGTCAAGAAAAATTTGGGCAATAGTGGATGCTGTGTAAGGATGGGTTAGGGCACAAAAGTGAGCATACTTTGAAAGGCGGTCCACTACCATGAAAATAACAGACTTGCCTCCAGATTTAGGTAGCCCTTCTATGAAGTCCATGGAGATGTCAGTCCACACCTGATCTGGTATCGCCAATGGTTGAAGAGTGCCCGGAGATCACACTGTTTCCCCTTTCATCCTTTGACATGTGTCGTAGTCCGCTACAAAAGAGCGAATGTCCTATTTCATACCTTTCCAAAAGAAGGTGCGCTTGAGTCGCTCATAAGTTTTTAGGAACCCTGAATGGCCAGCATATGGGGTAGCATGTGATTCCTTCTTGAGGAGCTCTCGAAGTGGGGACTTAGGAGGAAGAACCAGGCGTTGATGGTAACGCAGATCCTGGCCATCCCAACTATATCCTGGTGTAGACTCTGGATCATCCCTAAGTGAAGCAACCAGGTCTTTCAAATCTGCATCTTGAAGTATTTCTTGATGTAAGGGCTCAATCCATTGGGGCAATGGTGCAGAGATGGCACACAACATACTAAGGGTCTCAAATTGGCGAGAGAGAGCATCTGCCATAAGATTTTCCTTCCCTTTTTTGTACGTGATGTCATAATCATAGCCCATGAGTTTTGATACCCACTTTTGTTTCTCGGGGGTGGCAACCCGTTGTTATAGAAAGTATTTCAGACTCTGGTGGTCAGTTTTGATGGAGAAATGGCACCCAATGAGGTAAGGTCGCCAATGCAGGACTGCATGCAATATTGCCAACATTTCCTTGGCATATGTGGATTTCCCCAAATTACGATCAGATAGGGCTTTGCTGGTAAAAGCCAAAGGGCGTCCTTCTTGCATCAATATCGCCCCAATACCATGACCAGAAGCGTCACTTTCAATGACAAATTTTTTAGAGAAGTCTGGCATGGCTAAAACTGGAGTGGTGGTCATGGCATGCTTGAGTTCCAGGAATGCTTGCTCAGCTGGCCCTGTCCAAGTAAAAGAATCCTTCTTCAACATGGAGGTGAGGGGGGCGACTATCTTTCCATAATTGTAGACAAATTTATGGTAATATCCTGTAAGCCCTAAAAATCCTCGAAGCCCCTTGAGTGTGAGAGGTTTCAGCCATTCTTGGACTGCTTGGATCTTCTTAGGGTCAACCTTGACACCATCCTTTGAGACAATGTGTCCCAGATACTCTACTTCAATCAAACCAAAGGAACACTTGGACCTTTTTGCAAACAGCTTATGGTCGGCCAATAGTTGGAGGGTTTGATCTACATGCTTGAGATGCTCTTCCCATGTGTGACTGTAAATCAAGATGTCATCGAAGAACACAAGGATGAACTTTCGCAAAAAATGGTGAAAGATGTTGTTCATCAGGATTTGGAATGTGGAAGGAGCATTTGTGAGACCAAAAGGCATTACCAAGAATTCATAATGACCTTCATGAGTGCGAAAAGCAGTTTTAGGAATATCTTCATCCCTGAGCCGGATCTAATGGTACCTAGAGCGGAGGTCTAGCTTGGTGAAGTACATGGTCCCATGTAATTCATCTAGTAATTCATCAACAACAGGGATAGGAAATTTATCCTTGACAGTTATCTTGTTGAGTTCTCGATGAGTCAATACACGATCGCCAAGAGCCATCCTTCTTGAGGACCGGTAAGACCGGTGCAGAGTAGGGACTAGTACTAGGCCGAATGACACCCGCCTTGAGTAATTCCTGTATCATTTTCTCAATCTCTGACTTCATGGCATGGGGGTACCTGTATGGTCTGATATTGGGAGGTGTACTATCTGGCAATAATGGAATGGTATGGTCATGAGAGCGATGCGGTGGTAGTGTGGCTGGTTCTAAAAAGATGGCCTCATGTTTGTTGAGAATCTGTTGCATGTCTGGTGGGATTTCACCCATTTGATATGTGGATGGTTGGATGGAGAATAGTTGTGCAATGACCCCACATGATGATTTATTTAGCAATTTCTCCATGTCGTTTGAACTGATAATTTGAGGTGTTCCTGTCGGGGAGCCCTTGATGATGTGTGTTTGTCCATTTTGGGAGAACTGCATCCAAAGTTCAGCAAAGTTCCAACTGATAGTGCCCAACGCAATATCACATCCACCCAACTGGAGGACAAACATGTCCTTCTTGAGTTCATAGTCCCCTATCTTGATTTTAACATTGCGACACTTTCCTTTACAAGGTAAGTTTCCCCCATTGGCTACCATGACCTCAAAGGAATTACAAGTGTGGATATAGCAATTTGCCTGCTAAGCAACTCTAGGGTCAATGAAGTTGTGCGTGCTTATTGAATCCAGAAGGATGGAAAGACGTTGGCCATTGAAAAATCCTGTAACCTTCATGGTTTGAGGAGTAGTAATGCCTGCAAGGGCATGGACTATAATTGCTGTCTTAGGTTCCTGTTTCACTTCTTCTTGTGGAGGAGGTGTTTCCGGAGGGTCCTCATCCTCATCACTCTCGTCAGAGGTATCAGGTTCTTCAACATCTATCAAGAACAATTTTTTGTGTGCACACTTATGCCCTTTGAAAAAATTTTCATCACAATTGTAGCATAATCCTTGGGCACGACGTGCATCCATCTCTTCGGTGGTGAGGCGCTTGGGTGTAACAGGTTTATTATCAGCTGGGTTTTGGGCTCGAGGAGGAAATGAAGGTCTATTTTGAGGAAACTTTGATGGGCGTCTTTGGGTAGAGAGTTTAGATTCGGCCAAATGGGCCAAACTGATAGCTTCCATCATAGTTCGTGGTTTCAACATTCTTACTTCCGCTTGGAGTTCCACCTTCAACCCACTGATATAACAACTCTGGAAGAAACCTTCATTCAATCCTCTTGTCTTATTGGCCAATTTTTCAAATTGAGCTTGGTACTCTCAGACTGACCCTGTTTGTTGTAGTTTGGTCAAGGCTCCTGTAAAGTCCTCATACTCACTAGGACCAAATCGAGTGAGTAGTTGGGATTCAAAATCCTCCCAAGAGAGATTTGGGTAGGCAACACGTAACCATTGAAACCAATGTAGAGCCTCAGACTCCAAGTTAAAGGAAGCCATCTGGACTCGATGAAATACAGTGTACATTATGAAGTCTAAAGAATTGATCAACCCTACATAGCCACCCATCAACATCCTTCCCATTAAATTTGGGAAAGTCCAATTTGGGCATTCTAAAGGGTGGATCATGGTCATGATTCCTTGCAGAACTCTCAACTTGGTATTCTGATTTGGGTGGTCCTCTTTTCAGTTTGTTGTCTACTTCTGTTAGTGCTTCTTCTAAGCGATTGCTAGTGGCCTCATGCTCTAGGCGAAGACCTTGGACTTATTCCCTTATGGAGTGAAAAGCCGAGTTCAAGTTCTCAATGGATTTTGTTAGGGATTCCAAGTGTTCTAGTTCTTTTTGGTGTCCACGGGTACCCTGGGCCATTTTTTAAACCTTTTGTGACCGAGTACTAAAAATAGAATTGAGTTTTTAGGACTTACTATTTTTAGTAAGTGCCCAAAAAAGTGCTTGGGTGCTATATATCAAAACGATCAGCTCAAGGAGGTGGTCACAATGAGCTATATCTCTCAACACTACTTTTTTGCACCCCAGACTCTTTTTTTTCTCCTGTTTTGCTGAGTCTAACGGTGTTTACAGTTTTTGATTCTGAGCTACAGAGCCAAAGTTGGGTATTGGAGCACTATCTATAACTGGCCTCGTTTCATACTCAAGATTCTCTATATTTTGCAGGTGACTGTTATGACAGTTCTGTTCTGACCCTGAAGACTGTGAATCTCGCCTCGATCGTATCTGACCTCTCGACTGATCGACTCGATCGTGGATCTGCCATCGTAAATTTGATCGTTATTCTCCAGATCGTCAACTTAAGTGTCACCCTCATGGCTTATCCCGAATGCATGTCCTTTCTGTTAATTTTTTAGTAGAGGACTCCTTTCTCATATGCTCACTTTTGAAATGCAGGTTTACGAACAGGGAGGTTTGGATTTTTATTTTTTTATTTTTTTGTGTTTTTTACAGGTTGAAGTTTTAAAAAAACCAGGGAATGCTAAGTATAGGAGTATGTACCACCCATAGGCCCTCTAATATATCGACAGTGATGAACAATAGTGCTCGGACCAATATTTCGAGCCACTACTCAAGGAGGATTCCACACATACCCTTGAGCACACTACCTGCCTCTCTGACAATACGGGAGGGTAATCATCCGAGGATGCTGTGTCTCGTAGACTATGAGTAATACAAGGCCGAAGAGCTTCCTAATGGCTAAAATTTTGTTTAATCCTAGATGGTCTCCCGATATACCCGAAGATACGTGGGAGCTCAAGTCCGTGCGCGAGTTCTATCTGAGGCCTGGGTATTGGAGCCTGATCGCCCCTCACTTCACTAGACGCTTTATGGGCTATCTAGCTTAGCCAATAATGACATATCCTTCGCGATATTTTAAAACCCCCGGCACAGGGTTTCTACCTACTTAACTAATTTTTTTTTTTTTTGGTCTGGAAAAAAAATGCACTGTATTTTTTTTGGATTTTTTTTTTTTAATAAGGAAAAATAGAAACGAGAAAAACACACAGAATTTATACCTAACAGGCGGATTGTATGGCAAGAATCGTTGCATTTGCAGTAGAACTTGGCCCTGGAAAGCGCTCTGATACCACTTGTTAAGATCCTGCTATAAAATAAACTCAAATAACACACTCTCACACGATTGCTTGGAAATAAACTCACATAAACATCATATTAATATAACAAAAATTTGCATAAAGGAACAATCTCACAATAAGACAGAATCGCAGGCCTCTTCGAGGGGGCAACCTCCTTCAATACTTCATTAATTTGCAAAAAGATGGTTACATTGGTGCCTTTTCGGGTATTTAAGGAGTTTCCTTCCAAGGTTGGATTCCATGCAAAATGCCACCTGGATTACATGCATAATGCCACCCGAATTACATGCATAGTGCCACTTTGAATTACATGCACAATGCCACTCGAATTACATGCATAATGCCACATGAATTACATGCACAATGCCACATTACCTAACCTATCTACCATGTGTTACATAAAAAGGGTGCCATTTGTCATAGGCACTACCTAAGCTAAAACTTAGAACATTATAAAATATTAATCATGGATACTACCCACGTTCACTAGGAATTATTACATCAGGGAAGTTATTACATTAAGGGTTAGGATGAGATCCTAACAAATTGATTGTTGATTTATGATCAACTAGTAGTGACAATAGGTTCATTCATACACTAGAAAAATTACAAACCCAAAATAAATTCTTGGAATACTATGAGAAATACCCCTTACTTTGATCAACTTGAATAGACAATCACAAAGAGATAGATCTCCCGCAAGGGCCTCAAGTTCCAAAAAGTGTTGCTAGAAATATCCCTTGTTTTGACCCACTCAAAAATATGATCGCAATGGGATAGGTCTCTTGCAAGGTTATGATGACATTGCTATTTTATATTTTTGGTTTTGGAAAAAGGAAGTAACAACAGTGAAATCATAAAATTCTAGAAGATAAATGCACTGGAAGATGAGTCAATTTTTTTTTTAATAAAAAAATCACTAGTAATAGGAAGCAATATTATTCAATAGAGGTTCTAGAATGGTTTGTGTGCTATTCTGCTACAAATTTGCACCATCACAAGGATACAAGGCCAATGCTTTGATACCACTTGTAATTAAACAACTTTAATAAATTCAACAATAGCAATAACAATCTAATAATACATAATAAACAATATCCAATGATAAGAATAACTTAGATTCAATTGTCAAAAAATCAAATTTGCAATAATCAGATTCCATATTCAAATCAATACAAATATTTAACCACTTAGAAAGGGAAAATTTTCATAGCCACTTGGAGAGGTGAAGTCTTGTATGCCAAATAGAAGTGATTAAGATTCAAATATGATAGATAATTCCAACTACCACATAACAATTCCTATTTATAGACTAAATCAAAATTAACCCCAACTCTAATGCTCAAGGGTTGATCATCTAGACCTAGGACCTAAGATAATAAAAATAAATATAGTCAATATGGCTATATTGGAGTCATTACAATTGAAGATTCAAAGTTTTGTACCACTATGCTCATAAGGGATGGGTTGACCTCATTTTGAATTCTATTGCAAGTTTCTAGCCCTAAACTTGATGTGTCTTGAACTCCATCTAAGTTTGCAACAACAAAAATACTAAGATACCACTTAGGTTTACATGTGGTATTCAAAATGTATGGTCCTAGTTCATCAAATCCAGGATATCCTTAAGGATCATCTCCATCATCATCATCCAATTGCACATCCTCTCTCCAGGATACATCATCATATCAAATAATTAAATAGGTGCATTATCTAAATCATGGGGATTAGAAGAAGAGGTACACTCATTATTTTCATCAAATATGACATCTTAAGTAATATATAACTTCTTGGGGTTAGGATCCATGAGTTGATATCTCTTTGACTTATCACTATATCCAATGAAAAAATATTACTTGGTAAGATATGGTAAGATTGATACTTGTCATTTACATCCAAACACACGAATATGAGATATGGTAAAATTGATACTTGTCCATGCCTTAGGTGTGACACCATTCAATGGAAGTGTGGGTGCACTATTTAACAAATAAATATAATACCAACAAATTCTATCCAAAATACTGGCTCCAAGCTGGCATAAATAAACATACTTTGTACCATGTCTTGAATAGTATGATACTCATATTTTCAACTCTATTTATTGATGTGTGTAGGTAGTTTTCAATTGTTGTTTAATGTCATTATGCTTCAATAAAGTAGAAAACTCATTATTGGTGTAATCTTAGTGAAGTATAAGAATATGGCAAATAGTAATCTATTTTACCTAAGATTTAAACTCTTGGAAATAATGGAAGGATTCATACTTCATATTTAGGCAATACACTCACATCCATTGTGTATGATCATGAAAAAATAATTAAAAATATGGACAACCACTGAAACTTAGATTTATAGGTTTGCATAGATTGGTATGCACTAGGTAAAATTGACCAACTACTCTATGACTGCTTGAGTCAAATAAGGCTCTATGTTGCTTTCTTACCAAGCAATGCTTTTATCATGGCATGATTGATGAGTGCCTTCAAGTTGCCAAAACTAAGATGTCTAAATTGCCTATGCCAAAAAATGGTAACTTCATCTGAATTGACTACCAAAGCTTGTTATATCATGTTATAGTCATAAGCTAAAACATATTTCCTATGTCTATAGCATGAGCAATAATTATCAAACCTTTGGATTTTTCTCGAATGAGATAAATTTTCTTATTGTTTATTTTGAAAAAAATTCAAACTATGATCAAGTAACTGAATCATAGAGAGTAAGCTATTCATGAGGCCAAGCATATAAATAAATTTAGTTAGGTGATAGGTATGTGAACCAAGGTGCAAACAACATCCTTAATTATAGAAATAGTGTATATCAAATTTGTTAGGAGGGAAAACTAAAGGGAATTATCATTATTGATAAAAATGTTACAATATATAGGCATAAGCCTATATTCAACACATGACACTTGTCAAGAGAAACTGACAAGTGTCAAGGAAGGCATAGTGCACTTTACTTTAACTCTAACATTCCCCCTTAAAGTGCACTATCCTCTACTAGTGAGGACCCTTCTACTTGATATATTATTTTGGTTTTTATTCAGAGAACTTTGTGAAAACATGTTATTATAATCCTAAAGTACATGATTTGGTTTTTCATAAATGAAACATATGATATTAGAATGCGAAAAGACCCCTTATCTTGGTTGTTGATGTTTATGGTTCCCTTTTCCTTTTTGTTGTTTTTTGTGTTGGGGGTCTGCCAACTTTATTTGACTACATTAGCTTATTGCCTTTTGTTGTGTGACTAGATCATATTCATCTTAGTCTTTACGAGTTGAATTGCTTCTTTTGTTGAAGCAATTTTATGAGAGTATAAAAAGTAGGATTCTAATTAGTAATGTTTATAGTTGTCACCAAAATGTTGAATATGGGTGGCAATGATGATAATACTATTAGAAAAAGCACCTTATCATTGATAATTTTTTCTAATGCTTGAAGTGAGGCTCTCAACTCATCCTTTCATTGTAGAAAAGTATTCAATTTCTCACCACTCTTTAAATTCAAGTAATTAAATTGACTATGTAGGTGTAGAATCTATTTTAATTTTTAGTTCTAAATATTACATTGAGTTTGTGGTTACAACATCACAAATGTATGGCTAGATATCGTTGGTCACATTGAACATTATAATCAAACAAGCTTTGTGGTTCACTTTTCAAACTTTATTTATTCATTGGGGTCAGTGGCATGTCTTTGGATGGTACTAGATACCACTCCCTATAAATATTTAAACACAACATGAATCTTCAACTTTGTCTTCCATGTGGAATAGTTGTCACATTTATAAACTGTAAATATGACATCTTTGGGGTGTTAAATTACCATGTTCAATCTCTACAAAATTAGAATATTTATATTCCAATGGGATAAGGATTGAAAATATATTTCCTATAAGTAAATGCACACCTGTAATCACAAAAAAATAGTATCTCAATTCACAACAAATGACAATGTCTCACAAGGCAAAAGAAGCATGGGAGTATCCGTCAATATCAAACTAGTCAATAATTGATTGACTTAACGTTCCAAAAAATTACATTATGAATGGAGGGATTAATCCATATTTATATCTTCATTAAATTAAGGAAGTGGAAGAGATTTTAAACAATCCAATGATTAATCCACAAATATTGTAGAATTTAAATTAGCATTGCTTCTAGAGCACCAAATGTGTGCTCAACTGAATGAATGTAAAAATGATGACGTCAATTCCAACACTATAGTCACATGTACCCTCCATAATAATAATGAAATTAACCCTTAGTCTCCACAACACCTGATTAAAAATTATTATGGCCATTGATTTTCAATCTATCGTACATTTGAAGATAAATTAGGTTTAAAAATGTATTATTTTTTCTCATTTGAATGACATCCTTAGAAAATATATTTGATAAAAAAGAATAAAATGACTTGCACAATGGCTTAGACACATATTTTAGCTAATGCACATTTTCATAATATTCATACCTTAGATCTGAGAAACATATTACATGGACAATGAGAACATTGTGGATGTCACATGTCTATGCAAGCTTTCGTAGTGCCTAAATTAGATGTGAAAATGACTTCTTTCTATGAGTAACACCTAATAATTTATGCTTGTCTTCATCATCATTTATACGTCTCAACACCTTATGAACTTATACTCCAAAGCACAATGGCTAAATGACCTTTCTCATGTCAGTCCACGTCTTAATCTAATGGTGCCTTAGAGATTAGATGACTCTTACTCCAACTTCATGGACTGCCCTCATCAACATAGCCCAATTTACAAAATGATCATTTATTGGAAAAATTACACACATTTAATA
Organism: Wollemia nobilis; assembly: GCA_028583015.1. Classification (NCBI taxonomy): domain Eukaryota; kingdom Viridiplantae; phylum Streptophyta; class Pinopsida; order Araucariales; family Araucariaceae; genus Wollemia; species Wollemia nobilis. The sequence goes on along the minus strand of JAQPPZ010003021.1, from coordinate 1,763,936 downwards.
TGATGATCACTTCATCTCGAATGGCACATTCACTTTGATATGGCCCTTGCATGGCCAACACGTTGCTTTAGGAAAATAATTTTACTTATGCTTGATTGTATATGTTTAAATAGATGATTGTGCATGGTTTTAGATGGCCCACTCTCTTCTTTAGACATATATTTCAACCATGGTGTATGTTCTACACTCAAAATGACATAACAAGATGATAGATATCAACAAAAAATAATTAAATAACAAGTAGATATCATTAGGTGAAAGACCAAATTAATGACGACAACCTTCATGTTGCAAGATGACATCTTATACATTCTAGCGGACTTATCCAACTACTAGACAACCCATGAAAATAATTCTTGATTCATGAAGACCCATTTTCAAATTATATGACTCCCAAACACACTTCAAACAACATCCTCCTTACAACATGAATTCTTAAGATGACACGTTCAACAATGGTAATCACCCATATATCAGTTTATTTTTCAAACATATTGAAACTTAGCATTTAAATGTTATCAAGTGACAATATCATTTCTCATGTCTCATCCATTAGATGATAAATCCAACAATTTTAGCTAAAAAATCTTCTGTTTCTCAAATTCAAACTTGCAGACACATTGAAAAAAATGTAAACATTTTCTTCTACAATTGATTTGGTAAGATCCTCCTCCTTGAACAAACATTATGATTGTTGAGTTGTTTCTTGGATTGGCTAAGAAGTTTACAACTCTTGGATTTGCCAACGTACACTCATAAACTTTGGAAGGTGTCTTTGCTATACAATGCTAGTCTCACCTTTGCAATGTCAAAGCTTTAATACCAAATGTTATGAATGCAAATTTGCTACTATAAACTTTGCATTGATATGATATATGTGTATATAAAAGAGAGAAGCAAAAATGTAGAGGTCTTTGGTTACAACTAAATTTGTAACTACCCATAACCATGTAAGTACATCACCAAGGTACATCATGACACACTATTCATAACATTTATAGTAAATATTATTTCCCAATATTTAATAAAGATGGGGTTTGTTTCAACCATATATAACCCTTTAAAAAATAATGACTATACTTTTAGGTATCTTTTGCTTTCAATTAAAAATATCAAAGAGATAAAGAACTCAATAAAGCATGTGAAATTTTATAGGAAAATTATAAGACTTTTTCATGAGAACTATAATGAAATATATCATTTACATATTGTAAAGCCTACCTTAACATTTTGAATTGTAAACTATAGAGTTTGAGTTTGTATGTGTAGTGTACTTTAGGAGTAACTAAAATATTAATTTTGTATGTTTATTTAATCTCATATTGATCTAAATATTCCTTGCACATGTACATTTTATTAATTGCATACAAGTTGGATTAATGGAGGTGTTTTTTGTATGGCTAGTTTAAGAGGTGTTTACAACTATTCAAATTCATTCTTGTATAACTTTTTATACTTGAATAATAAAGAGTATACATCATTTGTATTGATTAGTATCTCCTTTGCATATTAGTATGTCTACATTTTGTTCTTTTAATTATGATGGGTTATTATTTCTAGTCTAATCCAAATGCCAAGCTAGTTGGGGATCCATCATTGTCAAGCATATTTTTGGTTAACCTCGAGTTATATTTGGTTGAGATACCTTGATCCCTATATTATTGTCATCTTGTTATTGTTTTTGCATTCAATACTCCACACACAATCAATATTTTTGGCACTTTAGGTTAAAATATTGTTTGTTCTATTTTTAATATATTTGAATGAACCACATTATTGTGGAATATTGACAAACCATATTATCACAAAAAATTGAGGTTCACTTATTAATTTAGAAATTTGCGTAATGATGTAGAACTTCGAACTCCTTGCCGCTTTATCCAAACCCTTTGTGCCTTTCTTTTAGTGCTTCATTATAGTATTAAAAAAAACCTTTATTACATTCGTAGAAAGAAAAATTATTATGGGGTAGATGGCCTTTAAAGCAAGTGGTCAGGAGTGGAAAATTTCACACCATAAACTAAGGTTCAAATATCATTGATGAACCTTAACATTTTGATCCATGTATTTTAGATCAAGTGTTTGGGAGTGAAAAGTTTCACACCATAACCTAAGATTAATATCCCATGGTTGAATTATGGGTTTTTGAACAAGTTCTTAGGAGCAAATATTTTCCCACCATAGACCAAATTTCAAATTACATGTGTTAACCCTAATATTTGCCCATGAGGTTTATAGTATTTGATGAGGAGTGAGAAGTTTAACACCTTAAACCAAGGTTCAAATATCATGTATAAAACTTAATATTTACCCATGAGATTTTGGAGCATGTGGTGGGTAACAAGGAGTTTCATATATATAAGAATAAACCATATTCCATTATAATGAAACCCTCTTCTAGTTTTAGGTAAATAGATTTATTATCTTCAATCTATAGATTATAAAATCTTAATTAATTTCATAAACTAATTGATGATTTTAGATGGCATCAATAAGACCTTAAATTATTATGTTTAATAAGAATTAAGGATTCATAACCTTCACTAGTTCTAGAATTCAACTTCCTAATCTAGAGTTGATGAGGTTTTCTTCATTTTCTATGGCCATACCTAGCCACTATAGAATAAACCAAGTTAGCTTGAAGGATATAAATATATGGTTATTTTTACTCCTTGATGGTGAATAATAACTCAATTTGCATCATAACTATGACTTCTAGGTTCAAGGTGTTGACAAGCAATATTTGCCTTCCAAGTTAAAACTTCAAATTCAAGTCATTTTTTGTTTTTAGTTTGTATCTATTTTTGGTCAAAGAGATCATCCTAAAATAGGTACAATTTTTTTTTGTGTGGAACACTGGAACATGTTAATAATAAAAGTCTCTAGATGAACCACGTCAAGTTTAGCTTATGGTTCAAAGGTTAGGTCTATGTTTTCGAAATAGTCATGATCCATTTTCTAGCTTTCTAAATTTAAGAGGTACTTGCTACAATAGAAGTGAAAACAACAAGAAGTAAGGTATGATCAAATTGTTTTTGACCATCTACCAAACAATATCATCATGTTGTGAGTAATAGCCAATTTACAAACCATACAATTCATCATATAGAACCGAAACAATTCCAATCTCATTAAAAGTAATAATAACTACTCATTCAAAAGGATCAACTGATATATACAAAGTAGTACTATGCAATCACAACAATAAAATATCATACACTTATGAAACTGTAGTAATCAACTATTATTATAGGTTTGACCTTCCAAAGAAACTAGCTATTCACTCTTTCATCTCATTGATATATTTGTTTATTTTTTGGAAAATATAGCATGGTTACTTTCATACAATTCCTCTTTTAGACATGAGTTAATGCTCAGAGAAGAGAAGATATCATTGAGTCACTTGGCCATCCAAATTTAAATTACTTGATTGTCACTATCTCAACTTCACAATATGAAGCTCTAATCCTTCACTAAGGGGTAAATACATAGAACCGCCTTGCTAGAGAAATCACATGTGCGATGCATCTATACTTACTTTCATAATATAAATGAGTTTATACTCATACTAGTACTAGATTCTAGTGCAATGATCAATTTGCACTATAGGGATACAACTATTATACATATCATTCCCTTATTCATGGTGCACTAGCTTCTTTGCCAAGCCACTTCTCCCTATCTATTTAGGATTTCATATTTTGATGTAATAATCAAATATGCAAATATTTTGAATGACTTTCAAATATTATAAAGCGTTTTTTCTTCTTACTATAGTCATTTAAAAAAAAAGTTTTCTTACTATAGTCATTAAAAAATGTCATTCATTTCATTTCTCCATATTAACTATGATTTTATGCATGATGTTCTTATGATATCTTCTACATCAACATACAATCAAGATTTCTAGTCACAAAAAGTAGAATACTCACAACCAAGTTTAGCACAATCATCAAAAATTTCATTTAACATTTTGAAATAGTTATAATTTGATCTATTGTAGTAACAATTATACATTTTTCAACTTCAATTTTTTGTATATAACCAATAATTATTATAATCAAACTCAATGTTTTTGAGGCACGAGGCTAGGGTTTTAAATTATCTAAATTTAACCGATATATTACGAAGAACACAAGCTTATACTGAGAGGGGGGTGAACAGTATAAGAGCACTTTTTACTTTTCTTTCCAAATCAATATTATGCAATGTATAGATAGCAATATCAACAATAGTAATCAAAGCAATGCACAAATCACCACACACAATAGAGACACAAATTTAACGTGGTTCACCCAAATATGGCTACCTCCACGGAGAAAATATTTCTTCTAAATATTTCTCAAATAATCTCTTGGGAATCCTTCCCAATTACAATGTTTATGGACCTCTATCCAAAGGAGATGTTGATCCCCTAAATCTGGTTTGTGGATCTCTATCCATAGGAGAACTCCTTCTCCTCTGCTCTGGTTGGTGATCCTCTAGAAGACTACTGCCTCCACTACACTGGCTTGTGGATCTCTCTCCACTGAAGACTCTTGTCCCCACTCAGAAGACCTATCCTCACTGCCCTGGCTGATGGATCTCTATCCACTGGAGACTACTGTCCTCTCTGCTCTATCACCTCCAAAGCTCTATCTCAAATCTATACTAAACACAGTCCAGTCGATCTAGCACAAATATGCTCAACAAGTCCACTCAAATATGCACTAAACATAGTCTAGTCGATCTAGCACTAAAAGTCCAAATCATTAAAGTTCACTCAGAACTTGCTCAAATCTGCTCAATAGGTCCACTTAGAAACTGCTCAAATATGCTCAATAGGTCCACTCAAAACCTGCTCAAATATGCTCAATAGGTCCACTCAGAACTTGCTCAAATCTGCTCAATAGGTCCACTAAACCTCAAATTCTCAAAGGTCCACTAAACTTCAAATCTAAACAACTGTCAAATCTGCTCAACAAGCTCACCTAGAACTTGTCCAAATATGCTCAACAAGCTCACATAGAACTTGTCCCAAATATGCTCAATAAGTCCTCTCTAGAACTTAACCAAATATGTATTGTAAGCTTCTACAAAATCTCACACAAAATCAGTCCACAAGTCTTCTCAAAGACTTGCCTCAAATCTTCTTAACAAGTCCACACATAGAACTTGTCCAATCTCATAGAAGCATAAAGAGAATTGTTAGAGACTCAATATGTTCTACTCTCAATGCACAATCACTTTCAAAATTTTCTCAATCTCATAGAAGCATAAAGAGAATTGTTAGAGACTCAATATGTTCTATACTCAATGCTCAATCACTTTCACAACTCAAATCAGAATGTAGAATAGTTTGTTTTATGGAACTTGAACAATCACTTCATACAACCACTTGACTAGGCTCAATCAACTCAACTCAACCAATTTCTTAATGAAACTCCCCTTTCTCACAAACCCTAGTCCAAGCATATATCAACCAACTCAAAATATTTCCAACAATGCTCAACAACAAATCTCACATAACAATGATACTCATGTTCTTTTCAAAACCCTAGTTCAAGTTCTTTGCACAATAACTCACTTCAACAACAATGCTTATAAAACAATATTCATATAACAATGATACTCATGATCTTTGCAAAACCCTAACTCAAGTTCTTCACACAACCAATGGCTTCAACAACTATGCTTATCAAACAAGGTTTTAATCACAACTCTTAATTCCAAAAAACCTTGAAGCATTAACTCAAGCACTTTTGAAAAGGAAACCCTAATCAAATCCTTTTCACTCCAAACTTTATTTTCTAGTAATCCAATCAATCAACTCAACCAAGGAAGAATTTGCCCATACCTTTTTGCTTGACAAGGAGTTGATCTCACAAATCTGCCACACTCACAATTACTTCTTTTCCAATCTCAATAAGGGTTAGAAGATAATAATTTCCTCAACAAAACACAATACAAAATGATATCAAAATTACACCTTATCACTCCAACTTAAATAATATTCAATACCTTCACAATAATCTTCTTTAACACAAAAACCCCTTATTAAAATTAAACAATACTCAAAAAGTCTTAATCCTTCAATATGCCAATATAGTAATTTAAGACTTTATCAAAAATAATTAAAATCAAAAACCTCCTTATTACTCCAAGTGATAATTTTCAACTACCACCACTATCCAACAAACACCCTTTCTAAACAATTCCACTAACAACCCTTATACCTCCAAACTTAGGTAAATAATAAAAATTTAATGTAAAATATTTACCTTACCTTCGAAGGGATTCGAACCCTCAATAATTCCCATGACGTACGCCTTGCCATGGCTCCAATAATCGCATGAGCTACATGCTCATTTGAGATAGAGGAAGCACCACGTGCTTCAAAATGTATCACTCTTTTGCCCCTTTGCAAAAATGTGCACCTTTGGCACCTTCAACCAACATGACTTCCAATGCACACCATCACGTTTCGAATGTTGGCTCCCTTGCCAACAAATATTTTACCACCTACCCACTTGCCACTAGGCCAAGCTGCTTGGTTGGCCTTCGACCATTCGATGCCTTCCACTTTGTTTCTATTCGTTGGTAAATCAAACATGAAATTTGCAGTCCCTTTTTCATGAGCTCTTCTCTTTAACAATTCGTATGCAAATTAATCGATCGAGCAAGGATAAAGTTTAATGCCCTTTGGGCATAGGTATTTATATTAAATTCCTCCATGCTTTGTAAAACGTCGATACCTTTGAAGCTTTCATTACCATGAGACATCGACGAAGATTAGAACCTTGATAAAGTGCTTTGAATATTTTAAACTCCAAACCCATCTTTGGGTATTGTAAAATATTAAATATTTTACTTTGGATTTTAACCAAATCACTTTAATATTATAATATCAAATATTATAATATTATATCCTTTTACCAATGATAATATTATTGCTTCCTTCTCATTGCATACCATGGTGTAAATAATATTTATTTATAAAATTTAAATTCTCATTGAATTTAAATAATTTATAAAAAATATTATATCTCCTTTTAACTTTGCTGAATCTCTTGACCTTTGGCCTTCTTCCTGGATATCAAATAACAACTTTGACAACTTTGTTCCTTGATGAAAACCTTGATATTAATGTTGACTTCATTTCTTGACATCAATGACAACTTTAACTTTTAGGACTCAAAATGTCCAACAATCTCCCCCTTTGTCATTGATGGCAACCCAAAAATTTTTACTGAAAACTTGACTTCTTCTTTTGTTGCTCCCCTTGGGACATCTCCCCCTAGCTCAATGCTCTCTCAAATATCAAATCTCTCCCCTATACTCAAATATCTCCCCCTTTGACATCAATGGCAAAGGGTCACCTTTGGGGCTCGGGGCTAAGAATGAGCCTCTTAGCTTAGCCCCTCCCCCACCTTCTATTAAGGTGGTTAATTATGGGGTGGGAGTATTTCTACTCCTAGAAAGCATTATTCTTTACCTTTATCCTCTTCTCTTCTTTTCTAAATTTTTTGAATCCTCTGACTGTTTCTATCCATGTCTATGTTCCTATCCATGTCATCATTCCTATTCCTGTTCCTGTTCTTGTTCACATCCATGTTCCTATTCATGTTCCTGTTTATGTTCTTGTCCATGTTCCTATTCCTGTTCATATCCATATTCCTATTCTTATTCTTGTTCCTGTTTATGTTCAAGTTCCTGTTCATACTTATCTCTGGAATGTCTGCTCTACACCACTTTGTTGTATGACCATCATTATTGCACTTATAACACTTAATGTTATTATTCCTTGGAGGTGCAAATGTCTTAGGATTTCTCCTAGTGAAGCCATATCCTCTTCTATCATGAACCCTGCAATTCATTGCCTTGTGACCAAACTGATTACATGAGTAACAATACCCATGGAAAAGTTGTCCATTCCCATATTCTTATTTTTCATGTGTCCTGCATTGTGAAGCCATGTGCCCAAACCTGTGACATGAAAAGCATCTTCCATTGAAGCTTCCTTGTCTTGACCTCATTGGTCTCCTATTCTGATTGTTGTTCCATCTGTATCTTCTTTGTGCATTGTTCCTATTTTTGTTGAATTCTCTATTGTCCAACCCATCCTCTGATGTCTCACTTTCTTTTACATTGTCTTCTTCTGAAGTATCTTCATCTGAGGTTTCTTCTCCTCCAAAACTTGAAGTTGACTCTCCTTCCCATTTCTTTTGAACCTGTTCAAATCCAAGACCTGTTTTGCTTGATGTAGTCTTTTGTGTCTTGATGAACTTATCCAAGTTCTTTGAGCTATTTTTAAATCCTTTCATCTTGATCTTGGAGTCCTCTAAGTCTTATTTTAGTAGTGCCACTTCTTGTGCTAACTTCTCACATTCCAAGATCTTTGCTTCTAACTTATCTTTGAACCTTTTTGCCTTAGCCTTTGATTTTTCTAAATCCTCTATAAGCAATCTTCTCTCTTCATCACATTCTTGAAATTGAATTTCAAGTTTAGAGTGTTGCTTCCTTACCTTATTTACGGTGTCAAGGGCATAGATAAGTTCTCCCTTGAGATCATAACCATTCTCTTCTGAATAATCCTCTATTTGTTTGCCTTTGTCCACATCTTTACTCTCTTTTGGCTTGTCTTCTATAGGATCACTTACTTCTTCTTCTAATGCCATTAGAAGATTTTCATCTGGTCCTTCAAGTGCATTCTCATACTCATCATCACTAAAGCTATAACCATCCCTTGTACAATCATCTTCAAGATGTCCAAAGTTACCACATCTAAAACACTTGAGAATAACTAGAGTTTTCTTAACTGGTTCTTTTTCTTTAATCATAAACAGAACTTCATCTCTATCATTATCTGAAACACTAGCATCACTATCACTTGAGTACTTACTTGCATTATCCGCATAGTAGCTCCTCTTTTGTCTTTGAAAGAACTTCTTTCCTTGTCTGCTTTGTCCATCCTTGCCTTTCTTTTGATGCTTATCCTGCCTATATCTTTCTGATTCCCTGTATCTGTGATCCTATTTTTCTTCACCATTGTTGTTCTTTGGTTCTCGACAATCTATTGCAAAATATCCATACTTTCCACAATTGAAACACTTAATAGATCTTAGATCTATGGATCTTCTGGAACCTTTATTTCTTCTACCATAATTAGCTTCTTCATCATTGGATGACTCATTGCTTGATTCTGACTTCTTACCCTTTGTCTTATTGGTTGCTTTGAATGTTGCTTCCTTCTGGGACATAGGATCTTTTGTTCTTATCTCAAATGTTGTGAGCATACCAAGCAACTTATCTCTTGTCAAAGTATCACCATCTATTGATACTTCTATAGCAGAAACCTGTTCACTGAATCTTTTTGGAAGAGATCTTAAGACTTTATCACAAACATCAGATTCATCAATCTTCATACCAAGTCCTCGCATATCATTAACAACCTCATCAATTCGAATTAGGTAAGCACTAATATTTTCCTCTTCGTTCATTCTTAATTCTTCAAGTTGTCTTTTGAGATTTTGACTCTTTGCTTTCTTGACACTTTTATCTCCTTCATATATGTTTTGCAATTTATCCCACATTTCTTTTGTAGTGTTACAATGCATAACTTTCATAGACTCTGTTCTATGCAAACCTCTCACAAGTGCATTCATTGCTTTTGAATTATAGTGTTGTAGAAGCTTACCTTCCTTATCTGTAGGAGGATTGATTAAGGGATCATATCCAAATTCCACTGATTCCCAAATTTCATTGCCAAGAGCCATCAGGTAGATCTTCATCATCATACTCCAATACATATAGTCACTTCCATCAAATACTGGTGCTAAATTATTTGAGGACACTTCCTTAGGATCCATTGTGTTCTTGTTAGCTTTTCCTTCAAGTTGTTAAACTCTTATGAAGGCACCCGCTCTGATACCAATTGAAGAACACAAGCTTATACTGAGAGGGGGTGAACAGTATAAGAGCACTTTTTACTTTTCTTTCCAAATCAATATTATGCAATGTATAGATAGCAATATCAATAATAGTAATCAAAGTAATGCATAAATCACCACACACAATAGAGACATAGATTTAATGTGGTTCACCCAAATATGGCTACCTCCATGGAGAAAATATTTCTTCTAAATATTTCTCAAATAATATCTTGGGAATCCTTCCCAATTACAATGTTTATGGACCTCTGTCCAAAGGAGATGTTGATCCCCTAAATCTGGTTTGTGGATCTCTATCCATAGGAGAACTCCTTCTCCTCTACTCTGGTTGGTGATCCTCTAGAAGACTACTACCTCCACTACACTAGCTTGTGGATCTCTCTCCACTGAAGACTCTTGTCCCCACTCAGAAGACCTGTCCTCACTACCCTGGTTGATGGATCTCTATCCACTGGAGACTATTGTCCTCTCTGCTCTGTCACCTCCAAAGCTCTATCTCAAATCTATACTAAACATAGTCCAGTCGGTCTAGCACAAATTTGCTCAACAAGTCCACTCAAATATGCACACTAAACATAGTCATTCTAGCAAAATTGCTCAACAAGTCCACTCAAATCTAAACTGCAATCTAAGTCTCAAACCAAATTCTCAACAAGTCCACTAGAACTTGCTCAAATCTGCTCAACAAGTTCACTCAAAACTTGCTCAAATCTTCTCAATAGGTCCACTCAGAACCTGCTCAAATATTCTCAATAGGTCCACTCATAACCTGCTCTAAATATGCTCAATAGGTCCACTCAGAACTGTCTCAAATATGCTCAATAGGTCCACTAGAACTCTCAAATTTCTCAAAGTCCAAGAACTTGTCCAAATCTGCTCAACAAGCTCACATAGAACTTGTCCAAATATTCTCAACAAGCTCACATAGAACTTGTCCCAATCTGCTCAATAAGTCCTCTCTAGAACTTAACCAAATCTGTATTGTAAGCTTCTACAAAATCTCACACAAAATCAGTCCACAAGTCTTCTCAAAGACTTACCTCAAATCTTCTTAACAAGTCCACACATAGAACTTGTCCAATCTCATAGAAGCATAAAGAGAATTGTTAGAGACTCAATATGTTCTACTCTCAATGCACAATCACTTTCAATTTCAATCTCATAGAAGCATAAAGAGAATTGTTAGAGACTCAATATGTTCTATACTCAATGCTCAATTACTTTCTCAAATTTCTCAATCTCATAGAAGCATAAAGAGAATTGTTAGAGACTCAATATGTTCTATACTCAATGCTCAATCACTTTCACAACTCAAATCAGAATGTAGAATAGTTTGTTTTATGGAACTTGAACAATCACTTCATACAACCACTTGACTAGGCTCAACCAACTCAACTCAACCAATTGCTTAATGAAACTCCCCTTTCTCACAAACCCTAGTCCAAGCATATATCAACCAACTCAAAATATTTCCAACAATGCTCAACAACAAATCTCACATAACAATGATACTCATGTTCTTTTCAAAACCCTAGTTCAAGTTCTTTGCACAATAACTCACTTCAACAACAATGCTTATAAAATAATCTTCATATAACAATGATACTCATGATCTTTGCAAAACCCTAACTCAAGTTCTTCACACAACCAATGGCTTCAACAACTATGCTTATCAAACAAGGTTTTAATCACAACTCTTAATTCCAGAAAACCTTGAAGCATTAACTCAAGCACTTTTGAAAAGGAAACCCTAATCAAATCCTTTTCACTCCAAACTTTATTTTCTAGTAATCCAATCAATCAACTCAACCAAGGAAGAATTTGCCCATACCTTTTTGCTTGACAAGGAGTTGATCTCACAAATCTGCCACACTCACAATTACTTCTTTGCCAATCTCAATAAGGGTTAGAAGATAATAATTTCCTCAACAAAACACAATACAAAATGATATCAAAATTACACCTTATCACTCCAACTTAAATAATATTCAATACCTTCACAATAATCTTCTTTAACACAAAAACCCCTTATTAAAATTAAACAATACTCAAAAAGTCTTAATCCTTCAATATGCCAATATAGTAATTTAAGACTTTATCAAAAATAATTAAAACCAAAAACCTCCTTATTACTCCAAGTGATAATTTTCAACTACCACCACTATCCAACAAACACCCTTTCTAAACAATTCCACTAACAACCCTTATACCTCCAAACTTAGGCAAATAATAAAAATTTAATGCAAAATATTTACCTTACCTTCGGAGGGATTCGAACCCTCAATAATGCCCATGATGTACGCCTTGCCATGGCTCCAATAGCCACATGAGCTACATGCTCATTTGAGATAGAGGAAGCACCACGTGCTTCAAAACATATCACTCTTTTGCCCCTTTGCAAAAATGTGCACCTTTGGCACCTTCAACCAACATGACTACCAATGCACACCACCATTTTGAACGTTGGCTCCCTTGCCAATAAATATTTTACCACCTGCCCACTTGCCACTAGGCCAAGCTGCCTGGTTGGCCTTCGACCATTCGATGCCTTCCACTTTGTTTCTATTCGTTGGCAAATCAAACATGAAATTTGCAGTCCCTTTTTCACGAGCTCTTCTCTTTAACAATTCGTATGCAATTAATCGATCGAGCAAGGATAAAGTTTAATGCCCTTTGGGCATAGGTATTTATATTAAATTCCTCCATGCTTTGTAAAACGTCGATGCCTTTGAAGCTTTCATTACCATGAGACGTCGGCGAAGATTAGAACCTTGATAAAGCGCTTTGAATATTTTAAACTCCAAGCCCATCTTTGGGTATTGTAAAATATTAAATATTTTACTTTGGGCTTTTAACCAAATCACTTTAATATTATAATATCAAACATTATAATATTATATCCTTTTAACCATTATAATATTATTGCTTCCTTCTCATTGCATACCATGGTGTAAATAATATTTATTTATAAAATTTAAATTCTCATTGAATTTAAATAATTTATAAAAAATATTATATCTCCTTTTTAACTTTGCACTTGAATCTCTTGACCTTTGGCCTTCTTCCTGGATATCAAATAACAACTTTGACAACTTTGTTCCTTGATGAAAACCTTGATATTAATGTTGACTTCATTTCTTGACATCAATGACAACTTTAACTTTTAGGACTCAAAATGTCCAACAATCTCCCCCTTTGTCATTGATGGCAACCCAAATATGTTTTACTAAAAACTTGACTTCTTCTGTGTTGCTCCCCCTGGGACACTGCTCTCCCTGGCTCAATGCTCTCTCAAATATCAAATCTCTCCCCCCATCTCCCCCTTTGACATCAATGGCAAAGGGTCACCTTTGGGGCTCGGGGCTAAGAATGAGCCTCTTAGCTTAGCCCCTCCCCCACCTTCTGTTAAGGTGGTTAATTCTGGGGTGGGAGTATTTCTACTCCCAAAAAGCATTGTTCTTTACCTTTATCCTCTTCTCTTCTTTTTTGAATTTTTTGAATCCTCTGACTGTTTCTATCCATGTCTATGTTCTTGTCCATGTCATCATTCCTGTTCTTGTTCCTATTCCTGTTCATATCTATGTTCCTATTCTTGTTCCTGTTATCGTTCATATCCATATTTCTGTTCCTATTTATGTTCAAGTTCTTGTTCATACCTGTCTCTGGAATGTCTGCTCTACACCACTTTGTTGTATGACCATCATTATTGCACTTATAACACTTAATGTTATTATTCCTTGGAGGTGCAAATGTCTTAGGATTTCTCCTAGTGAAGCCATATCTTCTTCTGTCATGAACCCTGCAATTCATTGCCTTGTGACCAAACTGATTACATGAGTAACAATACCCATGAAAAAGTTGTATGTTCCCATATTCCTATTTTTCATGTGTCCTGCATTGTGAAGCCATGTGCCCAAACCTGTGACATGAAAAGCATCTTCCATTGAAGCTTCCTTGTCTTGACCTCATTGGTCTCCTATTCTGATTGTTGTTCCATCTGTATCTTCTTTGTGCATTGTTCCTATTTTTGTTGAATTCTCTATTGTCCAACCCATCCTCTGATGTCTCACTTTCTTTTACACTGTCTTCTTCTGAAGTATCTTCATCTGAGGTTTCTTCTCCTCCAAAACTTGAAGTTGACTCTCCTTCCCATTTCTTTTGAACCTGTTCAAATCCAAGACCTGTTTTCCTTGATGTAGTCTTTTGTGTCTTGATGAACTTATCCAAGTTCTTTGAGCTATTTTTAAATCCTTTCATATTGATCTTGGAGTCCTCTAAGTCTTCTTTTAGTAGTGCCACTTCTTGTGCTAACTTCTCACATTCCAAGATCTTTGCTTCTAACTTATCTTTGAACCTCTTTGCCTTAGCCTTTGATTTTTCTAAATCCTCTATAAGCAATCTTCTCTCTTCATCACATTCTTGAAATTGAATTTCAAGTTTAGAGTGTTGCTTCCTTACCTTCTTTATGGTGTCAAGGGCATAGATAAGTTCTCCCTTGAGATCATAACCATTCTCTTCTGAATAATCCTCTATTTGTTTACCTTTGTCCACATCTTTACTCTCTTTTGGCTTGTCTTCTATAGGATCACTTACTTCTTCTTCTAATGCCATTAGAAGATTTTCATCTGGTCCTTCAAGTGCATTCTCATACTCATCATCACTAAAGCTATAACCATCCCTTGTACAATCATCTTCAAGATGTCCAAAGTTACCACATCTAAAACACTTGAGAATAACTGGAGTTTTCTTAACTAGTTCTTTTTCTTCAATCATAAATAGAACTTCATCTCTATCATTGTATGAAACACTAGCATCACTATCACTTGAGTACTTACTTGCATTATCCACATAGTAGCTCCTCTTTTGTCTTTGAAAGAACTTCTTTCCTTGTCTGCTTTGTCCATCCTTGCCTTTATTTTGATGCTTATCCTGCCTATATCTTTCTGATTCCCTGTATCTGTGATCTTGTTTTTCTTCACCATTGTTGTTCTTTGGTTCTCTACAATCTATTGCAAAATGTCCATACTTTCCACAATTGAAACACTTAACAGATCTTAGATCTATGGATCTTCTGGAACCTTTATTTCTTCTACCATAATTAGCTTCTTCATCACTGGATGACTCATTGCTTGATTCTGACTTCTTACCCTTTGTCTTATTGATTGCTTTGAATGTTGCTTCCTTCTGGGACATAGGATCTTTTGTTCTTATCTCAAAATATTGTGAGCATACCAAGCAACTTATCTCTTGTCAAAGTATCACCATCTATTGATACTTCTATAGCAGAAACCTGTTCACTGAATCTTTTTGGAAGAGATCTTAAGACTTTATCACAAACATCATGATTCATCAATCTTCATACCAAGTCCTCGCATATCATTAACAACCTCATCAATTCAAATTAGGTAAGCACTAATATTTTCCTCTTCATTCATTCTTAATTCTTCAAGTTGTCTTTTGAGATTTTGACTCTTTGCTTTCTTGACACTTTTATCTCCTTCATATATGTTTTGCAATTTATCCCACATTTCTTTTGCAGTGTTACAATGCATAACTTTCATAGACTCTGTTCTATGCAAACCTCTCACAAGTGCATTCATTGCTTTTGAATTATAGTGTTGTAGAAGCTTACCTTCCTTATCTGTAGGAGGATTGATTAAGGGATCATATCCAAATTCCACTGATTCCCAAATTTCATTGCCAAGAGCCATCAGGTAGATCTTCATCATCATACTCCAATACATATAGTCACTTCCATCAAATACTGGTGCTGAATTATTTGAGGACACTTCCTTAGGATCCATTGTGTTCTTGTTAGCTTTTCCTTCAACTCAAATCAGAATGTAGAATAGTTTATTTTATGGAACTTGAACAATCACTTTATACAACCACTTGACTCAGCTCAACCAACTCAACTCAATAAATTGCTTAATGAAACTCCCCTTTCTCACAAACCCTAGTCCAAGCATATATCAACCAACTCAAAATATTTTCAACAATGCTCAACAACAAATCTCACATAACAATGATACTTATGCTCTTTTCAAAAAACCTAGTTCAAGTTCTTTGCCCAATAACTCACTTCAACAACAATGCTTATAAAGCAATCTTCATATAACATTGATACTCATGATATTTGCAAAACCCTAACTCAAGTTCTTCACACAACCGATGGCTTCAACAACTATGCTTATCAAACAAGGTTTTAATCACAACTCTTAATTCCAGAAAACCTTGAAGCATTAACTCAAGCACTTTCAAAAAGGAAACCCTAATCAAATCCAATTCACTCCAAAATTTATTTTCAATTAATCCAATCAATCAACTCAACCAAGGAAGAATTTACCCATACCTTTTTGTTTGACAAGGAGTTGATCTCACAAATCTGCCACGCTCACAACTACTTCTTTGTCAATCTCAATAAGGGTTAGAAGATAATAATTTCCTCAACAAAACACAATACAAAATGATATCAAAATTACACCTTATCACTCCAACTTAAATAATATTCAATACTTTCACAATAATCTTCTTTAACACAAAAACCCCTTTAAAATTAAATAATACTCAAAAAGTCTTAATCCTTCAATATGCCAATATAGTAATTTAAGACTTTATCAAAAAAAATTAAAACCAAAAACCTCCTTATTACTCCAAGTGATAATTTTCAACTACCACCACTATCCAACAAACACCCTTTCTAAACAATTCCACTAACAACCCTTATACCTCCAAAATTATATAAATAATAAAAATTTAATGCAAAATATTTACCTTACCTTTGAAGGGATTCAAACCCTCAATAATTCCCAAGACAAACTCCTTGCCATGGCTCCAACAGCCGCACGAGCTACACGCTCGTTTGAGATAAAGGAAGCATCACATGCTTCAAAACTTATCACTCTTTTTCCCCTTTGCAAAAATGTGTGCCTTTGGCGCCTTCAACCAACACGACTACCAATGCACACCGCCACGTTTCAAACGCTGGCTCCCTTGCCAACAAACGTTTTACCACCTGCCCACTTGCCACTAGGCCAAGCTGCCCGATTGGCCTTCGACCATTCGATGCCTTCCACTTTGTTTTCGTTCGATGGCAAATCAAACACGAAATTTGCAGTCCCTTTTTCATGAGCCCTTCTCTTTAACATTTTTTTTGCAATTAATCGATCAAGCAATGATAAATTTTAATGCCCTTTGGGCATATGTATTTATATTAAATCCCTCTATGCTTTGTAAAACATCGACGCCTTTTAAAGCTTTCATTACCATGAGACGTCGACAAAGATTAGAACCTTGATAAAGCACTTTGAATATTTTAAACTCCAAACCCATCTTTGGGTATTGTAAAATATTAAATATTTTACTTCGGGCTTTTAATCAAATCACTTAATATTATAATATCAAACATTATAAATATTATATCCTTTTAACCATTATAATATTATTGCTTCCTTCTCATTGCATACCATGGTGTAAATAATATATATTTATAAAATTTAAATTCTCATTGAATTTAAATAATTTATAAAAAATATTATATCTCCTTTTTAACTTTGCATTGAATCTCTTGACCTTTGGCCTTCTTCCTGGATATCAAATAACAACTTTGACAACTTTGTTCCTTGACGAAAACCTTGATATTAATGTTGACTTCATTTCTTGACATCAATGACAACTTTAACTTTTAGGACTCAAAAGCGATATTTCTTCTTACTATAGTCATTTAAAAAAAATAAGTTTTCTTACAATAGTCATTAAAAAATGTCATTCATTTCATTTCTCCATATTAACTATGATTTTATGCATGATGTTCTTATGATATCTTCTACATCAACATACAATCAAAATTTCTAGTCACAAAAAGTAGAATACTCACAACCAAATTTAGTACAATCATCAAACATTTAATTTAACATTTTGAAATAGTTATAATTTGATCTATTGTAGTAACAATTATACATTTTTCAACTTCAATTTTTTTTTTGTATAGATAACCAATAATTATTATAATCAAACTCAAAGTTTTCGAAGCATGAGGCTAGGGTTTTAAATTATCTAAACTTAACCAATATATTCAATCAATAATAAAGGACCTGCAATCCAATTTTTATCTACTATCATAATACAAGCATTGTCTAGCCATGAGTAATAACTATTTTTTGTTTAGTTTAAAAAAAGACACAAAATATTTTTTATGCAGAAGATAAACAAAATTATTGTTGTATCAAAACTAAATAACATTCATTTCTATAAAAATATAAACTACACGTTGAAAAAAATGCAAATCAAGGATTATTGGTTGTGCCACCAAGGGATAATGGAATGGTGTACATTAACTCTATACAAGGTCCTCCTTATAATGAAATTACCAATTTCTATACAACAAAGGTACATACTCATGTGAAAGTAAACCTTCAATAATCTCATAAGACAAACAATATCCATTCATAATACCCGTTTTAACCACACTCATAAATGTAACAATCCAAGTCTAACACACTTGGTTGTCCGTTCTAGTCTTGCTTTTTTGGAATCACAAAGTGAAAATTTTGACCAGTTTCAAGGTCTTTAACAAAGCACAAGGAGAAAGTTTGATGATCCCCTAACATTTTATTAGTACAAAGGCACAGTGAAACTCACTTCGTGAATGCTGACTGCTGTAGACGACCTCCTAAGTGTTTGATATTGGCCAAATATTGTAAAAAAATACCTTTTTGTGTACCCATATTTTCCATTACTATAGGTGTAGGTTCATAAATGGGGTTATCCTATAGGGGCCATAACACCTAGAGGGTGGATGCATAATTCCCTATCCCTTAGCATGGAGGACTTAGGTTCCTTTGGCCTAATTTTTATCCTAGATTTTAAACATGCAAGGGGGTAGCGTAAATATGCCTTGTACCTAGTTGAGAGTCCAACTTCTTTTGGAGTCAACTAGGACCCACCATTACTATGGTTCGGGACCAGGTATCCCTTTTCATGGTACAATTAATGAGAAGTTATCCCATACCAAATTGTTGCTGAGTCTGCTAGCACTAGTATCTAACAATCTTCTAGTACAAATATATTGCTGGCTATCTCCCAACCGTATGATGATCAAGGGACCCCTCATCATACTATTCATACAATGACCTAGAGGTGACATCCCATACCACCTATCGTTACTTTTTCTTAGTAAAAGAACCTCTTGTCCCAGGTTGGTTTTCTAGAAAGTGATCATTCTCAAATCACAGTGGTTTCCTAACTCTCAATCACCAGTGTTAGGTATTAATGTTTCGCCATCCTTCTTGATGGAAAGTAATGTATTTGAATAATTCATCTGCCTCCATAGTTATTTAAGATTTCAAGGAGAGGAAACCAAGTCTTATCCACCATTGTTAAGCAAATTTTTAAATAGAGAATTTTAAATGAAACTTAAATTATCCAAAGAGAATAATTAAAATATATATTCTATTAACCATCCCAATTAAAATATAACTTCTATTATTTATTTTCATTTATCTCCAACTAATATCTAAGCATTTCTAAAGATAAACTAAGTATATACTAAAATAATATTTCATACACCAACCTTTCTTTATATAAAGATAAAGCTAAATTACCCATTTTGTCTAACTTCACAGAATGACTGATCTTTACTTTAAAGAGTAAGATTTCTTATTTTAATTTAATTTTAAATTCACATAAAGACTCTAGAAAGAACATACTTTAGAATTTCTAAATTTTTCCATATAAGTTAATACCAAATGAAATAGATTCAGTTTCCTTTCGATGATATGATTAAATACACTGAAGATGGTGTATACAAAGGACGCCCAAGACAATATATATATCACCCTATCTATAAACTTTGATTCTATAATATGCATATAACTACATTAAAGGTATATGTAACCAATCATACTTTATCGACAAAATATATTATTTAACTAATATGCTATAAGAAAAGAAATCTAAACATTTAACTTTTTTTAAAACCATTATATTGTTCATACCATAAGTTAAATTTAAATAAAATCGTGACTAAAAATATTTTAACTCACTAGGTTTTTAGTTAGCTACCACTACTACCTATGTTTTCGTTTATCAAGAACTATATTAAGTCACTTAATTCCAAGGACTACTAATTATAAAGACAAAGGATACTTAAAGAGTTGAGACTTTTGTTTAATTGAGGAAACCTCAACATGCTATAATTATATACACAATCTCTTCTTACTTCCTTTAGAGGAAACTTCGAAAGCTAAAAGTAAAGTGTTTCAATTTTCAAGAAATTTTATAAACTTTATCATTTTAGTATGGTGCAAATGGAAGCTAATGGTTTATCTAGAGAAATATGGAAAATATTAAATCCATAAAGCTACCATACACAACGATTTTAGGTAAGCATCACCAAGCATATTTATCAAACTGAGAGAGATATGGAACAACAATCAAAGATATCTGGTATGTAATATATAAAAGATTTTTTATGATAAGATTACCATTTTATTAAGTGCACAAGAGAAAGGTATTCACATTAAAGAAGATGAATCTAACA
This sequence comes from Wollemia nobilis, assembly GCA_028583015.1. NCBI lineage: Eukaryota > Viridiplantae > Streptophyta > Pinopsida > Araucariales > Araucariaceae > Wollemia > Wollemia nobilis. The sequence continues at coordinate 1,743,467 of JAQPPZ010003021.1, read as the reverse complement.
TATTCATCAAACATCTTTATATTCTAAATATTGAATAACAATAATGTCACTAGTTTTCTTCTTATGGTAGTAAACATATTCAACTAATTATTGTTTTCACCTAAGAAAAGTTAATAGTTAAAATTGTGACTCTAAGGATTAGGTAATATATCATCAGACGATGAATATGAACACGTAGTGGAAATTGAATGCCCAAACTTCTATTAGACATTTCTACCTGAAGCTAATTCTCTTTATTGGATGACAACCAGGGTTAGTAAAATAAATTCTTTAGTAATTCGGTTTAACAAGAAAAGACTGATAAAATTTACATATTAAAATAGGAAATCCAATGAATTTTATTTGTCTTCTTGAGGTGAGTAAGAACTTTTTCAATGCAAACTCAATTCCAAGCTTTTATTTAGAAACAAAGGTGAATTGTTTAACTTGCCTATGTCATACTTTGACCTTATAACATCTAGTGACTTAATATTTAATGTGGTGAACATGCAACGTAATAATAGATTATAAAACTCAATTAAAAAATATTTGCTACTCGAAAATAAATAAGGTATTGAGCTTCAAAATATAAAGATCGACCTCCAACATGACCATCTCCTTGATTCCACTGATTGGCTGGTTTTACACAATTTCCCTAACTTGCACAATAATCGATCAGATAAAAGGAATGTTGCTCAACTAGGATAAATAATTGATTACTCTACCATGTGTTCCTTTGTAGGATGAAGACCGAGGAGAAATGGGTGATCGAGAGGGTGTAAAGTAGTATCCGAATGACCCCTCTTATGCAAATGAAATACATTCTATATGCCTAAGTATATGCAATAAACAGACACACTAATTCATAGACTCCAAAACCATGATCTGCATTTATTAATCAAACATAGCTCAATGTTTGGATAGTATCTCTTTTAGTTACAAAAACAATATATATATATATATATATATATATATATATATATATATTGTTTTATTTATTTATTTACACCTATGGAGGTATTCGTCCAACAGAAACATTCATCCAAGCAACGATGTCAACATACATTACCAACTAATCATTTAATTAACACAAAATTTATGTTGTTTAGTTTTACCGGTTACGTTACTCTTCTTCCATTTAATACTTTTACACACACAAAACCATTTTTCTAGGAATTATAACTTGAACGATACAAACAACAATCCACAGATGTATGAAAACATGTAGAACTATATACTATACATTAATTTCTCATTCAAGGGGACAAGAACTCCAACCTGGGTTCTTTTGGAGAAATATTTCTACCAATCTGCCTTGAATCCTTTTATCAGAATATCTCTCCAATTCCATGGAGTGAAGGTATATGATGCAAATTTCATTACCAATTTCACTATAAATAGAAGTCCCAAGGCAAATTTGTTCAAACCAGTGGAATAACCATGCAAACATCCTCCTCAAATAAATGCTAGATGGTAACCGGCTCCAAATCTAAGAGTTGATATTATATGCATTCACTTTAATTTATAATTTGTATGACTTATTATATTTATTAAATTGACAATAATAGTTATAAAATATTACTTATTAGTATAAGTGTTATATTTTTAGTTTATAAATTATCAAATATAAACAAACACAAAATGGTATTCCATTTTCCTATAAAGCACATTCCATACAATAAAAAAGATGAGAAGCACATGTTGCATAGGCAAAATATGTCTATATGGATGTAGCTATATGAATGTAATTTCTTGGGAGCTTCCATGTACTCACGAGCCATGGTGATTTTCACACCATCATCATATTCCTCCTTACCTCTTGTGACCGCCTCTTCTTGGCCTACCTGAAGGAAATATTATTTGACCTTCTTGTCTGCCTCCAACAATTGGACACCTAATACTACAGTCACAAATTCATTAGCAATATCTTATCCTAAAAATAAAAGTAAGCATAAATAATCATAAATAGTGACTATTCTGGAAGGGTTGTTACAATAAATCAAATAACTATACACATGATAAGGATTTTCATCCATGCTTGTATTTCACAAAGTACAAACAATCATGCTTATGAATAGGGTACAAACATGGTAACCACCTACAACCATGTTTTATAAAATAGGGTATAGTATGATAATCACCAACAACTATGCTTCATGTTTTCACTTACAAATTTTTTCACAAACAAGGGTACAACATGATATTATTTTACAACCATGAAATAAGTACAATATGATATTCTCCTACAACCACACTTCCAAAACAAAGTACAACTATGCATCCAAAATAGGGTACAACCATGCATCCAAACATGGTACAATATGTTATTCACTCACTTCCATATATACATATAAGGTACAATTTGATATGCACTCACAACCATGATTTTAAAACATGGTACCACATAGTAGTCAAACAAAATTATTTCCACAAGGATTAACTTCTAGACTAGTTGAACATACCCATTTTACCAAGAAGAAACATCTTATCCAAGAAATATAATTATCGACTATGCTAAATCCATGGAGTAGAACATAGTGAATAATTGGTTATGATATTTAGTAACACGTAATATTGATACACATCTAATGCAAAAGGTTTTGTCTATTCCCAAGAATAGCAAAAAATAAAACAAATTTACCTAGGTTTGGTTTCTTCCATGCATCTAGGATAATCTATTATTTCTATGCATTGAACCATATGATCAAAACTTGACAAAATCAACCATGTAAAGCCAGTTACTCTTATAAGTAAAACCTACAATAAACAATAAGAACACCCTATTTTAATTATTGGTTTCTCTTTAAAACACGTAATGCAGCATATCATTTTAAGGGAAACATTTTTAATGAATTCGAAAATAATTCAACCCTATCTAGAATACTTTCACAAAAAAGAAAAAAACTTGACCTAGTTTCCAAAATTCTTCCTTCTCACTTTAGTTTCATTTTTAGCCTTCCTTCATCCCATTCATGCTCTCCTTTCCCTAGGGAAATTTCCCCATAAATAGATCCACATATGGCTATTACCCATGTTTCCCTCCTCAAGGAGTGCTATATTACAAGTACGGAAAAAACAATATTCATAGTTAAGTGACAACAATACACTTAATATTTCCTCACATGCTCACCCACTCTTCTTGTGCTACACTACAATGCCCTAATGATGAAAAACAAAAGAAAGAACTCCTTTCAATATTTGGTGGTGCTTGACAAAACCTCCTTAAAACCATTTTGTCTTCAAAGTTTAAATGAAAGGTTTATAACTTAGAAAGTCAATGCATATGTGGTGGAAAAAATTGTTTTCCTAACAACACACAAATTATTTTCTCCTTTATGGTTTAAATTGGAACCATGAAATCCATTAAGGCCAATGTATTTTTTATTCAAGGAGGTCAAAGTGAAAAAAAGGACATATGAAAGCATTCCATATAACTAAATCCTTTTATTCAAATAACTACTCAATGCACTCTAAATTGATGTAACTTAAAAATATATCATAAATGAAATAATGCATTTTTTATTTTGTAATCATCATTCAAATGCATACACAAGCAACCATGCATTAAATCTACTAGTATTTTTTAGGCATATTTTAAATGGTGTGTGAGATCCCTCTTTATTAACTGCTTCTTCTAGACCTGCTACCTTCTCCTAGATGACATCTTCCCTCTTCTATGTCTTGGAGGGTTATCTACCAATACTTGTTGCAAATTTTAAGTTAGTCATTTTCATATATATATATACTCAAAATTAACTAATTTAAAACCATAGAAATTAATTATTTTTTATAAAATTAATAATTTCATAAAATAGAGCAAATCCTTGGGATGTAATATACTTTCCCACTAAAAAGAGTCACCATATCGATGACTTGGTAGAAAACAACTATCAGTATCTTCATAATTAAAAAAATATTCAAATAGAAATATAACTAAGTTTATATCAAAATTTTATGTTCCTCTTCAACATCTAAATTATAATGAGCACATGATCACAATGAAAATAAAAATATTTTACAATCCTACTAACGAAAGCAAATGGAGGTAATATCTTTGAATGTCATCGGTGTTCTAGATGACACTATCTTTATAATATTGGTACCCTTGGACATTACATTGTGACACATTTATATTCCTTAATTATATGGTACACCTCTTTAGTACTTTGATTGTCTCAACCAAAAGTATACTTGGGTCCCTAATTTATAAATATTTATAATCTAAAATTTGTGAAACATCGACGTGGTTGGTTTTAATAGAGATACATGAAAAACATCATGAATTCAAAAAGCTAGGAGGTAGAGCAAGCTGGTATGCTACTAGGTTTACTAATTCTAGTATCTCAAAAGGCCTCACAAATGTCAAAGCTAGTTTAGTTGAATATTCAAATTTAATGGAAATTTTCATGGGTTTCACTCTAAAGAAAACCTTATTTTCTATCAAAAAACCTTGAAGTTCTATTTTGGTGTAAATCAACTACAAGAGGTTAGAACAAGAACCTCCAATCATATAAAAATTGTGACAAATAGAAATAAAGCGATAAATCTCCCAATCTTATAAGAGTTGCAATAAATGGAAACAAATCGATAAATGCTTTATTTTATCATTCCCGGATTTCACCCCTTTTACAATGCAATACCAAGGGAATATATAACCCTAAAATAAACCCTAAATCTTAAAACCCTAAAAATAAAAAAATACAAAGCTCGGATAACCCTCTAAATTAACACACATCATCGTATCACCCATATTAAGCCTCCTAGAAAATCTCAACACCTACCCATGTCTAAGAAGTTATTAAATTCCAAATATATTTCCTCTTTTACCTCCTATAGGATGACTTGTTAGCACTTGTAGCAAATTGTAAGTTAATACATTTTTTTTTAAGCGAAAAACCCCTTGTGGGGTCGCCTTGGTATGAGAGACCACGAACAGGGGGTTCTACACCGTCAAAGTCACCCGAGAGTAGCACCCGACCCTGCCCGCACCAACATTATCAATTGGATTTTGGATACCCAATTCAAATTTTTGGTGGGGTGGAGATTTGAACCTGGGACATCCCTTGGAGGATTGCCCTCTCCTCTCCAACTCACCTACAACACCTGGGTTAAAACTAATTTATAGTAGAAAACACCCCTTTTGAGGTGCCACTTTCAATAAGTTGGGTATAGGAGGAATGGAGCCTTGTCGGCCTCTACCAGCACATAGGACATTCCTAACTATACCATATATCTGCAAGATGGAGACAAGGGGAATGGAACCTGGGTCGGCCTCTACCAACACCCAGGGCATTTACCACTACACCACAACAAGTAGGTTAAACTAATTTATAGTGGAAAATACCCCTTTTGAGGTGCCACTTTCAATAGGTTGGGCATAGGAGGAATGGAGCCTTGTCGGCCTCTACCAGCACATAGGACATTCCTAACTATACCATATATCTACAGGATGGAGACAAGGGGAATGGAACCTGGGTCGGCCTCTACCAACACCCAGGGCATTTACCACTGCACCACAACAAGCAGATTAATACATTTATCATATATATATACATATTACTAAAAATATGATTAAAAATTAACTAATCGTAAAATTTAATTAATTTCTAAACTTTAATTATTTTTTCCAAAATAATTAATTTCATAAAATAGAAAACATTATTGGGATATGACAATTGTTTAGCCATGAGTTATAACTATTTGTTGCTCAATGCTTTTTAAAAAATAATTTTAAAAAGGATACAAAATATAGTCTATCAAGAAGACAAGCAAAATGGTTGTATCAAAATCAAGTAATATTGATTTCTATAAAACTATACTCTAATAAACAAGCAAATTAAAGATTATTGGTTGTGCCACTAAAGGACAATGCAATGGTTTACATCAGCTCTAATCAAAATCCTCCTTACATTGACATTAAAAATTTTCCATATAACAAAGGTACATGCTTGTGTGAAAGTAAAGCTTCAACAATCTTTTAAGACAAACAATATGCGTTCATAATACCATTTTCAACCACACTCATAAATCAAACAAGTTTACAAATAATAAGCATTTTTAGCCATGTTTTATTCATAGAGTACAAATAATCATGCTCGTGAATAGGGTATACATATGGTAATACCTACAACCATACTTGTAAAATTGGGTATAGTATGACAATCACCTATAACCATTCTTATAAAATAGGTACACTATATTTTAACTTATAAATTTATTCACAAATAAGGCATGACATGATATTTTTTTATAACTACAAAACAAGTACAACATGGTATTCTCTCACAACCATACTTCCAAAATGAAGTACAACTATGAACCCAAGACAAGGTACAATAATGCATCTAAAATAAGGTACACCATGTTATTCAATCACTGTCATGCATCCATACAATACAATTTATACGCACTCATAGCCATGCTGCCAAAACATGGTACCACATAGTAGTCAAAAAATGATTACCCTAGTTTTAAGTTTTGGAGTGGTTGAACATACCTATTTTACCAAGGAAAAATCTCATATCCAAGCAAGATAATTATTGGCAATGCTCAATCCATGAAGTAGAGTACAATGAATAACTAGTTATAACATCTAGTAAGACACAATGCCAATACACTTCTATTATAAAATAGGGTTTATCTATTCTAGATAGAGCAAAAAGCAAAACAAATTTATCTAGGTCTAGTTTCTTTCATGCATCTAGGGTAAACCATTATTTCTACTAGAATCAAACCATATGCTCAATTACTTTTATAAGTAAAACCTACAATAAACAATAAGTACCCCATATTCATTCTTGGTTTACCATCAAAATAAGCAATGCATCATATCATTTTAAGGGGAATTATGGATTAAAAAATAATTCAACCCTAGCTAGAATACTTTTATAGAAGAAGGAAAAAAATTGACTTGTTTTCACAAAGGCTTCCTTCTCACTCTAGTTTTATTTCTAGCCTTCATGCCATACATACTCTCCTTTCTTGGGGAAATTTCCCCATGAAAATTTCCACCTTTGGGTGTTATCCATGTTATCCTCCTCAAGAAGGACTATGATATTACAAACAAACATAATAAGATTCATAGTCAAGTGATAGCAATGCATTCAAGGATTCGTCACATCCTTATCCACTCTTCTCTTTCTATACCATGATGTCCTAATGACAACATATAAAAGAAAGAAGTATCAATACTTGGTGGTGCCTCACAAAACCTCCTTAATATTATTTTATCTAAAAAAAAAAGGATTTGTAAATTAGAAAGTCAATGCATAAGTGGTGGGAATAATTGTTTTCCTAAAGGCATACAAATTACTTTCTCCTTTATAGTTTAAATTGGAACCCTGACATCCATTAATGCCAATGTATTTTATTTAATAAGGTCGAAGTTAAGAAAATAAGGGTATATGAAAACATTCCATATAATTAAATCCTTTTATGCACATAACTAATCAATGTGCTCTAAACTATTTTTTTTAAATAGGGTTTTTAAATGGTTGCCCTTTCTCTTTTACATTGACTTAGTCACATTGAGCTATTTGGTGCCACCGAGATTTGAACCTTGGTGTGGGTTACATCAACTATTTGTCCCAACCATTGAACCAAGGACCCATTGGTAATGCACTCTAAATTTTTATAACTTCAAAACTATCATAAATGAAATTATGCATTTTCTTTATTTTGTGTGTGATATCCCTCTCTGTTGGTTGCTTCTTTCAAATCTATCAGTTTCTTTGAGATGAAACCTTCCTTGTTCTACCTACTAAAGGGTGACATGTCAATATTTGCAGTAAAATGCTAATTGGTAATATAATTCAAAACCATTGATTACAAATTATGAGATTAAATTAATTTTCCTAAAATTAATAATTTCATAAAATAGAGAAAATTCTAGGATGGAACAATATTGAAGACCAAGATTCCAATCTTATAAGTGAATGTTATCATTTTAGCCCATAGGGTTTTAAAAAGGTGGTGAACGAACAAGGTTCTAATATTATAGGTGAACCTTCACATTTTAGCCCATGGGATTTTAGATAAAATGTTGAGGAGTGAAGAGTTTCATACATTAAACCAAAGTTCAAATCCCTTATTCTTAAAAGAATCAAATAACATGAGTTCAATTGGTTAAATACCTCAATTTTCAATGAGGAGACCCAAATTTTAAATCTTACCAAGAGTTACATACATAATTGTCAAGTTGTCGTAATACCATCATATGATCATGATGTAATGTGGTGGTCCCATTCTAATCCCATATAACCAGCTTAAAATATATTAATATCATGGGTGGTTTAGAGATTCCCCCAAAAAATTTACCTAAAACTTTGGCTTGATTTAATTTCTAACATAATAGCTAAATGATCATCGATAATTATAGAAAGAGTATTGGTTGAAGTTCAAGGACAATAACAACTATATCTATCTTATAGTGCAATAGTAATCACTTACTCTAATTTTTATGACTATTTTTCTTCGGTACATAGGGATAGAGAAATATGAGTTTATAATATGGATAGTTCTCATGGGCCACACATAACCTAAGGTTGGTTATATTATAATAATATATTATAATAATGAGTGGGATAAGGGTTTAGAAAGATGGATATATAAAGAAGGGACATTATCATTGTAATCAATTAATCATATAGAGTATTATCTTGTAATAGTCTTGGCTCATGGAGCAGATATGGAGTGATTCCTTAAGGAGTATTATTGGTGTTGCCCTACCATAAGGGTATTATCTATATATGTGTCTTATTATGTGGATTTTTATGATGGATGATTATTTGTGGATGGATGTTTTGATATTTCAGTATATTGTGAATGATTTCTATTGATGAGAATAGAGATTCATAACAAGTGGAGTAGATATGGAGTATTATGTTCTAAGATGTTGCCACACCCCTATGAAATCTAGAATTACAATGATTTTTCTACCAAACATTGTAATACTTGATGCCCTTCTCACTCCATGTAGATCCATCATAATGTTGATGCCCTAAGCCCTGCCTCCAAGATTTTTGTTGCTCATGGTGGTGTGGGAGGTGATATGTTGTAACCTTAGCCTGATATTTTGTTCCTCTTTTAAATTTTTCCTCATGTTATTCTCTCTTGTTCCCTTATTTTGGTACATCCTTATGCACTTCTAACAAAGATTCCTTAAAATTTGTTGCTACTTCTTTCATGGACTCTATTGTTATTGCTTCTTCCCTAGACTCTACTACTATTGCTTTTATAGATCTAACTGTTGATTCTTCTATTGGTTCCTTAACTTGTCCCCTTACCACATTGGCTCCTTACTTCTCCTTGGATCCTTACCCCTTAAGCTAAGAAATATCTTGCATTGTTATTTTCTTTTATTTTTTTGTATCGTTACTTCATAATCTTATTTTGCACATTAATGTTAAAATTACCCAAAGAATCACTCATAACATGACATGTTGGAATCCAACCAAGTTAGCATGATCAATTTTACTTGAACTAACCTACTGACACTCAATCCAATTGAATAGGGAGGCCATGTCATGATGATGTTAGTTAACCAATAGGAGGATTCAACTAGCAAGGGAGAGTAAATAGATCAAAAGAGAAGCCCAAGATATCTTATTTACCTAAATAATAACATCACCCATGGTCATTTATTAGCTTGAAGGAGAAGAAGGAAAATGGATCATGTTTGCTTAATGAGAAAACATAATGTCAATACAATAAGTGCCACAAAAAATATTGTCATGTCAACATAGAGAAAAATAAGAATGCATAATTTTGCTAAGCACAAGGTTTTTCAATTCACCCAAGACCAATTTATTGTGAAGGGACCAATTTAAACCAATGGATTGATTTTCTAACATATCTACGCAAGTTTTTAATTTTCTCAGAAGTGATTGATTTGGTCAACAAAGTTTAGAAAAATATAAAAAGTGCCCAAATTGTTTGATTTTCTCATTTGAGGTATGCTTTCAATAAGGGAAACGATGTGGATTCCATTGTAATGTTCCAAAAAACAAAAATTCTACCAAAATGAAGATAATAGATGAAAATGACTACTAAATCTCATACAAATAAGCATTTAGATCCAATTTAGATAGATAGTCATTTAGCATCTATAGAGCTAAAAATGTGATACCAAACAATGCTAAATGAATCAAAATTCAAATAAACCAGATATTGTACAACAAGTGATATTTATATTAAATGGGGGGAGAGTAAAAACTCCGTTGTTACAACAAATGGTGGTGTCTTCAGTTGTGTCTCGCTCCCAACAGGTGTGAGTGGGATTATGTGTATCCGATGTCAGGCCACTCCAGCTTAATCAGTTGTCCAATGCTTCTAATATACTATCTAATATGCACACAAAGAAATACCAGAGAGTTAGTAATAATAATGAGGGCTCCACTGTGTGAGCCCTCAAAAATCACAACTAAAACCCTAGCTATAATAGTATGAAATGCAAATAAAATTAAACAGTATGCATAACCAAATAAAATAGATTTACCTTGTTTTTTACTTGTTGTCCGTCGATGGTTGGATATATAGTTTTATGGTGAAGGTGTGCCCTAGCGACACCCAAATATCTCGCTTGTCATCATAATATGGCTTTGAAATGCGATAGGGCTCTCAAGAAGAGCAGTAGGGCGCTCATGGAGAGCGGTAGGGTGCTCAGGACTATGGTGGAGAGTAGTAGGGTACTCGCAAAGAGCGATAGGGCACTCGAGGTTGTGGTGGAGAGCAACAGAGTGCTCATAAAGAGCAACAGGGTGCTTGAGAGGTTAGATCAAATCTATAGAAGTAGATCTGATGATGGTGAAGGATGCGATGATGGAAACAGTGATCGAGTGGATGGGGAATATGATGGATGGAGTGTGGTTAAGGTACAAATGTTGGATTGGAACTCTAAGGCACTTTGAAAGCTTGGGGAACCTTAGGGAACTAAGGGTATCAAGAAAATCAACAAAAGACTTAGGGGTTGAGCCATCAAAATGGCCTCTATTTATAATACAACTTAGGGCATACTTAGGGTTTCAATGACACTAATCATGTGGCTAAGATTAAAGCATATCTAAGGGTGGATATTAAATTTAGGGTGTGGCATGGATTGATGTGGATGGATGGTTGAGATTAAATGAAATCGGATGGCTAGGATTAATTAATTTATATAAATATATATTTATTAAATATATAAATATAATATATAAAATATTATTATTTAAATATATATATATAATAAACATATATATATATATATATATTGGGCAAAAATGGCAAGAAGGCTAGGATGGGGGACAAGTGGCTATGTTTTGGTAGTGGAGATGGTAGGAAAGCATGGATGGAGGACAAGTGGCTAGATTTTGGTGTCTACAAATGCCTATTTTTTTACCATATTGCGTGAAATACAATATGGTGCAAAAATACGAGATACCTGATTGGGCTAGGTACAGAAGCAACTTCTCTCTCTTGTTGAAATGTGGAACAAAATTGAAGGCAAAAGAATAAAGAATTCTAGAGTTATTGCGTAGCTTACCCCCTCAACTAGAGAATGGGTTACGGATGAATCTCACGAGCTAATTGAAAAAGAATGAAATGTTGTGCAAAGAAGGAAATGGGAATGATGGAATGTGTGACCATTTTTTATCCCAACGATTGAAGGATAATTTGTGTAATGGGAAATATGAATGTGTCTATTTTTGCCCCAACAGATGAAGGGTTTTGGGGAGAAATGATGATGATGAATGCGTTTATTTTTGCCCCAATAGATTAAGGGTTTTTTTTCAGATGTAGATGTCATGATCATGTAAGATGTATCCCATTGTGAAAAATCATAATCAAATTTAACTACCCCAAATTTGGGGTGATTCCATGATGTTGAATAAATTTTTTCGTATGGCCTCATTTATATGCAATATGAAGATGCAAAACGAAAATAAAGAAGTCAACTTCGAAGGGCCTGCTAGTAACTGTAGAATAATTCCTCTTAATGGAACCAATCACCCTAGCTAGATCCAGTTGCTATGATGACTGTCAAGGAAATTGGGAATGATTTGATTTGATGTTGTTCATGTTTTAAGCCCCATGAACTAGGCCATCAATGATAGCTTTTTAGCAAGATTAATCTTGTCAAAGGTTCACTTGAAATGTGAGGAAGAAAATTTGATTGTGCTTTCGAACTAGGAGATATATAATGATGATGATGACCAAGTGTTCTTATGGTGATTCATTCATCTTACAAAATTGCATGGATGCAAATCGTTGCAATCGCCAAGTATATAGAACAAACCACTATATACAAGATTCACTCAAAATGTGGCACATGTGGAAAGAAATAGATGATGGAGTATGATGTTGGTGAAATTTGAAATTTCGATGAATAAATGCAATGATTTGTGAAAAATAGAACTGATTGGCAAACATTTGATAGCACGTTGGTCAATTTTATGTCTTTGGACACAAAATTTAATTTATTGAGCCAAATCAACTCAGATTTTCATAGAAATTGGTGGGATGATGAGGATTATGATGCAGATGATGAAGATGGCTATTTTGTGAAAATTTGGACCAGTTTGATCATTTTGTAATTGGAATTGTGCTTTTTACAACTATTGGTCGTAAAAAAATTATGCATCCAAACTTATTTCTGTTTTCACAAAACCTGATGTTATGATGGAATTGATGTTTGGATGAAATTTGGTGAAATTTGGAGGAGGTAAGCTACCAATTTGATTGATTTTACCTTTTGTGGATTTATGTGTCAAACACCCACGTGCGTTTTTGAGATGTAGGAAATGCCCGACTACGCTTCAAAGCGCCTAGAAACGCCCTTGAGTGCTTCAACATTCTAAAAATCACCCATGCATGCTTAGGCTTATCTAAAATGCCCCATGGAACTTCAATGCACTTGCATTTGCTATAAATAGGCTGTAGGTTGGGAAATATAACTCATTTGTGTGTTTGAAAGTTTGAGAAGCTGCGTTCTAAGGAGTGAAGTGGAGTGAGTAGTGAAGTGAGGTAGTTGAAATTTGGCATGAAAGCTATGGAATTGGAGGGAACAAGTGCTACGATGTTAGGATCCTCAATCCTACCGTTATTAGTTAGTATTAGTTAGTATTATTAATCATTTAATTATTATATTATTAACTTATAAAGTGAACCATCACAACCCTTCATAACGTGAACCATCACGTCTCTTCATACGTGAACCATCATGTCTCTTCACCAATGTAGCTTTAGGGTAGATATATATATTAGGTTGGCCATCCATATAAAATCATCCAAGAATAATAATAATAAGCATATATTCTGAGGGAGCCCCCTATAGTGGCAAAACGATTACAAGGGAGCCCCCTTTGAGTGGCCTGCGATTACATTTACATTAATTTGTTAATAATTTTATAGTAAGACCTTGGGGTCTTACCATTTGGTATCAGAGCCATGTGGAACCCATTCATGTGGGAATTGCTCAAAGATCTTAATCAAATCACTTCTGTACGTGAGCATCAAACTCGATTTGAGGATATCACCAAACACAACACAATATTGGATGAATCAATTCTCATCAATGGCTTCATTAGGGTATTAAAAGAGGAAATTAGAATGGAGGTGACAAGGTTCAATCCCTATACCATGATGCAGCCTATGGATTGGCAAAATTAGCTGAAGATAAAATCAATGCACAACGATTAGGGAAACCACTTATGAAAAAATCGTCGACCACTTACATCGCTCCGAAACCTATGCATAATGGAAGGGCACAAAGCACTTACACAACTCCCAAATCTAACCGAACTTTACAAATTAAACATCTTAGCTTTGAGGAGATGAAGGAACGACGAGCAAAAGGACTCTATGATAATTATGATGAACAATTTGGACCCCACCATAAATGTGCTACACTAACATTGTATTTATTGAAGGAAGTTGATCCTTGTCTCTCCATAGAGCAAACATATGAGGTAGTTGTGTCCGAAGTGACCAGCACCTACTCACCGCAATGAAGACAATGAGGTCGATGTGCAAGAAGTGATTGATGTACCAAACAAGGATGAGGTAGACATACCCAAAGTGATCAATGCTAGCCAAACATGCACTCTACAAGACCTACACATACCTTCCTCACCAATAGTGAGTTCTTGCCATATGACAAAACCTATTCGGAACCAACGCAGAGTGACTACACACTCCTTCGTTGGCTCTACCAAGGAACCAAAAAATGATATGAAATCATTACCATCACTTTTGATGCATCATTTTGAAGTATTTGAGGAAACCCAAGGGTTGCCCTCCCATCGTCATCATGATTTTCCTAAGGAATATTCTACTATTGTTCTTGGCAACCCCCCGCTAATGCTTCATCCTTCTTGATATCCTTGCCTACGAAAGGATGCCATTAAAAGAGTCCAAGAACTTACACAAATCCTTCTTGGAAAACAAAGGACAAAGCTTCTCACTTTGAGCTTTTAGGACAAAGCTCTTTTTAAGGAGGGTGGCATGTTAGAATCCTCAATCCTAACATTATTAGTTAGTATTATTAATCATTTAATTATTATATTATTAACTTATAAAGTGAACCATCACAACCCTTCATAACGTGAACCATCATGTCTCTTCATATGTGAACCATCATGTCTCTTCACCAACGTAGCTTTAGGGTAGATATATATATTAGGTTGGCCATCCATATCAAATCATCCAAGAAGAAGAATAATAAGCATAGATTCTAAGGAGGGGGCCCCCTATAGTGGCAAAGCGATTACAAGGGAGCCCCCTTTGAGTGGCCTACGATTACATTTACATTAATTTGTTAATAATTTTATAGTAAGACACTGGTGTCTTACCATACGACTGGAGCGGAGGCAAGATTTTCCAAGGTAATGCTTTTGAAGACTTTTTGTGTTGTGCAAAATTTTGTTGTTTTTTTTAACTAATGAAATGTGTTGATTGTTGCAGTTGCAGATTTTGGAGCCCTCGACATCGATTTTCTCCTCTTGTTCCTGGGATGAGGAAATTGTTTTCGAAGGTAGATTGGGGTGTGTTGAAGGTGGTGGGGATAGAGGGTGTGGCCCGACTGGATGTGGTGAGGGTGGATGAGGGGTATCTTTCAGCTTTGGCTGAAATATGGGATGCGGATAGGGGGACCTTCCAGCTGTCGACCGGGGAGGTGACCATTACCCTTGAGGATGTGTATCACATTCTCAAGGTGCCAGTGGAGGGGTTGAAGGTGGAGGTGGGCTATGATAAGAAGGCCCATATGAGCAGGATGTTTGGGGATAGGTGGGAGGAGGTGAAGGTGGAGAGTGGGGGGATTCCATACTTGACCATGTATGTGGCCAAGGAGTTGGAGCCCCTCCCAGCCTTGGTGATGTTCGTGTTGGTGAACATAGTGGTTCCCAATAGTACTGGTTGTAGGTTCCCATGGAACCTATTAGGATTGGTGAGTGATTTTCTCACTACACCACAACCATATGCATGGGCTCCTGCTTTGTTGGTGTAGGTGTACCATGAGTTGTATGAGGTGACGCAACGAAAGAGGAAGGGCTTGGGATGCAACTTTCTTCTTTAGTGTTGGGGATGGGAGCACTTTAGTGTGGCATGATCGAAGGGTCTACCCTATCGTGAGTGGGATGGGGTGTAGCCCTATGCTAGGAGATGGGCAGTAGTAGAGGAGGTACAATTGAGTCATCTGGTGTGATCGAGCCAGTGGTACCAGGATATGTGGGTTGGACTAACATCCACCCAAGTGATGTGGAGGCCTTGGTGGGGGACCATGTGGACTAGGGATAGGGAGTAGTTATGGTGGGTGAGGAATCAAGGTGGATAGTTGGGAGGAGGTAGAGTGAGGTGGAGTACTTCCAGTTCTCGTGGGTGTTGCGGTAGTTTGGCTTATCATAGGGAGTACCGAATGAGTCGGTGCTTTATAGGAGGTACCGAGAGGAGGTGGGGCTTCCATGTGCGGAGCCATGGAGGGAGGTGATTGAGGATGATGAGGAGCTAGAGGTCCCTAATGTGGATGATGTAAGGATGACCCTAGAGTATGTGGCGTGGTTTGGTGCCCAACTAGTATGGGTACCTAAGGTGGTGGCCGATGGTGAGGATGATGTTGAGGAGTCTGATGGGACTCTGAAGTGATCGAGACCCCTCTAAGCTAGCAGTCAGAGGAAGAAGTTAAGAGGTGCAAGGTAGTAGACTCCTATGGTTGGTAGAGGGGAGGATGAGGAGGAGGATGATATGGGGGAGATACCAGAGGTGGTGAGGCTATGGGTCGAGATGGAGTAGCTACGAGTGGAGTGAGAGGCTTTGGTGTAGTCTCATGATGAGGCTGTAGCATAGCTATGGGTGGATCTTAGTGCAGGATGCGACTATAGCTCAAATAGTGGAGTGAGCGGTGGAGGAGCTAGTGGAGATGATCGAGAGATGATCGTGAGGCTCTAGGTAGAGCTTCTAGGTAAGGAATATCGACATGGGCTGGACTTGTGGTGACTTAGGGTGAGCGAGGCATATGTGCACTCCTTGGAGGATTTATGTATGGCTAATCATATCATGTTTCTAGATCCTCCATATTTCTCGATGATGTAGTCGACTAGGCTAGCTGAGTCTAGGTAGAGTTCTAGGTCTAGGGCTCCTAGTAGGTCATAGGGGTCCACTCATAGGCATTAGCTAGTGCTTAGATGCACTTTTTGTATATGAGCCTTGGTGCTCTATTGTATGTAGCCTTTGGGCACTCATTGTACATGTGATATTTATACATATATATACATGGCTTTTACCTTTTGTGTTATATGTGTTTTTGTGAATGCTTTTGTGTTATGCATATTTTCTATTTATGATGAATGCATATGCTATGTTATGGATGATTAATGCAAGATGGAATATATGGATGATTAATGCAAGATGGCATGCTAATGATCATTTATTGTTTAGATCTTTGTTTGGCCATTTTTTAGCATTGTTGTTTAATCAGGGGCACCAAACTTGGTGGCATGTGGTGGATAATGGCTCATGAAATGACATGGATGTTGATATGGAAGAAGATATGGATGTTGATATGGAAGAAGATATGGATGTTGATATGGAAGACTACCTATTTTGTAGAGACTCAAACATACTAGTGGTATCAAACAAACTCACTAAAACTATCTAATCCCTCTAGGACCAAATGTGTGTGCAGTGAATTCATTTACCGAATCAAGAGCATGGTAATGACTCGAGGCAATCAAGAACCAATGTGTGTGCAAGTGAGTTCATTAACTCATCTTGAGTAAATTGGGTAAACCTGTTATGGTTGAAACCAAGAAGCTAGCTTGTCCTTATGAGTGGTCAGAGGTCTCTTTTAAAAGAGACATGTCACCATGCATGAGCGTACTCCACTACCATTCAAGCGTCTATAGCTCTGATGGAGGCTAACTCCATAGTCCATGACTTTTTTTTGATCTCTTAAGTTTTGGGGATGACTACCTAACCGTCTGACTAGAAATGTAGTACGATCCTTACAACCCAATTGATTAGTGGTGTGTGATGTAAAATATTTAGAGTTTTTGTTAGGGATTTTTCCCTACTCTTTCTTTTATTTTTGGAATTGTGATAGTGGTGAGAACCACTATTTTTATGGACTATGTTGCATGATGGGACTAGCAAGGATGACCCTTTTCACTTCAAGGTTCATACCAAGTATGGTGTTATCCCTCTTTGACACAAGATGTTTTTAAGATGTGAAATTGTGTTTGGTTCAAGAATGTTTTGGAGTCAATTCCCAAAACTCAAGATTTTCTTAGTGTATATGTGTAATGGTCCTAAAAGAACTTGACATGTATTTTGGAGGTTTCTTAAAACACTAGGAGTGGTTGAGTGATCGAAAACACCTAGGAATTGTGAATGTGGTTTGTGCTAATGGCAATTTGACTTGGTGGAATTGTGTGGATGACTTTGTGAAGGTGCCCCTGATTAAGGCAACATGACTTTTGTTGGACCAATTAAGACCTTGAACTTAATAAATGATCCCTAATATGAAATGTGAAATGTGGATGTGAATGCAATGTATGACATGCAATTTTGTGAAATGTAATATGAAATGTGGGTGAATGCATTGTTTTTGGAATGTGGATGCAAGTGAAATGCAATGTTATGAATGAAGTGTATGCAAATATTTTTGTGTATTAGCCATGTATATATACATATATAGTAATCAAATCATGCATAGAATGCTCTCAAGTGTATAACATTAAGTGGTTTGGGTTCTTCCTCTCCCTCTAGACTAGCAAGTCTATAAGTACCATTACCCACTCTTTGTGTAATAATGTATGGACCTAACCAATTAGCCATGAATTTATCATGAAGATGCAGTAATGCATTGGTATTTTGTTGGTTCTCTTTAAGGACAAGATCTCCTACTTGGAATTCATGTAGATGGACTTTGGTATTGTAAGCATGTTTGAGGTGGTCTTGATAAACTCGTAAATGCTCTAAAGCATTGACTCACCTCTCATCAAGAAGTGTGAGTTGGTCAAGATGTGCTTGTCTAGTAGTGTCATCATCTATGAATTCTTGCAAAGAAATTTGCAAGGAAGGGATCTCGAGCTCAAGAGGCATGATTGCTTCGGCTCCATAGACCAATGAAAATGGTGTTGCCCCTGTAGGTGTGTGGATGCTTGTTCGATAAGCCCATAATGCCAAGGGAATTTGTGTATGCCAATCTCTATGATTTTCTTTGACAAGTTTCTTGAGAATAGCAACTAAGGTCTTGTTGGAAGCTTCAGCTTGTCCATTTTCTTGTGGGTAATAAGGAGTCGAGAAACTATGTTGAATGTTATATTTCTCACAAAGTGCTCGAACATCCTTGTTCTTGAAAGACTTGCCATTGTCTGAAATGATTTTTGAGGGGATACCAAAATGATAAATGATATGATGAAGTATAAACTCCACAATTCTAGGTCCTATCATGTTGGTTAGAGGAATTGCCTCAACCCACTTTGTGAAGTATTCAGTGGTTGTGATAATGAATGTATGTTGTCCCAAGGAAGGAGGTGAAATTTTACCAATTAGATCTAGGCCCCATTGTGAAAAGGGCCAAAGGCTTTGAATAGGCTGTAAAGCTTGTGATGGTACATGAGTTAAATTAGCATGTTCTTGGCACTTTTTGCAATGTTTGACATATGTGCAACAATCACGTTCCATTGTGGGCCAATAATAACCCATGCATAAAATACGCTTTGCAATGGCCATTCCACTAAAATGACCACCACAAGTACCATCATGGGCTTCATATATGGCTCTTTGAGCCTCACTAGCCTCGAGACAATGAAGGAGGACTCCATCATAACCATGTTTATACAACACGTCCCCCAAGAGAATGAAATGAGCTACCTTTTTCTTGAAAGTGCATTTGGCAGTTCGAGACATATCATATGGGAGTGTTCCAAACTTGAGAAAGGCTACTATTTGGCTTGACCAAGGCTCATATGAATCCGATTGGATAAAGCAAACATCCTTTTCATCTTTTGACTCAACATGGGAAATTGTATATTTAGAGACTATTGAAATGATAAGGGGTTGTACCTCTCCAAAGGAGTCTTTTGGAATCAATGATCCAAGGGAGGCCATCACATCTACAAATCTATTAGTCGAACATGGCAAGCTATTGATTTCATACCAATCAAACTTAGAGAGCAATTTCATTGCTACTTCATGATAAAGCTTAATGGTAGGTTCTTTGCATTGGTATTCTCCATTGATTTGCTTGACGACAAGTTGAGAATCACCAAATATCCTAATACGCTTAATGCTCATAGCTATAGCTGATTGAAGACCTAAGATTAAGGCTTCATACTCTATAGTGTTGTTTGTGCATTGGAAGTCAAGTTTGAATGACAAGGGGATAGGTACCCCCTATGGTGTGTGAAATATGACTCCAGCACCTTGACCTTTCACGCACTTAGAGCCATCAAATAATAATGTGATATCGATATCTTCCTCTGGAATGACATCTTCTTCTTGCTCAATGATAACAAATACCAAATCATCTGGGAGCTCAATAATCAAAGGATGATCACTAGGTAGTGGAGCTTCCACAAGTTGATCAGCTATTACCTGACCTTTAATGGATTTTTGGCTAATGAATTCCAAGTCAAATTCAGTGAGGAGCATTATCCATTTAGCGGTGTGGGTATTATTGTAAGTGCGGGATATCATGTAACATAGAGGATTTTCTCTAGCTATGACATATGTTGTGTGGCTAAGCATGTAATGTCAAAGTTTCTTAGTGGTAAAAACCACTTCTAAGCATAATTTTTCTACATAAGCGTATTTAGTTTCATAGCTTACCAATGTTCGACTAATGTAGTAGACAACTTGCTCTCGATTTTGTTCATTCTTTTGTGCAAGCATTGTCCCTAATGCAAAGTCCATTGTTGAGATATAAAGATAAAATGGGACCCCTAGATGAGGAGGAGCTAAGACTGGCAGAGAAGCTAGGTATTTCTTAATGTCATCGAAGGCTTTTTGACATTCATCTATCCAAGAGAATGGCACCCCCTTTTGTAGTAGGTGATTGAATGACCTACATTTGTCAGAAAGTTGCACAATAAAATGATGGATTGATTGGATATTTCCTTGTAAACTATGCAATTCCTTTAAGTTAGTTGGGGGAGGCATCTCCAAGATAGCCTTGACCTTGTTAGGGTCCACCTCAATGCCTCTTTTGGAGATAATGAATCCTAGAAGTTTGCCCGAGGTAACACCAAAGACACATTTCTTGGGATTCAACCTTACATTATGCTCTAGGAGTCGGTCAAAAACTTTCTCCAATACACCAATATGTTCTTGTCGAGTTTTGGATTTAGCCAAGAGATCATCCACATAGTCTTCGATAATCTTATGCATGTAGTCATGGAAAATGTATGTCATGGCATGTTGATAAGTGGCACCTACATTTTTGAGGCCAAAGGGCATCACCTTGTAACAAAAAGTTCCCCAAGGTGTAGTGAATGTTGTTTTGTGTTGGTCATCAGGATTTATTCAAATTTGGTTGTATCCTAAAAATCATCCATGAGTGAAAGCATTTCATGGCCAGCATAGGTATCGACAAGAGTATCAATGTTTGGGAGAGGGAAGTCATCCTTAGGATATGCTTTGTTAAGATCTCGAAAGTTAGTGCATATGCGTATCACCCCGTTAGGCTTACGAATGGGTACCATGTTTGAGAGCCACTCAGGATAGTCGATAGGAACTATGAAGTTCACGTCTAAGAGTTTTTGAAGCTCTATTTTTACCAAGAGGGCCATGGTAGGATGCATTCTCCTAAGTTTTTGTTTGATCGGCTTAGCATCAGGCTGTAAGGTGAGATTATGGACAACCAAACTAGGGTCAAGACCAGGCATGTCCTTATAGGACCATGCAAATATACCCTTCTTCCTCTTGAGGAGAGCAATAAATTGCTCTTGTTCATCGGGTGATAAAATTTTGCCAAGCTTGACAATTTGGGGATTGTCTTTGTCTAAACTAAGGTCCACATCGATAGTATCTTCAATAGACATGTGGGAACCTTCCTCAAGTTGATGGGGTGTAGGGATCAGATGAATGTCATCTAAGATGTCATCAAACTCTTCTGGCTTATCCTCATCTATTTTTCCTAGAAAACCTCGGGATCCAAAGGTGAAGGTGAAGGTGAAGGTGGAGGGGATGGAGGAATGTAGTTGGTGGAAGCCCTTAACAATTCCTTGGATAAGATAAATTTGGCAAAGGATGGAGGTGAGGAAATCTGATCCATATCAATGAGACTTATGTCAATTGGAATTGGCTTAGCTGGATCGTATGGATTATGGAGTGGGGTAAATAAATCAATAGGATTCATGTTGACTTATGGGCAAGGTGAATGAGGTTGGATGGAATGGATGGAACTTAAGAATCGATGCTAGGGGTTTGGTTAACCTGAATAACAACAAGCAACACAAATAAATGCATTTGTCTAAATGATATGTACATATGCAATGTAAAGAATAAAAATTTTTTGATTTTTATTTTTTTTTGGTAGTGGTGAAAACCACTATTTTTGTGTTATGTACATATGTTACAAGTTTGGCTTATGGAATGGCTTAATGGAATGGAGGTGGTGGTTCACCGGTAGGGGCGGCTCACTCTTGTGGAAGAAGCAAGTGAAAGATGGGCTCATGGATGGGGAACATGTTGAGATAAAACTCATCTTGTTTAGTATGGGGAATGATGGGCTCCGATTCTTCTTCAGATTCATCTAAAATTATCGATATAAGTTCGAATTCTTCATAGATTTCCTCATCAAAATTATTGGGATGGAGGGCTTCTTCTCTTGAATTGAGATTAAGCCTTTGGAAGGCTTGTTCAAGAGAAGAGGTGGTGGAAAGTGGGTGGTAACCTAGACCTGAATGGTCATGCACCTCTTGATATGGAACATCGATAGGTTGATGCACTCCTTATTCATGCAATCCTAGGCCATGGCCTTGCCAATTGATAATGTGGAAATATCGATATGGAAATCTTGACATGTTTGGAATATTGGCAAGAATCGGTTCTTTGGGTTCTTCTATGGGAGCTGGACTTGATGAAGATTCAATCCCCCCATATACAAAATTTATGCTATTTGGAGTTGAACCCATGTTATAGACTACTCCTATTGCTAAAGGTGGGTCACGTGGGTGACCAAAATCCTTAGCACTAGGGATGGTGAGGGGCGTGATGGTGATGTCTTGGACCACGTATTCACCAATACTAGGATTAGTGAGGTGGACCTCGACTTGGGATGACATGGGAGGATTATGGTCAGGTGATGGATCAAGAAATGGTGGAAATGGAGATATCTCACAATCTATCAATTCGACTTGTGAAACATTAGGTGATGGCGATGGATTGGATTGGGAAGGTTGCTGAGTGGATGATGATGATGTGGATGGCAATGATGTTGATGATGTGGACTGACTATGACCACATGTGCATGTAGTCAATGATGATGATGATGGGGGTGTGGAAGTTTGATGAGGGTTGGTGATAGGGAGCTCTTCAGGAATGGGATCCTTTGATGAAGAGATTGGTGAAGTGGTGGATGGATTGGATGATGGTGAAAGAAAAAGGTGAGTGGAAGGAAGCATGGACTCATAAGGATTTGAGATGAAATTGCAATACTTAAATGGCTCGACGTCCATCGGTATGCAATGTACTTATCCCTCATGAATATATTTCAAACATTGATGTAGTATTGAAGGGACACATCTCATTTCCCTCATCCAAGGTCTTCCAAGGAGTACATTGTATGCCATGGATCCTTCCAAGATGTGAAACATTGTGTGCAATATTTTAGCCCCTACTTCGATGGGTAAAATAATAGTGCCAACTATGGAACACAAAGCATCATTGAATGCTTTGAGGGTGAAGGATGACTTGGTGATGTGAGATGGAGGAAGGTTCAAATGATGAAGAGCGGATGTGGTGATGATGTTGATAGAGGAACCAATATCAATTAGGACTCTTTTAAAAGGCTTCTTGTCAATTAGAGCCATGATATGCAATGGAGGGTCTACTGATTTCGATGAGATTGGCTTAATCTCAAAGTCATAGAATGTGATGGAAGGCTCCATGCATGTTTGGATGCTCCCCATAAAGTTGTTGAAGGCATTAGGATCTTGTGATTGCAATTCGATGGATTTCAAAATATCCATTAATGCCTCATGATGTGGAGGAGATTTTTGGATTAACTCATAGATTGATAATTTGGTGGAAGCTATTTTTAGACTTGTAGTTAGTCGGCTACTCAATGAGATGATTGGTCGAGGTGGATGATTGATGGGTGGATTTGGAGGATTCGATTGACTAGGGATATGGATGGGTGATGAAGGATTGGGGGAAACTTGGATGGGTGGTGATGTAGAAGGTTGTGACACACTTGCTTGAGGTGGTTGCCTTTGTTGGTTATTCCTTTGACCTCTAGTGACCACATGAATGGCCCCTACAAACCCTTGGTATTGTTGAATGTGATTGACTTGATTAGGAGGAGTTTTGGTGTTAGCTCCCCCTACATTTGGTTGCACCTCCTCATGATGAGGAAGTGGTGTTTGAAATATACCAAGGTTTTGGTTTTGTTGAGCGAGGGGATTATCAAGCTTGATCACCCCCAAGTCAATGAGATCTTGGACTATGTCTTTAAACACATGGTAATTGTTAATGTCATGCCCATTTTGCCTATGATAAGGATAAAATAGATGTTCTCGATAATGTTTCCCATGTTTGGCGGGATCATCCGATCTAATGTCGGGCAAAGCAAGTTTATTTATCTCATACAACCTTCTAAAAATGGAAGCATATGACTCGGCTAAAGGTGTATATTGGTGATTTTGTCAGATAGACTATCATCGAGGATGGTTTTCCATAGTTGGCACTATGTTTTGCACTGTTGGAGCTTGTGTTGTTGAGGGGACTGCATGATATGAAATTTGTTGTGGTGTTTGTTGCATAGGTTGTTGTTGAGCCATTACCGATTGGCTCATGACCACTTGATTAACTTGATTGGATTGGGTGGCTGGGGTAGCCTATGTTGATTTTTGTTGGCCAAAATAGTTGCTTTTGTATTGGCCCTTGTTTTGCCATTCTTTCTTTTTAGGCTTAAATATGCCTTCTTGGATTTTGATATCCTCAATGACACTAGCCTGAGCTAAAGCTTCTTCAAATGATTGATAAGTTCATAGTTGGAGCATCCAAGAGATAGGTTTTAAGAAAATCTTGGTGAATAACTTAATTAGCTCATCCATTGGTAGGGTGAATGGCAATTTAGTGATGATAACCCTCCAATGGTTTCTAAAATCATAGATAGATTCATCATCATGTTGCCTTAAAGCATAGACATCAGATAATGAGATCTTATTTTTAACATTTAGGATGAAACGATCAAAGAATTGATCAATCAATTGCTCAAAAGTATAGATACTATGGCTTGGCAATTGATTGTACCATTCTATGGCATCCCCTCCTAATGTTTGAGGAAAATTTTGAAGCATGAGAGCATTGTCATTTTGAATTCTAAAGTATGCATGAACAAAGGTGCTCACATGTTCTTTGGGATCCTCAGTTCCCTTAAATTTGTCAAACTTAGGTATCATAAAGTCTTTCGGATATGGCGGTGATGGTACCGAAGGATGAATTGGTTGATTGATCAATTGGCGTAAGGTTGGTTTCTGGTTTGAAAAACTAGGAGTAAATTGCATCAATTGATCTATTTGTTTCTGCATGGCCTTAATTCGAGGGTCTTCCTTAGGAATGTGGAAGCCCTAAATTACCTGATGATTTTGTGGTGGTGGAGAAATATTGTGGAGTGACTAAGTGATGAGGAGATTGGTAATGATGGCTAGGTGAATTTGATGGAATTTGATGAATGGGAGATTGTTGATGAAAATATGGGGAATTATGGAATGATGTTGATGGATGAAGGTTATGGCTAGGTTGGCCAATGGGAATAGGATGGGTAATGGTATGGCTTGGTGGGGGAATAGGGATAGAAACCATAGAATATTATGGTGCCCATGATGGACCCTGGTTGACAAGGATAGTCTGAGTAGAGTTATGTAAAGGCTTAGGGTTTACCTGTACTTGTTGTTGAGCATTTTGATATTATCTAAGCAATTTGTTTAGGTGTTCCCATGCCTCACTAATCTCTCTATCAGAGGCTAAGGGTATGGAGGTAGATGGTATGGAAGATGTGGCTTGGGTACAAGTTACACTAGGTATGGCAACTTGTGAGGTTGGAACTTGTGAAGCAACATTGACATGTGCTTCATACAAGGGGTTGGTGTAAGTGGAGGTATATGAGGTGCTAGGAGCACATGAAGGTTGGGGAATGGACATATGGGAAGAAGGTGCAACTGATGCCTCAAAAAGAGGGTTAGTATACACCTAGGTAAATGTGGATGGGGGTTGGGAATAAATAGGCTCTTGTTATAAAGTAGAATCCTATCTAGGTGAATTGGGAATGGACTCTAAGACATAACTAGAAGACTTCATGAAAGCTTCTACTCTTGCCATGTCTATATGGGTAATGTGATTGTCTATGGTAGGGGAGGTTGACTCCTCTTGGGGCATGGCCATATGGAAGGTTGTGGATGGTAAGGAATGTGAGGGACCTATAGATAAATCTTCTTGTGTCACATTCAGGGAATCTACCACATAAGTGGTGGGGAAGGTGGATGAAGGTTCCATTAAGTTATCTTGACTTATAGATTTCTTTTGGTTTCTAGTTAATACCATAAGAAAATAAATCAAAATACAGATTAAACTATCAAATGTAACACAAAACTAAAATATTTAAGGAGCAAAAAGGAAACAAATAACCAATGCTAAGTTTCAACCAGTGTGGCTTACCTTGTTCATTGATTATCTCCTTTTAATGTGTATTCATTTTAGGTGTCAGTCTTGTGTGTTTTGATGTTCTAATATTACTTAATGAAACAAAGGTAAAAACTATGGTGAAGATAGGGCAATGAGATTCTTGTTGGTGATGAAATCCAACAAGTTTGCTCGGGGGTATCCTATGGTTTCTATGGGTAGATATTGGTGGATGGAGATGAATGCCACCATCACCAAATCTCAAGCAATGGTTGGTGATGAAATCCAACCACTACTATTTTGAGTGAAACGTGTTGTGTGTGAATTGTTCCTTTTAAAGTTTCTATTTATTAATGTGGACAAACAATGTTAGGAGCAACTAATTTCATAAATCTAAATTAGAATCCAACAAGAGAATGCCAATTTCTCCAAAGGGTGTGAAGTACACCGCTTAAGACCCCTTGTCAAAGACAATCGGAGGGTTCATCCACCCCTCTTCCTGGAATCACCCAATGGTAGGAATAATCTTGGCACCCTAATGATGTTCCTACTTAGATAGATAAAAGAAGGTACTTCTAACCCTAAAATGCAACTCTAATTTATGCAAATTCTCAATTCAAATGCAATCAAAATGCAACATTTTATATTTGTGAATACATCAAAAATATAAACCCTAATTGGAATGTGTGAATGGATGCAAAAAACCTAAAATGCAAACTAGAATGAATTATTTTCCATATTACTTAATGATTGTTCATTTTATTTGGAATCTGAAAAATACATCAAAGAACCCAAAATACGTAAAAATAGAAACTTGGATTTTAGATAGTAGACTTACTGGACAACCTATGTATCTTCTCCAAATCATTATAAAATATAGTTGGGTACTTTTGATACTAGGATTTTGGAATACCTCCAGGTATTTTTGGATGATCCTCGAGTGTCATAGTGCATTCGTGCACCTCCTACAATTTTTTGCAACTCCTCAAAAACCCTAACGGGCAAAAAATGCGTGATTTGCACTTCTAAAAATCTACAAAATAAGACAACAAATAACAAGTTAGAATTCAATATAAATCATAAAATGAAACCCTTAGGGGGTCCCACCATGATCACCATTTGTAGAGCTAAAAATATGACACCAAACAATGCTAAATAAAATAGAATTCAAATAAACCAGATATTGCACAACAAATGAGATTTATATTAAATGGGGGAGCCTAAAAACTCCATTGTTACAATAATGGATTTAAGAATCCTCTTTGATACAATTTTTACAAATATTTCTAGGGTTCTTTAAAACCCTAGCTACAATAAATGGTGGTGTCTTCAGTTGTGTCTTTGCTCCCAATAGGTGTGAGTGGGCTTCTATGTATCCGATGTCGGGCCACTCCAGCTTAATCAACTATCCAATGCTTTTGATATACTATCTAATCTGCACACAAAGAAACACAAGAGAGTTAGTAATAATAATGAGGGCTCCACTATGTGAGCCCTCAAAAATCACAACTAAAACCCTAGCTATAATAATATGAAATGTGAATAAAATTAAATAATATGAAATATGACAAAATAAAATAGATTTACCTTGCTCCTTGCTTGTTGTTATTGATGGTTGGATCTGTTGTAGGTTGATGGTGAGGGTGTGCCCTAGCGACACTAAGGATTTTTAAATAGGGCTTTAAAATGTGTAGGGCTCTAGAGAGTGGAGAAGGGGTGGAGAGAGAGGAGAGTGTAGGGTGCTGAGATGTGGAAAGAGTAGTAGAGCGCTTGTAGAGAGTAGCAAGATGCTTGGGAGGTCAGATCAGATCTGTAGAAGTAGATCAGATGAAGGTGAAGGATGCGACGATGGTGATGGTGAGCGAGGGAATAGGAATATGATGGATGGAGTGGGGCTAGGGCACAAAGGCTGGGTTGGAACTCTAAGGCACTTTGAAAGCTCAGGGAACCTTAGGGAACTCAGGGTATTCAATCAACAAAAACTTAGGGGTTGAGCCATCAAAATGGCTCCTATTTATAATCCAACCTAGGGCATGCTAGGGTTTCAATGACACTAATCGTGTGGTTGAGATTAAAGCATATCTAAGGGTGGATATTAAATTTAGGGTGTGGCATGGATTGAGGTGGATGGATGGATGAGATTAAATGAAATCGGATGGCTAGGATTAATTTATTTATATAAATATATATAAAATATTATTATTTAAATATATATAATAAATATATATAAATAATGGGAAAAAATGGTGGGAAGGCTAGGATGGAGGACAAGTGGCTATGTTTTGGTGGTGGAGATGGTGGGAAAGCATGGATGGAGGACAAGTGGCTAGATTTTGGTGTCTACACCATCAAATTATACAATTTGTTATTTTTATGCTCAATTAGATGCTAGGGTTTATGTTACTATAGTTAAGACTTGAGTTAATACTTTATTACTATAAATGTGAGTTGAAGATCACTTGTAAAGGATCCTTTTGGTTGTCTTTAGAATTACACTTGCTCTTTTTTTTAATTGGTAACAGGGGTTTTGAAAGGGTCTCGTCTTGTTTGTGCTCTAGTCCTTCGTTGCTCCTCCTTTCATCCAAACCTTGGTTGATAGATATTTACAATTTTATTTTTCGTGACTTGAAAAATCGTCACTACCCTTGTTCTATATGATTGATTTCACAAGGTTGTATCTCCCTTAATACCGCTCAGATTCCTTTATATGACCACTCAATCTAAAGCTCTTCAAATTTTGCACAAATTGATCCAAGAATCATCTGAATTGGGTAACCCTTTTCAAAGAAATATCTTCTAAAAGATGAGACGTTTTTCAAGAAAAAATTATCCTAACACTACCCTAGTTTCAAATGGTTGTCTTCACATGGTCATATCTCACTCATTACTGATTGGATTCTTTTGAATGACCACTCACTTCTAAGATTTTTTAATTTTGCATAAAATGTCACAAGAATCATGTGAATCAAAAAACTCTATGTAAAGATATGGTTCTTGAAAGATGATTTGTTTTTCGAAAAAAATTGCCCTAGCCCCATCTCCTTCTAATGAAAAATAAATCCAATTTTATTAATTAATGTATTTTTAATTAAAAATCAAATGAAATTAGTTTAATTAATTAAATTCCACAACTTTCATGGAAGAGATCTAAATTCAAATCTTGATAAGTAATATATATATATATATATATATATATATATATATATATATATATATATATATATATATATTTTATATAATTGTCAAGTTATTGTTATACCACTATGTGATCACGATGTAATTTGAGAAAGTTTGTGATTAGATATTTTTGAATCCTTTCTATTTGCCTCCATTTTGCATTTGTTGTGCCACTAGCCCACACCTCACAACCATACAACAAAACCGGTGTAACAAGTAGGCCAAATAAGACCTTGGTGGTCTTCCAGTCCTACAACTCGGCATTCCTACACCTGTTTTGAAGTGCATATAGTGCTCTCCAACCACTTTGAGTTCTTTTCATCCTACATGTATTCCAATTAAGTTTGTCATGAAAGTCTATGCCCAGGTATTTGTATTCTACTACTACATCAAGCGGTTCTCCTGCAAACTGAAATTTGAGTTGTTGCTTCTTTTTTGCTAAAAAAACATAATTTTTGTTTTGCTCGTGTTCACCTGCATCCCAACTTCTTTACAAAAGAGTTCTACAGCTTGAAGGTGATATTCTAGATCTTTGGTTGTTTTGGCCACAAGAATTACATCATCCGCATACATGAGGAGTTTTACCACATATTTGGCTAAATGCACACCCTCTCCCCCAAATTTGTTTATCCATTCTTCTAACTTGTCAATGTATAGCCCAAATAAGGTCGGATATAGAGGGCAACCTTGTTTTACACCTATGTCACTACCGAAACATTCAGATAACCCTTCCTGTGTTCTGATTCTAGCCTTTACATGCTCATATAGTTTATGAACTGATGCCCTGTAGTGAATTGGAACCTCTAGCTCTTCCATTCTGCTCCATAATTTTTTCCTTGGCACTGTGTCAAATGCCTTTTTGAAGTCTACAAAACAACAAAAAGCCTCCTCTTTTTGGTCCCATATTTTTTCCACTATGTGTCTAAGCGTGATACAGTGATCAATAGTTGAGTGCTTGTGCCTAAAACCTGCTTGCCCCTTTGCTCTCTTTCCCTTTTCTTCTGCTCATATGTTGATCCTACGCTCTATCATACTCCCAAACAACTTTGCAAAGAGAGGGTTGATCACGATAGTTCGATAGTTTGAGGGATTATTTACATCTCTACTTTTAAACAAAGGAATGGTCAAGCTAGTTGTCCACTCAGTAGGGAAGCCATTTTGTATGACCTCATTGAAAATTTCTTTTATTTGCGGTGCCAAGATATCTACCCCCCATTTTATATGCTCTGCTTGAAGATTGTCTATGTAATATGATAATACGAGTTGGGCTTGCTTCAATCTCATATAACCCCTCTCTATATCAATTGATATTAGTTTAATTAATTAAATTCCTGACTTTCAAGAAGAAACTATTTGATCATTGACGCAATCCACATAAGATCTGATTCAATTCCATATGACAATAAAAAAAGTTTATCATTATCAAATGATAGTGATTCAATAATTTAATTACCAAAGATAAATCCATTGGTAATTATTGAGTGCTTGTTAGTGGATTGTCTTGGATTGATTTTCTAGATGGTAGATGGTCGGGTCTTGTTGACTTTGTCTTTAGCCAATGGGCTGGGGTCTATAGAGGTTCCTAAACAACCCCAAAAAGATTAAAAACATAAACAACTAAATTTCTTAACTTTCAAGAAAAAAATCAAAATTCAAATCTTAGTAAATAATTATTACACAATTACCAAACTAAAATTCAATTCTTAGTAAATAAATTTTACACAATTAAAAAAAAAAAAACAAATATTTTACCATCATTAATAAATATGCATTTTCTTTTATTAAAATGAATAATTATAAAGGTAGTAGTATGATCCTCTAAGTGTGCTAGATCAACAATAATTGGTGGTTTCTTTCACGCTGGATCAACAGTAACGGTACCAAACTCTACCGATTTGTGGTCCCCTTCACGCTGGATCACAACGAGGTAGAATAAGTTTGGTAAAAGCAACCCATGTAGTTTGAACCCGATTGTGATCCCAATACAAACTCAAACCGAGGTTAGACCAAAAAAAAACAAAACAAAAAACGTGAAGAAAAAGGACTCTCGCGAATAGTTATCTACGCCACGTATAAAATGGTGCCGCCCACACTGGAAGAGAAATCCTTATTGTTTTTAATTTTTAAACATTAATATAAATATTTAAAATATATAAAATTATATAATATTATTAAATATTAAAAAAAGTCGAAGCCTTAACCTGCGTCTGTCTCAAGTATAAGTTCCTGATTTAAATCCTAAAGCTATCTAAACATTGGTCCTCTAGAGAAACCTTCAATCGCCTGGTCGGGTCCCTGTTGATCTCCAGTATCTCTTGAATTTCATGGCTTCTCTTGGGAAAGAGCATGGCTCCGTATAAGTAATTGCAGGGAAGGGAAGGCAAGGAAACCCTATTCCCTTGCATTTGATTTCAAGGAAGGAGATTTAGGATTTTTATTTTTTGGATCAAATTTCTATGTGAATACAAATATTTCAAAATCCAACGTATTTTTTCATATTTTTTTGTAACATTTTTTATAATACCAAAACTCTTTTTATTGTCTGTGCATTGCATCTTAATATTTCCAAAACTTCGTTTTATCATAGTTTACCACAAGAATATATGAAAAGACGTTAATGTTATAATAAATCAAACATTACCAATGGAAAATATTAAAGTAAATCTTAATCATTATTTGATTTAAGTAGTCAACATTTCCTTGTGAGCGTCAACTAAACTTACCACTTTCTCTAACCATGAAAAAAAGAATTTAACTTCATGATCCTAAAATAAAACCCCTCTATTGGCTAGCTTATCTATTTGTTTCCTTCCCTTAACATATGTGTAAAATTGATTTCTTCAAACTCTATAGCAAGATCTTGTATTTCGACAATTATCTCTTAGATATTCTATGAAGCCTTTGCTTTCCTCAAAATTGCATTTATTACTATTAGTGAATCACCTTCCATCCATACTCTATTCTATTTTATTTGTCTACATATTTTTAACCCTTCCAAAGCCACTCAAGCTTCAACTTCACTATTTGTTTTAAATCTACTATTGAAAGCATAATGAGACAAAATATCTCCCTTATTATTTCTAATTACTCCTCCTCCACTTGTTCTTGGATTTCCTTTAGATGCTCTATCAAAATTCAATTTGACTAACTCCACTTATGGTGATTTTCGCTTTATATTCTTTGCCTTCTTTTTGTTTCTCTTGTACCCAACATCATAATTCCATGTGATGACTTGACTCCATCTATCAAGGCTCTCTGCTTCAAGAATAGGGATTGGGTGACTTGATAGGGTTGGTTTAGAATCCTCTATGGATAAATAAACATTCCTTTTCATTACCTCTAAATTGTTTTTCTTTCCTTTAAATACTCTTCTATTCCTTTCCAACCATATAGCCCAAATAATTGTATCTTTTGATATATTCTAATTTTTTTTATAAAACCTCACTTTTAAAAGTGCTCTATCATTTGGTTAACCATTCTTCAACTCTTTCATTTATCACCATGCATTTATCAAACATATTAAGAATCCATTGCCATAGTTTCTAGACTATTGAGTAGTGTCCCGAGAGATGGTCTATCTCCTCTTTTTTACAGAGAATGCATTGCAAAGGGTCATGAAAACCCCTTCTCATAAGGTTATCCTAGGATAAAATTCTTCTATGACCTACTAGCCAAACAAACATTTTGACTTTAGAAATTCTTGGGTTATCCCAAATATCTTTCCATATTTTTGTGGTATTCCTATTTTATTGGTGCTTTACATTATATCTGCTTCTTGTTGTGTATTCTCTCAAGCTATTCAACTCTCAAATTAGCTTATCCTCAACTCCCCTCAAAATAATTACTACTATTATTTTTCTACTCTACTATCGCCTAGGATTAATGTCTTGTAGACTTGTAAAAAAACTCATTGTTTTAGTATCTTCCTTCCTAATCCTTGTACATTAAATTTGAAATCCTATCACCATCTTGGTCTTGAAGTAATCACATCTATGGTTTCAAAATTGAGTCTAGATTGAGTGGTTTATTATCACACCAAGTGTTCATCAAAATAGTGTAGAACCATCTTGTAGTGATAATACAATAAATATTAAGCTTGGGTCATTGGGCTCAACATACTTAGAAGAATTCTTTCCCATTGTCTTTGAATCTCTTTGTACAATCTCCAAATTACTTTTACCCTAAGAGCTAAGTTTGCATCCATAAAGACTCTTTAGTCGAGAACTCCCCTAGTTTTCTCATCACATACCTTGCTTTATTTCACCAAAGGAAATTTCCTTTTATCATGTAATCGTGACCACAAAAATGACTGCATAGTATAGGTTATTATTATTTTTCTATTTATTTTGGTATAGTATACAAGGATGTATAATATGTTGGAATGGCCTGTAAGATTGATTTAATTAGTTATACTCTTCTTGCTAAAATAACCATCTACTTTTTTATGTCGGTAGTTTAATCTAAACTTTACTTATAATTGGATTCCAATATTTTATTCTCATTCTCCCTTCAAATAAGGTCATCCCTAGATAAGTTGTTGGTAAATTTACCTTAATTTTAAGTAACCTGCATATCCCTTCTTTGATTCTAACTAGAGTTTTTAGGAAGTGAATTTTGGGTTTTGTTCTATTAAATTTCTACCTTGATGCTCTTTCATATTTCTTTAATAAGTTATTCAAGGTTTTGACCTCATTTATCTATGCCCTCCCAAAAAGGGTTGTATCATCTATAAACTGTTGATGGACAATGTTATCGATGTTATTACTATCCTTAAGTCCACTTATTAGCCCATATTTGTTAGCCTTCTTCAAGATCCTACCCAATACCTCTGCCATAATAATGAAAAAATGGTGATAGAGGATCTCCCTGTCTAAGACCTCTCTTGGATTTAAATGATTTTGTTACTAACCTACTAACTAGCACTGAATATGATACTGCAAAGATACAAGCTTTAACCCATCTAACCCATTTCTTTCCAAATCTAAATTTTTCTAATACTACAAAAAAGAAATTCACATTTAACCCTGTCAAGTTTTAAGACCATTGCTCTCTCTTTTCTTGAAGTTGTTGAATGCATAACTTCATAAGCTACTATGATCGTGTCCAGAATTGTCTCCCTTTCACAAATCCTCCTTGCTCTTCTAAAATAATTTTGTCTAACAATGGTCTTAACTGATTTGCCATCACTTTGGAGATTATCTTATATGCCATATTACATAGGCTTATGGACCTAAATGAATCAAACAATTCTATGTTCTTTTTTTTGGAATTAGGGTAAGAGATGTTACATTTATTTTATAAGGTATGTATTATTTTACCCTAGACTATTCCATTGCCACTAATAAATAATCCTTCACTATATCCCAAATATGTTGATAGAAAATTATAGAGAGACCATTTGAGCCTAGGGATTTATCCTTATCAAAAGAGAAAAGAGCTAAATGAACTTCTTCTAGAGTAATAGGCTCCATCAATTTTCTATTGTCTTCATTTGTTATAACTGAAGGTACTTCTTGTAGTAGTTTATCATTAAGAACTTCAAACTCCTCCAATCCTAGAATATTTTGGTAAAATAACCTTACCTCCTTTCTGATTTCACTTTGGTCTTCAATCCAAACCCCTTCTACTGATTTAATTATACTAATTCTAGATGTTGATCTTTGTACTATTGTCATCCTATGAAAAAATTGTGTTTTATCTCCTTTTAACCAAGTTTATCTTCATTTTAATCTCCAAAATTTCTCTTCCTTACTCAAAATATTATGATATTCACTAAGTAAATCCCTTTCCTCTAAGATTGGATTATTATGCTCACCTTTTTAAAAATTTGAAAGTTTCTCTTTTAGTTCTTATTTCTTCTAAAAAATATTTCCAAAAGTGTTCTTGTTCCATTCTTTTAATCTAGATATCATTGATTTAATTTGTTTTGGAAGTGTATACAACCCATCATTTCCTAAAGAATTCCACGTTTGCGCTATCATATCAATAAATTGAGGATGGTCTTCCCACATCTACTCATATTTAAAATATGATATATTTTTTAATTCACTTACCACCATTTTAACTCTTATTGGCTAGTGATATGAACCAATCCTTGTCAAGGTATTAATTTTAGCACAAGTTCCTTCATCTAGCCAATGATTTGAGAGTATGCATTTGTCTAATTTTTCTGCTATTAGGTTTTGGCCTCTCTTGTTGTTGGTCCATGTATAATTGTCCTCTTCAAAATCAACCTCCCATAGATTATTGTTTTGAATGAAAGCTAAGAAATATCTCATACTTTGGGTTATTTTCCTAATTCTCCTAAATTTTTCATCTAGCTTGGTTATGGCATTAAAATCTCCTATGATCATGAGTTGGGTTTCTTGGTATTTACTTCTCATAAAGGCTTCAATCCCACTTCATACTTCTAATATACCTGATTGAGTTGTAGGTCCATAGACATTGATAAGGATGAAACAAATATTTACAAAGTAGCATGTGACTAATGAGGCTACCCAATGCCTAGTTTTATGAATGGTTGCATAGGAGGTTCTAACAAAATTCCAACATGTTAGAATTTCCCTAACCACTCCTTTAGAATCCATAACATACCATTCACATCTTGCCCATATTGCTTTCATAGTTTTGAAAACTTCTTCCTTTGTTATTTTAGTTTCCTGGATATAAAGAATATCAGGCTTATTACATAAATACATGTCCTTGATACACCTCTTTTTTGAGAGGGCATTAGAACCCCTTATATCCTATGAGATGTTAATCATGTCTCATTAGGGGCTACTATCCTTGCTTGTGAATTACTAATATCCTCTTATTGTTTGATAAAGAGAAGTTCAACCAACTTAGATTGTGTTCCTTACTCCATGTTTGCTCTTGCTTCCCTAGCTTTCACTTGATAATTTGAGGGTTTTCCTCTTTTTGCCTTGCTTGTATAAGAAGTAGGTCTTATTATTCTATTCCTCAATATTATTTCACAACTTTCCTTTTCATTAGATTTATCCTCTCTTGGCTTTATAACAAAAGCTTTTGACTTGTCCTGCTCATTTTTTGGTATTTCCTTATTAATGGTAGAGGTATTAAGAATCTAACATTGTGTTTTCTCTACCACTTTTCTTCTCTTGAATGGTGCATGATACTTCAAGAGAGTCTTCAAAATCTAATGAGGCACATTCCTTAGGTTCAACAAGAATGTTCATCCCTAAATCAAGATCATATTGAATAGACGATTCCTTATTAATATTTTGATCTTATTGTATTGTGTACTTTAAGCTCTGATTTTCTTTTTCTTCATAGACTAAAGCCTCAAAAGAATTGGTATTTCTTCCAATATCCTTCCTTACTGGTCTCCACTATTTATTTACTTTCATATGTTTGGACCTATTTTTTGAAAGTTGAAAACCATCCTCATCCATATCCATTTGTAAGTTTCTCTTGTGGTTTTCTACATATGTTTATGTTGGACTCTTCTTAGGGCATGATCTCTCAATATGCCCCACCTCATGACATCTTCTACATCTAAAATATATAATTTCATATTTTGTGGTTTGGATCCACAACTTACCCCCATACTCAAGAATGATTGATTTTGGTAAAGGTTTACTTATATCAATCATGACCAATATTCGAGCATAAATAGCCAAGAATCTATCTTTTGTATTTTCTAAAATCTCAAGGAATTCTTCCAGAGTGTTTCCTATTGCCTTAAAGGTATCCATTTCCCAAAATTTAATGGGTAATCCATACATCATAACCTAGATTGGTACTAGGGATAAATTTATGTTTTTAGGTGCAAAGCCTTCATACCAAAGAGTAAGGAAGAGTCTTACTCTTCCCATTAACCAAGGATCCCCTTTTAGGATTCTATCTCTTTCCTCCCTAGAACAAAAAATGGCTAGGAAGAAACCCATTGGGAAGAAAGGATAGACTCACTCCTAGAGACTTCCAACTTCTCTCAATCTATTTTTTCAAGGCCAAAAACCCTACCCAAGACCCATTAAATTGATCAATAACTACATTGTCTTTGAGCAACAAGGATCACTACTATATAATGTCCTCACTAACCTCTACTACTAGGGATGATTCTAAGGATTTAGTTGTAAATTGGTCCGTGGAAAGGAAACTATAACTCAAAATCTACTAAAATTTACCAGTATATCCTATAGTGATTTTTTTGAAAATAAATCTATAATAATTTACATGCAAAACTTCTAAGATAATGAACGGGAAAAAAAACTTAGCTAAAAAATTATACGTCCAAACAAAATATCCTCTCTTGTTGATGCCCTAGCCCTTCATTGCTCCTCCCATATTCGAACCTTGGTTGATAGATATATGCAATTTTATTTTCAGTGACTTGAAAAATTGTCACTACCCTTGTTCTAGATGGTTGATTTCACAAGGTTGTATCTCCCTCAATACCGCTTGGATTCCTTCATATGACCACTCATTTTAAAGCTCTTCAAATTCTGCACAAATTGATCTAAGAATCATCTGAATTGGAAAACCCTTTGCAAAGAAATGTCTCCTAAAAGATGAGACATTTTTCAAGAAAACATTGCCCTAACGCTACTCTAGTTTCGAATGACTGTATTCACATGGTCATATCTCCCTCAATACTGATTGGATTTTTTTGAATGAACACTCACTTCTAAGCTTTTCAAATTTCACACAAAATGTCACAAGAATCATGCAAATAAAAAATTCTATGTGAAGATATGGCTGTTGAAATATGATTTGTTATTCGAAAAAAAAAAATTGCTCTAGTCCTGTCTTCTCCCAATGAAAAATAAATCAATTCTATTAATTAATGTATTTTTAATTAAAAATCAAATAAAATTAACTTAATCAATTAAATTCCAGACTTTCAAGGAAAAAATCTAAATTCAAATCTTATTAAATAATATATCCATAAAATATATGCATAATTGCCAAGCTATTGTA
This sequence comes from Wollemia nobilis, assembly GCA_028583015.1. NCBI lineage: Eukaryota > Viridiplantae > Streptophyta > Pinopsida > Araucariales > Araucariaceae > Wollemia > Wollemia nobilis. Next base: position 1,705,049 of record JAQPPZ010003021.1, on the reverse strand, counting down.
ATACCACTATGTGATCACGATGTAATATAAACTGGGTTTGTTTCAATCTCATATAACCCCCTATTTCTATATATCAATTAACATTAGTTTAATCGGTTAAATTCATCTTTCAAGAAGACACTTAGGTTCTAATATTGCCAAGTAATACATGTAGAACTATCAATTGTTATAATAACAACACTATTTGGTTATAACCTAATCCAGTGATTCAATCCGACATGACAATAAAAAAGGTTTATCATTATCAAATACTATAAATTCAATGATTAAATTTATCAAAGAGATAATCCATTCGTAATGGTTGAGTGCTTGTTGGTAGGTTGTCTTGGTTCGATTTTCTAGATGGTTGGATTTTGTTGACTTTGTCTTTACCCAGCAGACTAGGGTTTATAGAGGTTTTAAACAACCCAAAAAAATATTAAAAAATAAACAACTAAATTTCTTAACTTTTAAGAAAACATTCAAAATTTAAATCTTAGTAAATAATTATTACACAATTACCAAACTAAAATTCAAATATTAATAAATAAAATTTACACAATTACAAAGGTTTCAATAACCCATTTAAAGAAAAAACACATATTTTACCATCATGTATTTTTTTATTAAAACGAATAATTTCAAAGGTAGTAGTCTGATCTCTGAATCTTCTGAGTGCTCGTTGAGGATACAAAACCCAAGCCAGCGAGTAAAACCCAAGCGATTGGTGGTCCCCTTCACGCCGGATCAAAATAACGGTATGAAACCCGAAAGACTGTGGTCCCCTTCAACTCTCAGTCAACAATAATAAGGTAAACAATGAAACAGCTCCTATAATTTAAAGTTGCGACAAACTCTCTTATCCAACCTCAAACGGAGGTTAGACAAAAACGTGAAGAAAAGGGACTCTCGCGAATAGTTATCTACGCCACGTATAAAATGGTGCCGCCCACAATGGAAGAGAAATCCTTCTTGTTTTAAATTTTAAAATTTAAAATATTAATATAAATTTTAAAAAATTAAAAAATTAAAAAATATAATTAAATATAAAAAATTTCGAACCCTTAACCTGCGACTGTCTCAAGTATCAAGTTCCTGATTTAAATCCTAAAGCTTTCTAAACTTTGGTCCGCTAGAGGAACCTTCAATCGCCTGGTCGCGTCCCTGTTGATCTCCAGTTTCTCTTGAATTTCATGGCTTCTCTTGGAAAACAGCATGGCTCCCTATAAGTAATTGCAGGGAAGGGAAGGCAAGGAAACCCTATTCCCTTGCATTTAATTTCAGGAAAGGGAAGGAAAGGAAAGGAAAGGAAAGGGCTTAACAATGGCGGAAAGCGCGGTGCGGAACGGGCAAGAAGAAGAAGGGCGTGTCCGCCATATTATTCGCTTCTATGAAGATATTGCACGGGAACTGCGCCGCCAGAACCAGATGTTGTTGCCGCGCCATTCCGCAGGATCTCCTTCTTTTCTGTTGAAGAGATCGACGAGTGAGAGAGAGGCGTCGTTGATATTGGGAGCGCCCACTCCCTCTCATCTGTTAAAGAAGAGTTATTATTCGAACGGAGAAGGGGAGAGGGAGGAGTATTGCTGTAGCATCTGCGACGAAGGCTTGGATGACCCCGAAGAAGAGCAGGAGAAAAAACAGTTGGGGTGTCTGCATGTCTTCCATTACAAATGCATTTTAAGGTGGACTAAGCGAAGAAACACCTGCCCGCTATGCCGGCGGCCATTTGACTACCGCTCTCCTTATTATGTTGTTGCTTGATCATTCTTTCTGGAATAATTCGAGTTTGTTGTATACCCTGTTGTTCATCCCTGGTTACAACACAAAATTTGTCAATAACCCTATTTTCTCTCATAGAATTTATTTATTTTGTCAATGAGTTTGCAGGTTTTTATGAAGAATTTTGGTCTTACATGGATGAGTTTACAGGTTTTATGAAGAAATTCATCTCACATATTAAATGAGATTTGAACCTTGAACCTCTCAAAAAGAGGTGAAAGCTTTGGCCCTATTTAACTACTGCTCTCCTTATTATGTTATTGTTTGATCATTCTTTCTGTAGTAATTCAATTTTGTTGTATACTCTAGGATTGTAAAATAAACATTGTCAATATTTTTATGAAGGGTTTGAGTTTCCTTGGGATTTGAACTTTGGACCTCTTAAAGAGAGGTCAAAGTAAGAGGTCAAAGCTCTTATCAAGTTTCAAAGTTCCTTACAGTGAGTGAGATTTGAACCTTGAACCTTTGAACCTTGAACGATTCAAAAAGATGAAAAAACCCTTATCATCATGATTTAAACTATTTTAAATAAAAATTTAAAAATTATAATTATTTTTAATTTAATGTAAAATTTATAATATTAAAATTTAAGTAAATAAATAATAATTTTTATATTTTTAATCAAAATTTTCCATTTTTCATTTAATTTTATTATTGTTGAGAAACTTACCTTAACAATCAACCAGGTTTGGTAAACCGAAACTACCAAATCTGTGAAGCTTTAGACGCTTTCATTGTATGGTCATCATAATCTCCGCATAGGGTTTGGATGTTATTTATTTATCAAGATTGTAGGAGACAAAGCATAGGATTCTTTTATCTGTCCTATCAGATTTATTTATTTATAGTTTTATTTGTTTTTTAATTAATTAATTAATGGAATTTAAATGATAATAAGTTGATAATATATATGGATTTAAATGATTTTGAATATTATGGATGTATTTATATAGTTTGGTAGGGTTTATTTTGGGTCTCTTTCTTAAAAGTTAAGAAATTTAATTTATTTAGTTTAATGATACTTAATTTTTTTTTTCTATGGGATTGAAACAATGATACTTATTTATTTTTTTTAATAGGTTATATGGGATTGAAACAATGATACTTATTTATTTTTTTTAATAGGTTATATGGGATTGAAACAATGATACTTATTTTTTTTTCAATAGGTTATATAAGATTGAAACAGACCCTACCCTTATTACATCATCACCACATAGTGGTATTGCAACAAAGCTTGGATATTATTCATGTATTGTTTTGGCAAGATTTAAACTTGGATTTCCTCCTTGAAATGTTGAGGAATTTAACCCGTTGAGCTAATGTCACTTGATAAACAACAAAGCTTGGATATTATTCATGTATTGTTTTGGCAAGATTTAAACTTGGATTTCCTCCTTGAAATGTTGAGGAATTTAACCCGTTGAGCTAATGTCACTTGATAAACACTTAAATTTGTATTTAGATTTTTATTTATTTTTTAATTTGGTTAGTGTGAAAAACCCCTACTACCTACCGATGCTTAGGGTCGAGCATTCAAATCCCATCTATGACCCCTCGCGAGATCGAGAGCTAAACTTATCAATAGAGGATTAACACACAACCACACACAAACGTTGTGGTTTGAACCTTAGACCTCCCAAAGAAGAGCCAAAATACAAATAATTGCACTGTTCCCCGGGACGTATTTATAACTTATTATAAAGTTATTATTATAGTTTATTTGTTAATATAATTTACCTTTATAATAATATAATAAGATCAATCTCAAAAGGGATAGGCTGCTGGTTTGTAGCGAAAGAGTGCTTGCCAATAACAACTCCGGTTCAATTCAATTCCTTGGATAATCGAGTTTTTATTGTCTGTATTTAATCAACGGGCTAGGGTTTATAAAGGTTTCCTATGTCAAAATAAATAAATAAATAAATAAATAAATTTATTTATATTTATATTTATATTTATATTTGCATAGATATTATTATTATTTTTATTTGTACACCTTGAGTGGCCTTAATGGTGGAGACTTTAGAGCTTTAAATAAAGGTCAAAGGTTCAAACCCTATGGGGTAGGGTTGTATACCATGCTTCACATATTGGAGTATGGTTGAATAACCATATATTAGATAAACAACGAAAAGTACTCTACCTTTTACTTTTACCTTTATATGGGTTATGATTTATGATGAGGTTAAAAAAAATCACTTAGATCATATGTTGCTTTTTTAATGACTACTTTTTTTCTTTCCCTGGGAGAAAAAGGGGTTGTACTTACCCTTGACAAATCACAACTCTCTTCCTTTAGAGTTTGAGAATTTACAAGCAAATTTAATTCTTATCTTAATTGAGTTGATATAGATAGATACCTACATATTTTTTCATAACAAGTTTGATTTTTTATTTTAAAAGAAAAAGGTTTATATTATTTAATATAACAAAGAGATTACAAGTTGGCTAGGTGTGACAAGTGTCACAAGCAAAACCAAGGATGCATGTAGCCATAGCTAGAATCCCACAAGGGCAAGAATACCAATAAAATATCTTCCCCCACAAAGTCGGAAGAACTAGAACAAAGGAGTCCTTGGTCCACAATAGGTTGTAGAACAAACAAAGCCAATATTCTTAGTCTATGTGATCATATCTTAAGTTCTTAGAATTCTTGGTTTTAAAATTTCTTATGCGAGTTGAAGAAGGATGCAAAAGAAAGCTTTCATTGGCCTTTTTATCTGCGATATGGTTCTGCTTCCTAGGAATGTGATGTCAATTTTTTTTAGATTCTTATAGACTTGATTCAACAACTATCGAAGTAGAATATACTTGACCTCTTGTTTGCTAGAAATTAATTGTATGATCAATTTAGAGGCTCCATCAACTGAAAGGGTTTTGATGTTTTCTCTTGCTGCTAGAGTGAGACCAAATTTGCAACCCATAAACTTAGCTACATTATTGGTGGTTTACCCTAAATTCAGGCAAAAATCAAGAATCCTAGAATGTGGTCTTGACCATAAAACTCCTCCAACAGGATCTATTCTTGGGCCAGACTTCAAAGCCCCATCAAAGAATAAAGCTGGAAAACTAAAACATAGTTGAGGAGTTAGGTTGCTAGCAATAGAGGTGCTAATTAGATCTTGAAGATTCCAAATTTTGAGGATGTGTAACTCAACTCTAGAAAGAGCACTCTAATATTGCTTAGCTTTAAAGTGGGCTTTGACATTTTTCATGATAACATGATTTATCTTGTGTATCAAAACTACCTTATGAACTAATTTTCCATCAAATATTCAATAGTTCTTGTCAATCTATATATGCCACATGCAATAATAAGGAATTGAAGACCACATAAATTTTATGAGAGTCTTATCTTGAAAGAAGTTGACGTACTTTTGTTCCAGCTTTTAGTACAAGATTCAAGATTTAATCTGCTTCTAATGCAGACTCCAAAGCTGAGAGCAAGAGAGGTCCAAATCATAGCAACTTCCTCACATTTAAAAAATAGGTGGGCTTGAGTTTCATAGTCTTTAAAGCATCCAGGACAAATATGGGGACCCAAAATACATCTTTTAGAGAGGTTTTCCCTAAGAATTTTGTTTTGTTGAACTAGCCATTGAAAAACTTTTATTTTTCGGGTGATATTTTGGCCCCAAAGGTGGTTCAATTTTTTGTCTAGAGGCTCTCTTTGGAGATATGCACTAGCCTTGATTGAATAGTTGGATGAACAATTATTTTTTCCCAAATAAAGTAGTCTTTGTTGTCTGGATCTATGGGAAGAACACTAGTGAATTACTTCTAGACTTGAGACCACTCCCTCTGTTGTGTCGTGTCCAACCCGTGAAGTTGGATCCATTTTGGATGATTGCCTTCCCAAGTGATGAGATGAGAAAGTTTGTCGATCCCAAGATGACTCATGATCTGAAAAAACTCCTTAGAAATGGAAGAAATTAAGGGCTTGTTACCAAGAATAAACTCATCCCAAAACCTGATACTATTACCATTCCCCAAGCACCAAAAGATATTATCCTTAATGATACAAAGTGATTTAACAATCAATGTCCAAATTTTAGAGATTTCTGGTTTTTGATGGATACCTTTGAGTAGTAGCATACCTAGATTGCCTTCACCATACTTGTGAACAAGAATTTTTTTCCAAAGCAGCATTGGAGGGTTTATTAATTTCTAGACAAGTTTGGCCCTAAGAGCATTACTCATAATAGAAGAAGATCATATATCCAAGCCCCCTTGATATTTTTCTTTTGTCACTTGACTCTAGCTGACAAGATGGAATTTCTTCCTGTGAGATTGCCTTCCTCCTTGCCAAAGAAAGTTCCTAATTTTTTTGTCAAGTTCTTGGAGGATTGAGACAAGAGCATGATAAATCATAAGTTGGTAGATAGGCAAGCATGAAATGATAGATTTAATCACAACCAATATGACAACAAGACTAAGCCACCCATTGCTATAAGTTAATATTCTCCTATTAATCTTTTCCATCAAATTAGAACAACAATAAAAAATATTTAACTTGGAACTTATAGGCACCCCTAAATATTTAAAGGGGCTAATTCCACCATGAGCAAATTGAAGGATTTGAGCAAAGCTCCTATTTTTAACTACAGAAGTGTTGATAGTGTAAAACTTGTACTTGACATTAATAAGAATCCAAAGGCATTTAGAAAGAGTTCTAGGGAGCCCTTAATCCTTTTGACATTTAGCTTGGAGGCTTCCCCATAATTATAGTACCATCAACAAGGCTTGAGTAATCTCTTTGACCCCAACAACTATCTTAATTCTAGTTATTTTGTTAGCCCTTCTTTCAGCAGAGATATATCTACCCAAAGCTTTAGCTAAAGTAATATAAATATAAGAATATAGGAGGCGACCTTGGCATAATCCTCTAAAATATCTAAAGAATCTTGTCGAAGAACCATTGACAATAGGAGCAATCCATGGGTCTTTGATGCAACCAAAAATCCACTTGGAAAGAGAAAGAAAATAAAAAAGAAGCACACACCTAGCCAAAAAATCCAGATCCACTCTATCAAAGGCACTGGCCACATCAAGTTTAACCATAATTTTTTTTTTATTCTTTACTATTGGTATGTAAGGCCTCATGGACAATCACAATGTTGTTGTATAGTTGCTTTCTAGGGATGAAACCTCCTTGCTTGTCAGAGATAAGTTTATCTAGATGCCTTTTTATTCTAATGGCTAAGATTTTAGTCATAAATTTAGATGAAGCATTACACAAAGAAATAGACCTAAATTGATTGAAGCTTGAGGCATTCTTTTCCTTTGGAATCAAAGCTAAAAAGGTATATTTAATAACACCAATCAACTTACCTTTTTTATGAGAATCCTAATAACACAAATCAACTTACCTTTTTTACGAGAATCCTCAATCATTTGAAGAAAATTTGTAACTACCAAGTCAAAGAATTGGTGGTAGAAGGTATTGGTGAATCCATATGGACCAAGAACTTTATCCTTTGCAAATATGAATACAATGTCCTTAAGTTTTTCTAGGGTGATTGCCTAACAAAGAGATCTTTTTATTTCCTTAGTTATTACCTTTGGAATGTTTTGTAGCAACGCAACCTGAGCAACATGATTTCCATTTGATTTTAGATAAAGGGATTCATAGTGACTACGCACAAATTTTGTGATCTCTAAAAAAATGGAGACCTTGTCACCATTTTACAACTAAATTTCATGAATCATATTCCTTTGATATCTCTAATGAGCCTTAAGATGAAATAACTTGGTGTTAGAGTCTCCTTCTCATAGACAAGTCATGCAACATTTGAGTCTCCAAAATTGTTCTTATTTTCTATATTTCACATGAAGTTGGGAGAGAACGGAACCTCTCTTAGATTTTAGTGTTTCATTAGGAGGTGCTAGCTTTGGAAGCTCTTCTATTTCTCCCAAATGAAGGAGTTGTTTAGATTTATCAGTATTATGATGCAATTTGATCTTAACTTCTAAGATCATCTTTTAGCCTAGAAATTTTGACCTTCCATCTGTCTTGAGCATTGTAGGAGGGGAACTAAACTTTCCAAAAATGCTTAAATTCCTTTAAAAATTCTGAAGAACACAAACTTATACTGAGAGGGGGGGGGTGAACAGTATAAGACCACTTTTTGCTTTTCTTTCTCAAACAATATTAATCAATATAATCAATGGCAATATCAATAGAAATAAACACAACAATGCACAAATCATCACACATAATAGAGATAGATTTTAATGTGGTTCACCCAATGTGGGCTACCTCCACAGAGAAAATATTTCTTCTAAATATTTCTCAAATAATATCTTGGGAATCCTTCCTAATTACAATGTTTATGGATCTCTGTCCAAAGGAGATACTGATACCCTAAATCTCAAGTTCGTGGATCTCTTCCACAGGAGAACTCTTTCCCCTTTTGCTCTGACTAGTGATATTCTAGAAGACTCTATCTCTCTGCTGCATCGACTAGTGGATCTCTCTCCACTTAAAGACTCCTCACTCAGATATGTCTTCAATTGTCCTGGCTGCTGTATCTCTATTCACTGAGACTCTGTCCTCTGTACTCTGTCACCTCCAAAGCTTTGTCTTAATACTGTACTAAACATAATTCAGTCGGTCTAGCACAACTCTGCTCAATCTCTTGCACTAAATACAATACATTTGGTCTAGTACAATTTTGATCAATAGGTCCACACAGAACCTACTCAAATATGCTCAATAGATCCACACAAAACCTACTCAAATCTGCTCAATAGGTCCACACAAAACCTGCTCAAATATGCTCAATATGTCCACACAGAACCTGCTCAATAGGTCCACATAGAACCTGCTCAAATCTGCTCAACAGGTCCACACAGAACCTACTCAAATATGCTTAACAGGTCCACATAGAACCTGCTCAAATATGCTCAACAGGTCCACACAAAACCTACTCAAATATGCTCAACAATCTCACTCAGAACTTGTCCAAATCTGCTCAAAAAGCTCACTCAGAACTTGTCCAAATATGCTCAACAAGCTCACTCAGAACTTGTCCAAATCTGCTCAACAAGCTCACTCAGAACTTGTCCAAATATGCTCAACAAGCTCACTCAGAACTTGTCCAAATCTGCTCGAAAAGCTCACTCAGAACTTGTGCAAATCTGCTCAATAAGTCCTCTCTAGGACTTGTACAAATCTGCTCAATAAGTCCTCTTTAGGACTTGCTCAAATCTGCATAGCAAGCTTCCACAAAAGCTTACTCAAAATTAGTCCACAAGCCTTCTCAAAGACTTGTCTCAAATCTGCTTAACAAGCTCACACAGAACTTGTCAAATCTCATAGAATCATAAAGAGAATTTTTAGAGACTCAATATGTTCTATACTCAATGCTTAATCAATATCTCAATTCAATCTCATAAAAGCATAAAGAGAATTGTTAGAGACTAAATATGTTCTATACTCAAATCCCAATCTCAACTCAAATCAATCTCATAGAAGCATAAAGAGAATTGTTAGAGACTCAATATGTTCTATACTCAAATCTCAATCTCAACTCAATTCAAATATATAATAGTTTGTTTCATGGAACTTGAACAACCACATGTATCCACTTGACTAGGCTCAATCAACTCTACTCAACCAAACACCTCAAGGAACAACCCTTTCTCACAAACCCTAGTCCAAGCATGTATCATCTAACTCAAAATATTTCCAACAATGCTCAACTACAAATATCACATAACAATGATACTCATGTTCTTTTCTAACTCAAGTTCAAGTTCTTTGCACAACCAATGGGCTTCAACAACAATGCTTATAAAACAAGGTTTAATAACAACTCTCAATCTAGAAAACCTTGAAGCATTTAACCAATCACTTTCGAAAAGGAAACCACAATCAATCATTTTCACTCCAAAGGTATTTTATAATCAACCACCATAATCAATCAATAGGAGAATGTGCCCATACCTTTTATGAATATGAAAAAGCCTCTTTGGAAATCTGACACAATCACAATATTCTTTTGCCAATCCTCACAAGGGTTAGAAGATCACAAAATAATCAACATTACTCCACTTCACAATAATATTCACTAAGGCTTTTAATTAGAAAACCTTTTTAAGAATTAATACACAACTTCCTTATCACTCCTAAAACCACTTGTACCATAAAATAGAATAAATCAAAACATTGCATAACCTTGTCACTCCAAAAACCACTTATACCATAAAATAAATCAAATATTTTATATCCTTCCTTTCAACACTTTTGCACTTAAAAAAAATCACAAAGCCTTCTTAGGCAATATTTCACATTAATCAAATATCAAACCTTAGCCATATGCAAAAATTAAATCCACTATACTCTCCATGAAAATCGATGCTTAACACAACCTTAGAAAATTCAAAATATTTCATGCACCCAAAAATTTCGACGATCAAATTATGGCATACCTTGCAAAATGGCTTCGGGTGATTTCGACCCCGCGTTCCTCCTCGTCGTGCACCTTAGTGCATTCTTCGCCCATCGTGTGGGCTAGGCCTCCCACGTGGAGGCTTTAAGCCTTTGAGACTTATATTTCTGTCCTCTCTACCAATGCCTTGAAACTTGCTCCCTTGTTCCACGTGCAGTGCATAAACGAAATCAGAAGGGGGGAATCGACGATTGCGAAGGAGGGGATAACCGAATGTGGACAATATTTCTTGTCACCTGCTTGGTTGATAAAATCAACCCCTTTAAATATTTGAACCTTTGCATGATAAAATATATGACATCGGCGGACATGACGGGAAAACTCTTTTATTTAATTTTAAAATTTAAATTTAAATTTTAAATAAATTAAAATTTAAACTAAACCTTTAAAATTAAATTTCTCCAAAGACCGGGCACATTTTTTGATGAAACAAAAAGCCAACTTGGGTTTTAATAAAAACCCATTTCAAATCTGCCATCCATAGTTTTAAATAAAACCTTTCCGTGCCTTCCTTGGTTTTCATAAAAACCTGTTGCTAAGCTTCCCTTGAAGGTCCTTTTGGAACCAAATGCCATGCATCCCTTCTTGAACCTTTGATCAAAACCTTTGCTTCTCATGAAGTTCTTTGTGGAGCAAAATCATAGTGCTTAATTACATAGGTACTTTTGACATCAATGACAAATTTTAGCTTAGGGACTCAAAATGTCCAACAAATTCATTCAAGTTAACCCAAAATGGGTTATATTTGAAGGTAATGGGATCCAAAATTTTATTGTTGCCACTATCCAAGAGGATAGGCTTATGGTTAAAGATCGTGCTTTGGATGATTTTACTAGTTATTGAAGGAAAACATGTGAGAATATCTTCTTGGACCAAGAATCTATCAATTCTTTTGACAATGAAATGATTTCCTACCTGTTGATTAGTCTAAGTATAGAGGACTTTAGAAGGCTTAATGTTTTGAAGACCAACAAGAAAACTGGTATCTTCCACATACTTCCTATAAGGATCTCTAATACTAGATCCACCTCTTTTTTTGAGGAAAAGAGAAGGTGGAATTTTAGCCTAATAGATGAGTGATTAAGGACATTAATAATGGCTTCAAATAATTGCATGAGGATATTATGACAAGTTTGATCATATGTATAAGCTTTAGTGAATGTTCTTCCTATTATTATTACTTTAATATGAGATATTTTATTGTTATGGTGGGTCAAGCAAATGATGCTAGAAAGTGATGGCACCATAGGCTTGGATACATCAATCATGTTTCTTGAGGTATAATATTCAACATTAGATGGTAGATGGTATTCCCCCATTACTCCTCCTAGTGGAATTTTTAAGGGCTATTTTATGGGAAGCATCATCAAGAGTCTCTCCCAAAAAGGACAAATAGGCATGCCATGCATCCATTAGAGCTAATTAATTATGATATTTATGAAAAGTGTGTTCCCTATATCTCTCTAGAAACATGTGATTTATTATATTTATTGATGGCTTCTCTTGGTATGTGTGGATTTACATTGTTCATACGAAATATGAAGCTTTTGGTAAGTGTAAGGAATTAAAAGCTCTTGTGGAGAATCAATTTGATGGGAAGAACAAGTATTTGCATACTAATGGAGGAAGTAAGTATGCAAATCATGCGATTGGTAATTTTTTACTCTTCATGGCATTTCCTTTGAAAGGACTATTTAGTATATCCTAGAGTAGAATGGGATGGTTAAGTGAAAGAATAAGCTTATCATGGAGATGGCTAGATGTATTTGCATTCCAATAAAACAAATACCAAGTTAAGGTGTGGAGCAATGACTTGTGTAACACATGCCATGGATTAGATTCCAACTCCATAAATTTAGAATATAACTACTCTTGAGAGATTAATAAGGGACAAGCCTCATTTATTCAAGTTCTATATCTTTGGATTTACTACACGGGATCATATTCCCAACTATACATGAAATAATATTTGATTCAAAGAGGTAGCATTACATCCATGTGGAGTATCTTGATATCTCTAATTACCTTTATGATATTATGAAGTAAGATATTATTGTTTGGAGAGATGTGATATTTGATGAGGCACTTCTAGTAGCTCCTTTAGGAAACCCTCCCATCCTCTTAATAGATGATTTTCCTCTATCCACAACTCATTGAGAGGTACCTATTAATACTTTAGATATTATTGTTGAATATAATTAGTTTTTTCTAACTACTAAGTCTATCAAAATGAGGTCCTCTATGAATCCCATTGATTTGTATGCTTCCCTTCTTGATTCTCCTCCATAATCCACTTCACATTTGGATTCTACCTTCAATGAGACTAATATTCCCATGAAGTAGTTAGATGTTGTGGATTACGGTAAGCATGAAATTGATGACCCAACACTTCTTTTTAGTTCTACTTATTTATTGGATGTGCCACTACCTTCCACAAATCATTTAATGCCCAAGCGAGCCCAAAATCTCCTTCAGGATACTCAACCCATTATCCCTCAAAAGTGTCAATGAAAGGCTCCTTATTTAGCCCTAGTTTTGAGGGTTTATGATTTATATATCCCATCATGTATGTCTAGGCCAAGGGTTTCTAAAGTGGGATATGTTATGCTCGTAGATTATGAGTCATTTATAAAGAATCATACGTAGGAGCTTGTTTCTCTTCCTAAAGGGAAGATAATTATTGGTTGTAAATGGGTATATAAGACCAAGCATACTTTTAATGGTCAAGTGGAGAAGCATAAGATATACCTTATTTCTAATGGATTGCCTTAGAAGGAGGGAGTTGGCTATTTGGATAATTTTACTCCTATTGCATAGATGGACTCTATTTAGATGATTCTCTATATTAATGCTTCTAATGTTTGAGATGTATGTTATATGGACATGAAAAATGTCTTGCTTCATGAAAATATACAGGAGGAGATTTATATGATATAGTCTCCTAGTTTTGACCTTGATGGTCTCATTCCCTTGGTATGTCGACTAAAGAAGTCATATGGAATTAAATAAACTTCTTATGCTTAGTATAAAATGGTTTATTCATTATTTCTTAATTGTGGATGATGACGATTTGAGGTAAAGAAGATGTCTACATAAAGTAATATGATGGTTATATTTTGGTTATTATGCTATATATTGATGATCTTATTATCATGAAGAGCTAAACATCATTGATCTAAGAGATAAATTCATAATATCATAACACTTTGAGATGATAAATTAAAGTCTCCATTATTTCTTGGGGATTTATATTGATTAGTCACCCTCCAAGACTATTGTTTCTTAGCCCATGTATGCCTTGGATATTATATAGTGGTTTTGTATGGAGGACTACAAACTTACTTAGATTTGCTTCACTTCTAGTTTGAAGCTTCAATCAAATTGTAATCCTCCTTTAGTGGATGACACCCTATACCAGTCACTTATTAGGGGACTCCTCTATTTCACTGACACTAAGTCAGACATTATATTTACTAGTAGTTATAATTCCATATATATACAATCATCCTATGAGAGCCACTAAATAACAATGAAGTAGATGCTTTGGTATATTAGAGGTACACATAAAATATGAATTCACTACTCAATTGGATTACCTCTAGTTTTGATAGGATTCTTTGATGTAGATCAGACCGATAATTTAGACCAATGATGCTCGCATAAAATTTATCTTTTATCTTGGTTATGGATTGGTATATTGGTGTTGTATATGTAAATACACTATACCTTACTATTATATAGAAGTAAATATTTTTTGCTACCAATGAGATCACCAAACACCTTTATGGATGCTCATGATTTGGAGTAGTTAGGCATTCCACACTAGTTTTTGATAATGCTTTATTGTGATAATTAGAGATCCATCAAGATTTTCTATAATTTAGTGTTTCATTAATAGATTAAGCACATCAAGTTTTAGGTATATTATATTCAATGGATTTATACTTATGGGATGCTTGATCTAGCCTATATACCACAAATAAAGCAACTAATGGATATTTTGGCTAAGGTCATGCCTGAGGTTCTATTTATGCAATTATGTTTTGAAAGTGTAATTTCACTATGGCCAAGACGAACACTATATAATTTAATATTGTGTAGGCCTAAGGGAAACCATTATACAATTTTATTTAATTTATTGTAATATTTTATTATGTAATACCTATGGGTTGTGATTAACCTTCTTAACCCATATTATAATTTTTAATTAACCATAAATCCCTCTCACTATGTTGGTGTAATAGCTAGACTACTACCTTCTAATTCCAAGGAATTATCCATAGCAAAATTAAAAATTTTAAACTTGGAACAACACTATAAAACAACAAAGTTTGCAAAATTGACAAAATTTTGCTAAGTCTCTAAGATGGATCGATTAGCATAAGAGTGATTCATGAGCAAAGTGACTCAATTGGATCTAGAGTGATTTTACTAGAAAAGTGATCCAATTAGCTCTAAATCAATTCACTATCAAAGTGACCCAATTGGCTCAAGAGCAATCTGATAGCAAAGTGAATCAATTGGCTTGCAAAAGCAAATTGCTCAAGATCAACTAGCAATTTGCTAGCAAAAATACATGATTTTCTCACTAATAGGGATTGATGACCAATAGAGGAGTAAAATTAAAGGTATATATCCCAAGGAGAATCTTAAAAAAGTGTCTTTTTATCTTTTAGTGGTGCATTAACTCATTTTGGAATCCTTCTAAACCTATTAGAGGCATGCAAAATTTGATGGTGTATTATTTTGCTAAAGATATACCCAAATATTTACTTTTACTGGGAATAATTGTTTATCACCCTAGGTAACCCAAGGATAAAATCCAACTATAAATAAGATCTTAGGGCTCTATTGTAAACATATTTTGGCCATGATAATTTAGAGCTACACTATATGAAACCCACATTATGCTTTGACCTCATACTGTTGAAAAATTTATGTCCTTTTGCATTTCATCAATGGCACCACCCTCTTCATTTTCTAAGTGCACGATGATTAAAGTATTTGTCCTTTTCCCATCTTATCATTCACTTATCAATTTCATATATACTAAATTGGAGAACATTGATGTTATTCGATTTCTCATGTGTTGATTGATCACATGCACTTTCCTCACTATGGTTTAAACTCATGTTTTATTAGAATCACTTGCACCCTTAATATTTCACGCATGTTTATATTCTATAGTTTACTTTTCATGCAATTAGTTTAGGTTAGCATAGGATTATTCTATGAGGATATTGGGAAACCAACCTAAATCTATAGGTTTGGAGGAGCCATTGACACTCCCTTCCAAATTTGTTGAAATGAGAACTGAGATGCAAACAATAAAATAGAAGTTAGGACAATTCCCTAGTTCAACATAGTTTTTGGCATTCCTGGTAAAACCAACCCTCAATTTCCAACTATTTTGCTCAATTTGGCTAAAATTCCTATACGTTCATGCCAAATTTACCATTTAACATAGATGAAGCAATTGGCTCAAGAATGGGTGAAGATTTTATCAAGTCTAATTATAGAAAACTATGTACTCCAATTTTGTAGCGGTTCACTCTATTTTGATCCAATCACTTAAAAATCGTTGAAGTCCATTTCTACAAGTGATTCACTCTATTGTGCAAGTAATTTGCTTCAATTTATGAGTAATTTGCTTTGCATTTCTTGTATTTTCACAAGTTGAATCTAGAGCAATTTTTTGAGACCTCCAAGATTCATCCCACATATAAAACACCTATTAATATCCCCACCATACATGATTCAACATTATTTTTGACATGGATTGTGGGATCAATCGCATTATTCCTCAAATTTTATCTAATTTGGCTAAAATTCCTTGGTTTCAATGCCAAATTTATATTCATTATGGATGAAGCAATTGGCCAATATTGAATGAATTCTTTATTAGCCTAGTTAAAGGGAGAATTGCTATAAATTTAGAGCAATTCACTCCATTTGAGCTAATTGCTTGAAAATTTTACTAAGTTTATTTCTGTAAGTGGTTTGCTTCTTTTTGCAATCCATTTGCTTCAAATTGTAAGATATTCACTTTGAATTCCCTACATTTTTACAAGTTGAATCCAAAGAAATGTTTTGAATCTAGGGACTTGATTTATAAAGCCTACTCTCAAATTGACCTTTAAAATTCATCATTTTTGGTAATTATAATAGATTTTGTAGATACTTTGTAAATGGCGACTTTGATATGAACTATAAATTTTTATTTTTATTTTTTTCACAAACACAACACATACAACATTATAGCACCATATAACCTCAAATATGACCTCAAACTTACATATATCATGGACATAAAGTATTTAGGATATAGTTTGAGCTATTTTACCAAAAAAACATTTGCAAGTGATTCACTTAGTTCAATGATCGATTCCATTCAATAAATAGTGAAATCTCACTATGTTAGATTTAATGAGAAAATCACTTAGAATCTAGGAATCAATTCACTAGGAAAGATAAGATTCATCCTCCCCCATCCAAGAAGGTGATTCACTTTAATTTTGGATCAATTCATTCTTAGCAATTTTCTTAGACCCATTCATCTAAAATTTTCTTTAAGTTTAAAATTCGTGAGTAAATTGCCCAAAATCACAAGCAAATTGCTTGGCCTAGTAAGCAAATCACTTGGAATTGTAAGCAAATCGCTCCATTTTATAGGTAAATTACTCAATAAGTAAAATTATACTAAGTCAAATATTATGAGTGAATTTCCTAAAATTGCAATGAATCACTTGATTTTGTAAGTAAATCACTCTAGTTTGTAGGTGAATCACTCCAGAGGATATTTTTCTAAAATTTTACAAATTTCAACCTTGAAACTCTATCTGTGCAAGTACATATATTGGAGGATCTAGGATAATGCTTTACAAGATAGTGAATATCACCAACTTCAACAAAATCAAGTGGATGATTCACTTTAAAAGCTACTATAATGTTGCAATGCTAACATTAGTTTAATGATACTATTGATATTTGAGTTGTTCACCATCAGTGTGAATATTATTATATTATATTTCATGCATTTTACTACATCTCATAACATCTTATCTTAGCACTATTAGTGATAAGAAATATTCACGATAGAGATTATCTCTTGATTCCTTATTTGAATAAAGAATAATATCATTTGGACTAGAACTTTATAAGTGTTGCCCTTCAATTTCTCTTCTAGAAAATAAAATTAAAATTTAGGGTACTATTCCAAATCCAACCTCCTAGATAGGGTAAATCATATGAGCGTTGCTTCTATTTTTGACACATTCAATCTTTGGATAGTTGTTATGACTCAACCATGGGGTAATCCTTCGATGGCACAAAATGTGTCATGGGATCAAAGTCCTCATATACCTTGTAGAATCCCCAAGGCCAATAGTAGTTTATATAGAGCTTATAACCAAATATGCAACCTCAACAACTAATGCAATAATAGGTGGTGGAACCAAGTTACCAAGCTATGAGAAATCAATAATGGATCCAATACCCTCAAAGACAACCAACATATACTCCAACAAAGTAACCCATATACCAAATATAATGTGGAAATATACCATATGAAAAATCATCCTAACAACCTTAGTTGATTCGACTAGAAAATATAATGGTGTCCATATAGCTAAATCATCCTTCTTATTTGGCTCAAACGCATCAACAATAAGTGGTCCCACAACAAAAACAAGTTTCCCAAGAGAAACAATTTTTATTCTAGCTCAAGGGTATACAAGTGGCACTTAAATGGATAAATAAATCAAATTATGAGATTTAAGAAGAGAATTAGATAATTGAATGAGAAAATATGTAGGAGCCTTAATGGTCAATTATCAAACAACAAGATAAATAAACCCCTACCCATGAGGAAGTTTTGGCCTATAATGAGTCCCTTTGAGTTAGAGCTATCCAATACGAAAATATACCAATGACTAATAAGATTCAAAATGGCACGAATAATATGAATCTAAATTTCTGGTATCCTGTGTACAAAATGCCACATAATATGGTAAGTTGTGCCATAATAATTCTCTATGCTCATGTAATAATACACATAAAACTAGTCTACAATAGCAAACAAACCTATTACCATCAATCTAGTAATGGTTATCCAACCATGATGAACCAACCAATGGTAAATTAGGTGGTTGCATGCCAATTAAATATGGCACAAGTCTATATAATGCTTAGAGTACTTGAAATAAGTGGTCACTACCTTCATACTCAAATTACATTGGTGACCAATTTTAAAAAATATTCTCAACCCACTCCCCAAGAAGTACACCTCTCTTGAACTAGGAAATAAACCTAAGGTAAAAAGGGGAGCTTCTAGTAAACACATGTCATTAGTTCTAATGGTTAAAACCTCACCCTTCCATCAAGGGGAATTTCTCCTACGTTGTGAAGAAATTCTTAAGATTGAAAATAAATATTCTAAAGGAAAAGAAACAAAGAATGAAAAATATAATGAATGATTTGATCCCTCTTCAAATATTAATCACAATCAGTAGAAGAATTTTAACTGTTTATTTTTTTCTAGAAATAGAAGAGTCTACGACGAGAGCTAGAATCAAGTCAAAAGAAAATGGATTTGGGTTCCCCTTTGAGGATGTCCTACCTATGGGGATAATAAAGGTAAATATATAATCAAATCATAAAACATGTATGCCTCCCTTAAATATTAAATCAGAGCATATAAGAGCAATAAAATGAGGAATTGGTGATAAGGAAGGCAAATATACAATCAAACAATCAAACATTTATGCCTCTAAATGTTGAATCAGAATATACGAAATCAGTAAAAAGAGGAATTGAGCTAGAAAATGAAGGAGAAGGAAACTCTATAAAGTTTGAAGAATTGATACATGAAATATTTTATGAAAAAATTTTACTTCCTTAATGAAGAAATTTCTTAAGAAAATGATCAAGTTCTTGAAATTACATGTTGTTGTGACACTTAAGGCATCAAAGGTTGTTGAAATTAATTTTTCTATCCAATATGGTTTCATGTGTGATCCTTTTAAATCATCAAAGGATGATAAAATATTCACCCTCCCAGAATATGAGACTTTTGATTTCTCTTTAGGGGAAGAAAATCCTATAGAAAAAGTAAAGGAGAGCCTACAACCAGGTATGAGGTGTTTTTAGTAGATATGGAGTTGATGTTAGAGGATAAGGATAAAATAAGGGAAGAAACTAAGCCAAAATATGAAACATACAAATTTGTATTGAAGAGAGCTAAGCTTGCAAGGTTTATAGAAATCACATGGAGGTCCTTTTGTGAAGAATAATTTCTCTTTGATAATGAAACCCTAAAACTAAACACTATTCAACAAATGGAGAAGGATTCACATGTGACCCTTAAGATTATTAAAGTGATTCTAGATAAATGAATACATTAAGTAATAGGTAATCCATGGTTCTAGAAATGGGGAATTTTTAGCTAGGCAAATTTTGTTTCCAAATAATTCAATACTTTGAAGGATGAAATAGAGTTGGTCAACATACAACAACAAAATAAACTATTAATACTAAGTTATAATATGTTCCTTGGTTGCACAAAGGTAGGATCCCAACCCCTAATCACCATAAAAATCCATCATGGAATTAGGTAAAAAGCATAGAGACTAGTATATTTGTAGAAATTCCAACAACTATTTATACTTCCCATGGCTTTAGAGTTAAAGGAAAGTATATTTTTTAAAATAAATGGGATCAAGAGGCAGATCATGAGGGAATGATAAGAAAAAACATTGTTCCAACTTCCCAAACTATGACACTAAGAGTTTCAATTATTTTGGTGAAGGGGTATACTATCTACCAAAATGTATCTATGAGGCTCTAAATTAGGGAATATCCCTTAGGAAAATCCATCCATATGTACCACTAATACTATCCAAATAACTATGTTTATACAGGTTGTGGAAAATCTTGAGCTGTAACATCGACATCAGAATGGTGGAAAATTATTTTTCTGATCCCATAAATGGTATTATATTTTGCTAAGAGAGATAGTTGTTTGATTTTATGAATTCTATTCTAAAAAAAAGAAAAAATAAAAGAGAGAGAAATACCCATATCACTTGAGTAAAATATCACAAGAGACATAGGTTCCCACTTATTTCCATCCTATTCTTTCATGATTGGTTGAAGATATCTCAAATTAGCAGTTTCTTTCCTAAATTGATAAGATGAGATGCCCACCTAGGACTAAAAAAATAGCAAGGCAATGCATGAGATCCAAATTATTTTAGGGTGAGTAAGAATCTTATTTCTTTAACCCTACAACCCAATGGACAAGGAAAAGTCTAAGATAAAATTTGTTGACTTTGTATTCTTAGAAATGATTGCCAATATGAGGGTTGGTAAAAATAGCTCAGTCCATGAGACCTTTGATGACTCAGGGAAATAAAAGATAAAATAATAGAAAGAAATGATAGATGACCCTAAATATAAGGGATATAAAAGAAAAAAAGGTTTATATGTAAGGGAAAATAGTGTCAAGAAAAAAGTTACTAATCTAGGAGCACAAACTTCTTTTCTCATATTTCCCACAATCATATTCACTTCACTTCTATCTCCCATTTCTTCTCCTCCCCTCCCTATTATTTATTTACTTCTTATTTCTTCTAATACTACTTTTCTAACCCTCTTTAAATTCTTCTACTATGTCCACCACATCCTAAATAAGCATAACTTAATTTTTAGGGTCACCAACAAGTTTTCTCATTCACAGTGTAGAGTTATCTCATACGTCATCTGCACTTTAGTTTACCCTATCATAATTCATACCAAAATAAATTTCCATATCCCTTACAACCATCCTTTGAGTTTTACCACATCATCATACATGTCGTTATATCAAATTGTTATCTCCATATTAATTGGTCCACTATAATTGTAGGTACAATAACACTCATCCCTCTAACAACATCAAAGTTATCCAAGGTAATCCATATCATGAAGGAGAACCTCACACTTGATGTATATAAGTTATTACCTCACTTGGTGAAAAGGGATCCCTAATAGAAAATAGATGGAGGAAATATAAAACAACATGCAAGAGGTAGAAAGAATTTATCAACACAATACTAGTAAAAAGGGGCTTCAACATTTGCTACATATGTGATCCACCAATTCTAGATGATGAAAGGAGGAAGATAGATATTGGTTATCAAGGCATTTTTAATGTATAATATAAAAGCTAAGAGCTTAGTGGTGGGGAAAGCTAAGTATATTTAGGACCAATTTTTCTAAATTACATTTGATAGTTCTTTGGTCAAGTGCATTTATGCTAAGGCACACCCCACATATCTCAATAGGCGTGAGACCTTGCTCTTCAAAAGTGATCAAGTAGGAAAAATAGGGGCTAAAATACAAGGAAAATTACACCAAAGAAATCGATGGGTAGGTTACATAATAATATGATAATAACATAGTTGAATGACATATCCTACAAGCAATGGATACCTTAATGATGCAATCTCCCCATGATGCTCTCAAGATGACAATTGAAGGATTGATAAAAGAGATGTAGGAATTGTTAAATAAAGTATTTCCTAAGGTACTTTCCTATCAAGGACAACTCCATTGATGCTATAAATGACATTGCTAAAGATAAATCCAAAGTGGAGGAATCCATAGATAATACTGCCTAGTGCTTCAAAGAAGATCATTGAACTCGAAAGTCAATTAATAAATTCAAGGATTAATGAGAATAAAAGGAGGAGCCTCTTGAAAGATAAATATAAGGATCTAAATTTTGATATATGGATGATCAAGATGTACCATTCCACACTAATTGGAAAGCAACTTTGAACCTATTTTCTTAGAGCTAAACAAATATGATCTATAATTTTATAATTTTGCAATAGGGATTTCAATTTTGAAGATCCATATCCAAGGATAAATGTAGGATCTGGGTTTTATTTCCAATAAATATTGGTGACCTAATAAGTCACCATAAGTGTAGTATATAGAATACTAACTTATAATTATAAGTAATTATCCATAGAAAAACAAACTTTACAAACCTAGGAACAACATTAAAAAACAACAAAGTTTACAAAATTGACAAAAATTGGCTATCTCCAAGATGGTCTGATTGACTCAAGAGCGATTCACTAGAAAAATGAATCAATTAGCTTAGGGAAAATTCTCTAGAAAAGTGGGATGACTAGTTCAAAAGCAATTTGCTATCAAAGTTATTTTATTGGCTCATGAATGATCCACTAGCAATGTGACTTGATTGACTTACAAGAGCAAATTGCTCAAAATTAGCTAGTGATTCACTAGAAAATGTGAGCAATTCAGTTGCTAATAGAGTAAATCACTCGACAACCAATAGATGGGTAAAAATAAAGGTATGAATATTAAGAAAGAATATTTGAAATGTAATTTCTATATTTTAGTGGCACACTAACTGATTTTGGAAGCCTTTTAAGCCTATTAGAGGTATGCAACATTTGGTGGTGCATCATTTTGCTAAAGATTCCCCTAAATACTTACTTTTACTAGGTGTAATTTTTCTCACCCTAGGCCAGTCAAGGGTAAAATCCAACCATAAATAGGATCATAGGGCTCCATTGTAAACATATTTTGACAATGATAAATCAAAGCTAAACTTTGTGAAACTCACATTGTGCTTTGACCTCATGAGATTTCCGAGAAATTAGCAAGTCCTAATCCATTCCATTAGTGGCACTACCCTCTTGGTTTGCTAAGATCACAATGATTGAGACATTACATTTTTGCTCATCTTATCATTACTTATCAATTTCATATGTAATAAATAAAAGAACATTGTTGTTATTCGAATTCTCATATGTTGATTGATCATATATGCTTTTCTTGCTATGGTTTAAAATTTCATATTTTATTTGAATCACTCACACCCTTAATATGTCATATATAATTATTTTTATACTTCAATTTTCATGCAATTAGTGTAGATTAGCATAAGAGTATTCTACAAGAACAATTGGGAGTTGACCTAAATATGAAGGTTGTGACGATTCATTGGCACTCCCTTACAACTTTGTTGAAATTAGAATTGGAATGCAAACACTAAAATAGAAGTCATGACAATTCCCTGGCTCAATAACTGGTTTAATTTAAACTTATTTATGTAACTAGGGATGTGATATTAATGTAACTAGGGATGTGATATTAGTATAAATACCCCCACCACCCCATCCATTGTATTGGAGTGTTGTGATTCTTATCTATTGCTAATATAGCGATTATTTATGGGGCCTATGGGTGTCTACTATATATTTTTCTCTTTCATACTTTTTACATTTTTATACAATATTTGAGTGGATGGATTGCTTTTGTTCATTTCTAAAAACTCTAAATTCTAACATTGTATTAGAGTGGGTATGGATCTTCATCGTTTAATCGCAAAGAATTTTTTTTTAGATTCTCTAATGTTTCTTTTGACTTTTAAGATGAATTGCTTGTTAGACCTTTGTAAGCACCCTCAAAAAAGAGGCAAAGGTAAGAACCATTTTTATTTTTCCAATTATTTTGAATTTCTGGATAATTATGCCTACTCTAGGTTATGTTCCATTATTATTGAAATATTTATACTTATTATTCACAAATCCAAACCACTTATAATAAAATAAGTATTGTTGCTTTAACTTCAAAAGGGTGTCTTGGATTCTTCACAAATTGTCAAACTTTATTTAATCATAAAGAGGACTTGGTGTAGTTACAAAGGAAAAATAATAGTGATGTTTTCATCTCACTTGAGAGCTTTGGTGCCTTGGATGGAAGAAGGACAAGGAGACGTTTACATTTAACTTTATTCAAATATTGTGCACCATGTCGATTTAAATGGTTGAAGATATTTATTGTTATGGATAATGATACCCTTTTTCATGGTGAGGGTACATATTTGGACCCAAGTAGTTATGGTGCAATCAAGTGATATGGCATGGCATAAGGGCATTCTGTATTTTGATGTAATGAGCAAAAGAAAAATATATTTCTTATTATTTTTCCTTATATATTAATCAGAAGGAATTTAACAAAAAACGATGTTTTTCAAAAATGTCACTCTAGGGCTATTTTGAAGGGAAAACTTCTAGAGGTTATAACTTTTGCATATGGAAGCATTTTGAGCCAATTTTTTTCAAATCATACAATTTTTTGAGCTCTTTGAATTGGTGGTATTTGTTCAAGGACTTACTACAAGGGGAGGGATGTCTCATTTTGTGATTGTTCTTAAAGTCTATTACCCTATTTGAAAGGACAAATTTACCATATTTATGTAATCAAAACATTTGGTCTACTTTTTTAGGATATGCATTTGGATTTATGACATGGTAATAGGTTTTGAGTGTTTTGGAGGGATACACAAAAAGGACTCAAAATAATCTTTAGTCAATACCTATTCCTCCTTTAGTCTATTGATTTAGCTTATTCATGAATATCTAATCATTCATGATCTCTTCCTTATATTCTTTGTCCAAGTACTCGTAGAAATTTGTAACAACTCTTTTTATAAATAGGTTCATGCAAAGACTCTTTTGGTAATAGAAATCATTTATCCTAAGGGAAAGTTAAAATTTCTAAAGAAGATGATGTATGTTATAAAAGGGAAAGCTATACCCCCAAGTTTTACCTTATACGACTACAGAAGATTGAAGAAATTGTTTTTTTAGAGGTGGAATTCTTGACTTCTATTGCTCATTTAAATTCTTAGTGGAAGTATTCTTTGGATATGTACGAGAGTATGTGATTGTAGCAATATTGATTACGGTCCATCCTAAGGAAATTCTTGTGCATAATGCATTTTTGTAGTTGCAAATTTTAGATGGTGAGGAGGATCCAAATGAGTCTTCCTAAGTGTAGAGGACCAATAGAGCATCCATTATGGAGAGGAATATATTATTATAACTAATTCTTCTCTCCTTGGCCCCTTAGTTCAGATTACGAGACAATGTTGAAGGTGTAATCTAACTTATGGCCAAGGCCAATATTGTATGTTGTAATATTGTATAAGCATAAGGATGATAATTGCATAATTGTATTTATTTTATTATAATATTTTATTGTGTAAGTCCTATGGGCTAGAATTAGCCTTGTTATGGTTAAACCCATCTTATAAATTGTAATTAAATTTGAGTCCCTCTTGTTATGTTGGCTTAGGTTAAACTCACTAATGTAATTGGGGATTTGGTATTGGTGTAAATACACTTCACCACTCCATCCATTTTATTGGATTGTTGTGATTCTTGTCTATGGATAATGTAGTGATTATTTATAGTGCCTACTAGTTCCCACTATATATTTCTCTCTTTCATCCTTTTTATGTTTTTTATAAGATTTAGGTGGATTGTTTACTTTTATTTATTTTTAGAAATAGGTGTAAATTCACATTATGGTAGTGACTTGGAGTTGGAGAGTGTCCCTTTTAGGTTCTATCACTGATAAGGGTCTCTTTTTGTGTTTCTTGTTTAGCTTAGCAAGGGATGTTAAAATATTTAGTATTATGTTTCACTTAAGTCCATAATTGACTATTTTATTATATTTATTTGTATAGTCCTATTGCCTTTGCACATGTTGTATAGGGGGTTTATTATAGTATGTTAATGGTAAAATTTAAGAACAATTATTTAACCTTGACCTAAGGTCATATGTAACTTGAGTATTTATAGAACCAACTATTTAGTTATTTATTGGGGTGCTTATTTAGTGTCTATGGACACCCTTCATAGTGTATTGTATCTGTATATGAGTGATTATATATTATTTATCTTTTTCAAACTCAGATGCTTCCTTAGTCAAATATTTGATATTATTATCATTCTACTACAAGGGCAGTGACTTGACTAAGGAAGCATCTCAGTTTGAAAAAGATAAAGAATAGTGATTGTTATCTGATTGAACAAATTCTTGGACCAAATTGTGCAAAATTTGAATAGCTTTAAAATGAGTGGTCATATGCAAAAATTCAAGCAATATTGAGGGAGATACAACCCTATGAAGTCAACCATTTAAAACAAGGGCAGTGACAATTTTTCAAGTTGTGAAAAATGAAATTGCAAATATTTGCCAACTAGGGTTCGAATGATGGGAAGAGCAATGAAGGGTTAGGAATTCAGTGAGGCAAGATATTCTATCTAGACAAAAAAAAATTCAGCTAAGTTCTTTTTTCCCTTTCTTTATCTTAGAAATTGTGCATGAAAAATTTATAATTTTTTTTCAAATATTATATTTGCTATAGGACTTTCACATAAATTTCATTAGATTTTGAGTTTTAGTTTCCTTTTCATGGATTTATTTATAGTTAAATCCTTAGAATCATCTCTAGTGGTAGAGGTTAGTGAGCACACCTCAAAGAGATCCTCATTGCTCCAAGATAGGGCAATTTTTTGTAAATTTTATGGGTATTGGCCAGGGGCTTCGACCTTGAGAAAATGGATTGATAGGAGTTGGAAGTCTCTAGGAGTGATTCTATAATTTCTTCCCAAAGGTTTCTTCCTAGCCATTTTTTTTTCTAAGGAAGAAAGAGAAAGAATCCTAAAAGAGGGTCCTTAGTTTATGGGAAGAGCAGGGCTCTTCCTTGCTGGTATGAAGGCTTTTCACCTGAAAATGTAAACCTATCCCTAGTACCAGTCTAGGTTAGGATGTTTGGGTTACCCATTAAATTTTTGGAAATAGATACCTTCAAGGAAATAGACAACACTCTAAGAGAATTCCTTGAGATTTTAGATACAAAAAATATGGATTTTTGGCTATTTATGCTTGAATATTGGTCATGATTGATATAAGTAAAGCTTTACCAGAATCAGTAATTCTTAAGTATGGGGATAAGATGTGGACCCAAACTATAGATTATGAGAACATATCTTATATATGTAGAAGATGTCATGAGGTGGGGCATATTGAGAGATCATGCCCTAAGAAGATCCTACCAGAATCATTTGTAGATATTCGTAAGAGAAATTTAAAATGGTTATGGATACATATGGTTTTCAACTTCCAAAAAATAGATCTAGAAAAATAAAATAAAATGAACAGTGGAGACCAATAAGGAAGGATACTGGAAGAAATTCCAATTCTTTTGAGGCTTTAGCCTATGAAGAAAAAGTAGATCAAAACTTAGAGGACACTATACAACAATTTCAACATATTAGCAAGGAACTATCTATTCAGTATGATCATAATTTAAGGAAGAACATTCTCGATGAACCTAAGGACTGTGTCTCGTCAGATTTTAAAGACTCTATTTAAGTACCGTGCACCATTGAGGAGGAAATAATTGGTAAAGAAATTACAATTTTAGAAGTTAACACCTCTGCCATTAATAAGGAAATACCAGAAAATGAGTAGGATAAGTCGAAAGCTTCTATAATAGAGCTAGGAGAGGATAAATATATTAAAAAATAAAATTGTGAAAGAATATTGAGGAATAGAATAATAAGACCTACTCTTGATATGGGTAAGGCAAAAAGAGGAAAACCCTAAAATTTTCAAACAAGATCTACGGAAACAAGAGCTAACATAGAGAAAGGAACACAAACTAAGTTGGTTAAATTTCTATTTACTAAACAACAAAATAATATTGGTAATACGCAAGAGGGTCCAAAGCCCCTAATGAGACATGATTATCATCTAATGGAATATAAGGGGTGTTAGTGCCCCCTTAAAACATAGGTGCATTAGGGACATGTTTAAGTAATAAACCTAATATTCATGATATCCAAAAAACTAAAATAACGAAAGAAGTTTAAAAAACTATGATAGCAATTTGGGCAAGATGTGAATGGGATGCTATGGATTCTGAAGGAGCAGTAGGGGGAATTATAACTTATTGGAATCCTTCTAGAACCTCTTGTGTAATCATTCATAAAACTAGGCATTGGATAGCCTCTTTAGTCACTTGCTACTTTGTAGATATTCATTTCATCCTTATCAATGTCTATGGACCTACAACTCAGTCAAGTAGATTAGAAGTTTGGAGTGGGATTGAAGTCTTTATGAGAAGTAAACACCAAGAAATCCGATTCATGATCATTGGAGATTTTAATGCCATAATCAGGCTAAATAAAAAATTTGGAGGAATTAGAAAATTGACCCAAAGTATGAAATATTTCTCAACTTTTATTCATTACAACAATCTATGAGAAGTTGAGTTTGAAGAAGACAACTATACTTGGACCAACAACAAGAGAGGCCATAACCTAATAGTAGAAAAATTAGATAGATGCATTCTCTCGGATCATTGGCTAGATAAAGGAACTTGTGATAAAATTAATACCTTAACAAGGATTGGTTCATATCACTAGCCAATAAGAGTTAAAATGATGGTAAGTAAATTCAGAAAAATATCATATTTTAAATATGAGTAGATGTGGGAAGACCATCCTCAATTTGTTGATATGATAGCTCAAACATTAAATTATTTAGGTAATGGTGAGTTGCATGCTTTTCCAAACCACATTAAAGCTATGACATCTAGATTAAAATATTGGAACGAGAACACCTTTGGAGATATTTTTGAGAAGAAATAAGAACTAAAAGATAAACTTTCAAAATTCCAAAAAAATGATGAAAATAATACAAGATCAGAGGAAAGGGAGTTGCTTAGTGATTATCATATATTTTGAGTAAGGAAGAGAAATTTTGGATATTAAAATCAAGATAGACTTGGTTAAAATAAGGAGATAAAAATACAAAGTTTTTTCATAGGATGGCTATAGTACAAAGATCATCTTATAGAATTAGTAGAATTAAATCAATAGAAGGGGTTTGAATTGAAGATCAAAATGAAATTAGAAAAGAGGTAAAAGTTATTTTATCATAATATTCTAGGTTCAGAGGAGACCAAAGTTTTTAATGATAAACTTCTTCATGATGTTCCTTTAGTTATAACAAATTAAGATAATAGGAAACTGATGGAGCCTATTACTCTAGAAGAAGTTCATTTAGCTCTTTTCTCTTTTGATAAGGATAAATCCCTAGGTCCAGATGAGCTCTCTGTAAAATTTTACCAATATAATTGGGATATAGTGAAGGATTCTTTATTGGTGGTAGTGGAAAAATCTAGGGTAAAATAATACATTCCTTATAAAATAAATGCAACTTATCTTACCCTAATTCCAAAAAAGAAGGATGTTGAATTGTTCGATTCTTTTAGACCCATAAGCCTATGTAATATGGCTTATAAAGTCATTTACAAAGTTATGGCGAATAGATTAAGGCCATTGTTAGACAAAATAATTTCATAAGAGCAAGGAGGATTTGTGAAAGGAAGAAAAAATTTGTACGGGATCATAGTAGCTCATGAAGTTATACAACCAACAACTTCAATAAAAGAGAAATCTTTGATCTTAAAACTTGATATGAGTAAAGCCTATGATAGGGTTAAATGGGATTTTATTTTTTTAGTTTTAGATGAGTTTAATTTTGGGAAGAAATGGTTTAGATGGATTAAAGCTTGTGTCTCTACAGTTTCTTATTCAGTGTTGGTCAAAGGGTTAGTGATAGAATATTTTAAAGCCATGAGAGGCCTTAAAAAAGGAGATCCTCTATCTCCTTATTTGTTCATTATTATGGTAAATATTTTGATTAGAAAATTAAAAAAGGCTTACAAATATAGGCTTATAAGTGGACTTAAGTTTAGTAATAACATCGATAACATCACCCATCAACAATTTGTAGATGATACAACCCTTTTTGGAAGGGCAAGGATAAATGAGGCTAGAGCTTTGAATAAAATTTTAAAAGAGTATTAAAGAGCTTCAGGGCAAAAAATTAATAGGACTAAATCCAAAATTAATTCCTTAACACTCCTGCTAATATCAAAGCAATAATTTATAAGTTGCTTCAAATGGAGGAGGTAAATTTACCAACAACTTATCTAGGGATGCCTTTATTTGAGGGGAGAATGAGGATAGATTTATGGAATCCAGTTATTAGTAAAGTTCAAAATAAAATTCTAGCTTGGAAATGTAGATAATTATCATTAGCAGGAAGAGTGCAGTTAATTAAGTCGGTCTTACAAGCCATTCCAACATATTATATGTCATTATATTCTATGCCAAAATCAGTTGAAAAAAGTTTAATTTTTATTATGCGATCCTTTTTATGGTCAGGTTTACATGAAAAAAGGAAAATTTTCTTGGTGAAATGGAGCAATTTGTGTGATGATAAAACTAGGGGAGGTCTTGATTTAAGAGCTCTTACAGATACAAACTTAGCTCTTAGGGGAAACATTATCTGGATATTGTACAAAGAGAGTCAAAGACCATGGGCAAGAATTCTTCCAAGTAAGTATGTTAATCCCAATGACCCAAGTTTAATATTTACTGCATTCTCTCTTCCAAATGGTTATACTCTTTGGAATGGTTTAAAAAAATCTATTGATCTTATGATTAAAGGTTTAAGATGGGTGGTGGGAACTAGAAAAAAATTCTATTTGGATGGATACTTGGTGTGATAAAAAACCACTCAATTTAGATCCAGTTTTGAAACCTTGGATGAGATTGCTTCAAGAAAACTACGGTGATAAAGTTTCAAATATTTTGCACAAGGATAAAGAAGGAAGATACAAATGGAAAGAAATTTTTTTTACAAGTATACAAGACATTGATGCTAGGAGGCAATTGAGTAGAAAGATAACAACTGTGATTATTTGGAGGGGTGCCAAGGATAAATTTATTTGGGAGTTGAATAGCTCAAGAGAATACACAACAAGAAGTGGATATAATGTTCAACACCAACATAATAATGATATCACTAGAATATGGAGAGATATTTGAGATAGCCCAAGCATTCCTAAAGTTAAAATGCTTGTTTGGCTAGTAGGTCATAGAATAATTTTATCCTAGGATAACCTTATAAAAAGGGTTTTCATGACCCCTCTTAATGTGTTTTCTATAATAAGGAGGAGGAGAGTATTGACCATATCTTAGGACATTTCTCAATAGTATGGAATATATGGCAATGGATTATTAATATGTTTGGTAATAACATGGTGATGAATAGCAGAATTGAAGATTTGTTAAAGCAATGGTAGAGCACTTATAAAAGTGAGGCTTTATCGACAATATGGGAAATATCAAAAGATACAATACTTTGGACTATATGGCTAGAAAGGAATAGAAGAATATTTAAAGGAAAGGAAAGCAGTTTAGAGGTAATGAAAAAGAAGATATGTTTAGCCATAAAGAAGTCTAAACCAACCCTCTCAACTCATCCAATACCTAATTTGAAAGCAGAGAGTATAGATAGATGGAGTCAAGTCATCAAATGGAATTATGATGTTGGGTACAAGAGAAGCAAAAATAAGGTAAAGAATATAAAGTCATAACCACCAAATGTGGAGTGGGTTAAATTGAATTTTCATGGAGCATATTAAGGAAATCCAGGACCAAAAGGAGGAGGAGGAATAATTAGAAATAATAGAGGAGAGATTTTGTATCATTATGCTTTAAATAGTGGATTTAAGATAAATAATGAAGTTGAAGCTTGGGAAGCTTTAGAAGGGTTAAAAATATGTAAATAAATGAAATGGAATAGAGTATGGATGGAAGGTGATTCTCTCATAGTAATAAATACAATTTTGAGGAAAGAAAAGACTCCATGGAACATACAAGAGATAATTGTGGAAATTCAAGATCTTGCTAAAGAGTTTGAAGAAATCAGGTGTACACATATATTAAGGGAAGGAAACAAATGTGTAGATAATATAGACAATAGAGGGATTTTTATTGAGGATCGTGAAGTTAAATTCTCCTTTCCATGGTTAAAGGAAGTAGAAAGTTTAGTTGAAGCTGATAAAAAATGTTGATTACCTAAATCTATTAATGATTAAGATTTACTTTAATGTTTTCCATTGGTACTATCTATTTTATTTTGTAATAATAATGTATTTTCATTTAGACTATTTATTATAATTTTTGTGGTTGCACTTGTGTTTCAGGAAGGAAACTAGCAATCCATATTTGGTAAAGCAGACTATGAAAATATTACTCTACTAAGACGCAAGGTATAGATAGTAGAGGTGAAGTTTTTGCATTGTGAAGGCTACTATAGGAAAATGTCAAGAAAGATACTAAATTTTGGAGTAATTGTATTCATACAGAGATTTGAAAATATCTAGAAAATAAAAATCAAGAATTTAGACATTTTATGTAAAATGATGTAGGTTTTTAGCTATAGCATATCAATTAAGATGAGAAGTGTATCTATTTGTAAACTCTCAAGATATAAAGAAAATATTTGTAATTTGTAAAGGGTGGGGGACCCAAGTACAACCCCTTATTATCAAGCAAAAAAAAAATTGATATTATTTTCTCTAAGAGATAAAATATCCCTTGACTAGTTGCCTTATAAAAGTTGATTTTTTTCAAGCCAAAGACTAAAATTACAATTGGATAAATTATCTACTACCCTATTTATTTATCCATAGATATGATGACATTTGTGAGATATTATTTCCAACTACAGTTGATGGACATGCAAAATAATGCCATTTTTTATACAGTCCCTAAAACCATTTTCTTGATAGAATTAATAATAATTTTTGAATCCCTACTAGTTACGTATATTTTCATCGTATTTAATCAATTTGGAGTGTAGAAATGAGTGCGAGCATGATATGGGAGTGAGTGCAGTAGTGAGTGCAAGAATGAGACAAAAGTGAGTGTTGCAACAAGTGCAAATGCAAGCCAAGAGTGAGTGCAACACTAAGTGTGAGTGTAAACTAGGATTGAGTGCAACTAAAAGCAAGTGTGAGTGTGACTTGGAAGTTATTGTAGCCAAAAGTGAGTGTAAGCATGAGTTGAGAGTGAGGATAAAGTGTGAGGAGGAAGTAGAAATCAAAGTGTAATCCAATGGAAGAAAATCCAATGTAATCTAGGAGGAAGTGCATCTAACAGGGAGTGCAAGCCAAGATTCAATCATGGTAAAATAGTAGTGGGTTAATACAGAGTGCATCAATGCTTCAAATCCTTACCACAAATGCATGAAATATTATTTCCAAAAAAATTTTTAAGTGAAGGAACACTGGAAAAAAGAAGAGACAATGGCTATTGCAAGCCAAGAGGGAGTGCAAGCCAAGAGTAAGGCAAGAGAGAGTGCAATCTAAGAGGGGAAGATATATAAATTTCTCTTTGAATTTTCTTCCTAAAGGTTATTTTATCTTCATATTTTGGTTGGTAGCCCATGGTTTAGGGGAAGAGATTCACTTTATTTGAGACCATGGAATGAACTTTTTCTATTGAGACAAAAACTATTAAGAAGCTTCTAGTATGGGTTAGGCTTTTTGGACTTCCATATCAACTTATAAATAAGGATGTTTTGAATAATATTGGAAATACCCTAGGGAAATTCATCAAGGAAGGACTAAATTCTAAGTAAAGAAAGCATACTATATGTACTCGAATATGTGTTGCTATGAATATTTCAAAACCTTTGCCACAATTCATTAAGATAAAATCTGAATCATGGAATGGGATCAACAAGTAGATTATGAAAATATCACTTTTTTTTGCGACAATTGTTATGAGATTGGACACATGGCAAGAGTTTACAAAGTGAAAACTATGAATAAAGACATAAAATTCTAGCCATAAGATAAACTTCAATATAAAGCAAGGAAATCATATAGTAATAGAAACTATATTAGATAAAGAATGTTCTATTGTGAAAGAAGAGGTAAAGAAAGCCTATCTATAGTATCATTTGACAATTTCAGAAGGAATTAAAGGTGCAAAAGAAGATGTAGAGAGAAATCCTAAAACAAAGACAACAAAAGAGGTCAAATTTATTTCAGGTAAATGATCTTCATTTTTCTCAATTAGTATAGAATCATCTCCAAGTAATAAGAGTGAAAGGGATGAAGATGTTATCCCTTGCACTTCAAGGTTTCAAGAGCAATATAATAAAGATATAAAGATTGAGGAAACCCATAACAATTTAGGGTTTTTAGAGAAAAATAATAAGGTGATTGCTATAGAAGATCATCCTTGTACTTTAGGGTTTTTGGAGTAACATAAAGAAGAATGTGCTTTTGAGGTTATTCCTTGCACTTTAGATCCTTCAGAACAAGGCAAACCTAAAGATGATAAGTCTTACTATGAGCAATGTGAGAATATTGAAGAGATTGATGAAGATGAAAGTAATGCTAGGAATGAAAAAAGAGAGGAAGATCTAAGAAGCCCAGAGGGATATTGATATGCAAAAAAAAATAAATATCACAAGTGATAACAAGAAGTGGGGCTAAACCCACAAATAAAATAAAATATAACAATAAAAATAATATCTTGGAATATTAGGGGAATGGATAAGAACCCCCAAAGGTATTAAGAAATTGTGAGGTTGTTATAGACAAGATATTTATAGATATAGAATTTGGTCAAAACATATTTTAGCCATTAGTGGTGTTGAATTTCATCTTGGCAAAATTTAAATTTCATAAGGCATCTAATATAAAAGGAGTTGATTGTGGAAACTTAGTAGTTTAAGGAAGATGGATATTGATAGAAATGCAAATGAAGAATATCTTTGATCGAAAGGTAAATTTGGATAGGCTTTAATTAAATTGTTAGAAATGGAATTAGAGCAATGTAATATTTTATTTTTGTAATGGGAGTGACCCCAATAGAAGCCACACATAGCTTTTAAAAAAAAGAAAAATATTTCCATATTTTTTTAATAAAAATCTTGATCCCTATAAGAAGTGCTTTGTCATTTCCATAATTATTAGTTGAAGTTCAATATGATTTTAAGTAAGGATATTTTTGCTTACATTATTTAAAAAAACACCACATCCAATAACTTCTTGGATTTCCTTTGAAAGCATCATAAAAATTAATTTTGATAAAGCTAACTTATAGACATTTCCACTTTATCATAAACTGCCTTGCATATATATTCAAATCCTAGAACCAATAATCTTGCATCTCTTTTTCCACACTTGAGACTTCCTATGATGAGCACCACACTAGTCAACATTTTGCAAGAGACGCAAATAATATGATTCTAGACTTGGACATGATTCTAATATTTGTTTTTAAAATTTCTATTATTCCTCTTAAGCCATAAATTATAACAAGTAATTGCATGGCCAATCCTCCATAGTATGCATAATTCTATATATTTTAAATAATTAATCTAACATTTCATCATATATTTTAATGTTGATGGACCAGACAATATTTTATCATAGTTTTAGAAAAAACAACCCTAAATGGTGTAAGCAAAGGGACAACTAAGAAGTAATTGATATGATGTTTCTAGATCCCTCATACAATGCAAACCAAAAAGGTCTACAATATAAAATTATCTACAATAACTTTGCTTTGGACTACTAGCCAAAAATTATTGAGGTCTTAAGGAGGGTATCTAATGACCAAAAATTCTTCCAAGAAAAATATTTGAGAATTAGGAAATGATTTGCTTTAAATTATTTTTTTTTACAAGAAAAAATCGTAATTTTATTTCAAGAATGAAAGAAAATTACACTTCTCAAGTGCCTTGGCGCAAAAAAAAACCCAGATATAACAGATTATTGGGAGTCAAAATATAATTACAGTCAGATAGATCAAAGAGGAAACCCCATATTCAAAACAACATGGATATAACAAAGAAAAAAATCCTTATGTATCAATACATAATCATCAAAATAACCTCCATGTCTATAACTAGGATAGAAACCAACAAAAAAGAACCAATGAAAAGAAGAAAACAACAGAAAAATAAATAATTAAAATATATCATAAAGCTCTAAATAATAGACAAACCCACAATAAAAATCTAGAGTTAGCATATAAACTAGGGATATGATATGTGAGTGAAAGAAGAAACTTCATCTTTTATCTCTTCCATTTGCAAGAAACCTTTTGGAACCTGTTAACCTTCTTTTGATAACCTATCTACTTCCTAATTTAATTCCCTATAAACATGAGTAAAAGAGATATTTTCAAAAAAGGAAATTACCTCCAACAGTTCATCTCCCATCGATATGAGTAGCTAATTTTATAATTGAGTAGATCCATTCATATTGTTGATGATTAGAGTAGAATCTCCAAAAAAATATTTTTTTCACATTTCTCTCAGAAGCACATTTCATTAGTAATATCAATGCCTGAAACTCAACAAAATTATTGGAACCCATCCCAAAACCTGCTTTAAATTTGAAATAGTGGGTATCCGAGAAGTACAGAATGCCTCCCATGCTACTAAAAGTTTATTATTTCTGACTGACCCCACTAAAAAAACCCCATGGTTGAGACTTTTCAATGAACAAATTGTCTACTTGTCAAGGTTTCTTACATTTGCAAGGCCCTTTGTTGATTGAGACAAAAGTCCTCACCTAAAAAAACCTGAAATGGGGGTTTTAACTTCCCTTAAAAAATAGATGCATTCCATTCCAACAATATACCCTAACATATAAGACATGCTAAAGAAATAAATCATTTTAGCTCTTTTTTCAAAAAACTTTGTCTTAAGCATACCTCCACTATTTCTCCTTTCCAAATATTTTGAACTCCAATTATTTTTTTAGCTTCTAACCAAACCTATTGATAAAATGACATTTGATTTACAAATGCATGATGTTTTCCTCCTTTGATCGACACAACATATAAATACTTGGACCTTGTCTACTTCTCCTCTGTAAAACTTTCCAAGTCAAAGCCTTATTTCTTAAAGTTAACCACATGAAAATAAATACCTTTTTTGGGGCTGACAATTTCTAAATCTGCTTCCACCACCAAGAAGACCCTTGGGAATTAGTGTCAAAACTTGCTTTGTAGCCAAGTTAGATATATATTGACCCCCATATTTGTTGTATGCCCAAGAAATAGTATATGGTTCAACTCTTAGCTTGATATAACTGTTATTAAGACTATCAGTGTAAGCCTTCCATAAAATAGCCTACTCACTGGAAAGACCCAATATCTGAGCCTACTTCCAACCTTGGGTCCAAAGACCAGAAGAATCTAATTCCGCCATCTAATGAAGTAAAAAACCTTGTCTTGTCAAGAATCTATCATAGCTTTCGACAATAAAATGTTTCCTTCATAAACCAAAATAGCATCAATCCCGCCCTAGCAAACTAAATTTAAAAAAATAGTAAATATAGAATTAAAGGAAAGAAGAATAAGATAAAAAATACATACATAACACAATATTTCACCTGGGAAACCTTTACAGGAAAAAACCTAGCACAATAATACCTCCTTATTGTATAAACTTAATAGTCTCTAATACAATAATGTTCATATCTCATCTCTCTTCAAACCTTGATGCAAGTGCAATAACAACACAAGAATGAATTTTACAATACCATGGGAAAAAAACCATGGGTTCAAATAATTAACCCTAAACAACCCATATGGGTCTAAAAATAGCTTAATAATACTTCTATACCCTAATGAGGATACATGGAGAGTGTCCAGAACCTTTTTGAGTTAACCCCACTAGAATAACATGGAAAATATTCAACATATTTCCAACATTCTCCCACTTTTTGAATACTCTCCATAGGGGTCAAAATTTGTCATTGTCAATTGTAAATGAAAACCATACCCATAGATCTTCTACACTAAGAAATTTTTTGAGTATGTACAACATATGTTAATGAATCAACGTTATTATTCTCTGTATCAACTTTCTCCAACATCACCCAATTTCCTTCAACCATATCTCTCATAAAATGGTACTTGATATCAATATGTTTTGATTGATCATGAAAACCAAGATTGTTGGCCAAAAATATTGCACTTTGACTGTCATTGTCAATTCTCATAGCCTTTTGCTTAAGACCAAATGTTGAACACAACCTCTATAGCCACACTGCTTCTTTATAGGTATGAGTTGTTGCAATATACTTTGCCTTTGTTGTGGATAAAGCAACCACTGATTGATTTTTACTCATCCAACTTATTGCCCCTCCAAATAGCCTGAACACATAAACACTCATGGATATTCTCTTGTCCAGATCTCTAGCCTAGTCAGCATCTATAAAACCTTATATATTTACAATATTACTAACTCCAAATTTTCTTTGGTAATAGTTAGCATAGTCTAAAGTTCCACGCAAGTATCTAAAGATACTCTTCACAGTAGTCCAATATTCCTTTCTTGTATTAGACATATATCTGCTAACTACTCCCACTGCATGTGCAATATCAAGTCTAGTATAGACCATTGCATACATCAAACTACTAAAAATGCTAGCATAAGTAACACAACGTATTTATTCAATTTTCTCATCTATTTTAGGATATGGTTAAGTAGATAACTTTTGACCAACATGATATGGAGTACATACTAGTTTACAATCATGCATTCTAAAGTAGTATCAAATTAACATATTTCCTTTGACTTAACCACAACTTTCTATTTGTACAATCCCTTATTATTTTCATACCCAAAATAAATTTTGCAGCATCCAAATCCTTCATGTCAAATTCAAAAGATAACTAATATTTTAGTAACTTTATGATCTCCTTATTGTTACCAATTAACAACATGTCATCCATATACAAAAACATGATAACAAAAATTTCACCTTCTTGTTTAAAATACACACATGGATCTACTTTGCTTTTTCCAAGCCCAAGTGTCAAAACAAACCTATAAAATTTTTGGTTCCACATTCTTGGAGATTGCTTCAAGTCGTAAAGAGAATTTTTCAACTTGCATACCAAGTTCTCCTTACCTTATTCCTCTAATTTTTCTCTTTAGACTCTCTCTGTAGTTCACCTTCTTTTGTAGCACCAGGCTCTACCACATGTTCTTCCTCCTACTCTAATTTAACTTGAACTATTTCGGTTCTTTGCTTGGTTGCATTTCCTATTTTGGAACCCATTTTGTTAATCTAAATATAACATTATGATTGTAAACAATATTTTGTGTTTCTGGGTTCCACAACTTATATCCTTTAACACCAATACTATAACCCACAAATATGCATTTTTTAAATTTATAGTCTAGCTTAGTCCTTTTCTCATTTGGGACATACATATAAGCATCACAACAAAAAACCCTTATATTACTAAGAGAGGGTTTCTTATCAGTCCACACTTCTTGTGGAGTCTTATCCACCAAAGCTAAGGTAGGAGATCTATTGATGAGGTAACAAGTAGTTAACACAAAATTTGCCTAGAATTTCCTAACCCTGCACCACTTAGCATGCTTCTAGCCTTACCCATCAATGTTCTCTTCATCTGTTCTACAAATCCATTCTATTGTAGAGTATATAGAGTTATTTTCTACCTTTCTATTCCACAACTCTCGTAAAACTTCTCAAATTTATTAGAGCAATACTCACCACCATTGTCACTGTATCGCCCAAATTTTTTGCACCCTTACCTTCAGGCTAAAGGATCCATACCCGGAAGGGGGGTGAGAAAAGGATGGAACAATACCTCGGACGGAGAGGCCCTTTGAAGGTCGCACCTCTCGAGGGAGGGGTATAAAGGTGAATTTTTGACGGATGGTGGGGTTCACCAGGAAACTTTGAGTGGTAGTTTCCACGCCTAGGTTGAGAATGGGTTTGATTTGTTCGTTTTATGTTCAATCATTCAAATTCCTAGGTTGGCCAAAATGAAGCTAAGCTATTCTATATGAATATTCTGATTTATATGAAGACAACAAACATAAATGAATCCTAATGTGATTGAATACAAAGAATATATAAAATGGAGAAGAGTACACCTAATTTCTGATGTTTGATGAAGATTCTGAAGCTTGTAGGAGTCCAGATCATCTCAAATATGACAGGATCATCTATAATTGTACATAATCATCCCAAATCATAGGAGATCATTCGAGATCACCCAAGATCGTCAGTGACCTGACGAATTCGTCAGGCGAATTCGTCAAAAACCTGTAATAAAGAAAACAGACACCAAAAACCAAAAATACAATTGCAAGAATGATGCAAAATGATAGAAATAAGAGTATAGATGTTTGAATGATAAATCCAGATATCAAATTAAATGAGATGCACTATTTTGGAAACTTACTTTGAATTTTATCATGCAATTATGCTAAATGAGGTGAAATCCAAGATGCAAAATAGAAGTAAATTAATCTAATGCACCAATAAATAAGGAAAATGAGATAGAGAATGAAAAATCAGGGCTCTGATTGCCCCCAAGCTGAATTGTAGACCAGATCGTCTATAATCGTACAAGATCGTCATCGATCTTGACAGGATCATCTAAAATTGTAGTTGAATCACCTGTGACGATCCGAGCTACCTCCGACTGAAATACAGTGAAATACTGCAACAAAACTTGAAAACACAAGTGCAAATGATGGGAGATCACAACAAAAACTAAAATTGTAGGGAAATAATCAGCCAGGCAGCCAGGTAGGGAGTCAGGGGGGTAAACTGGGAAAATCCCAATTTATATAGGATCAGGGGGAGGTTAGGAGGTTGGGGATCATCCCAATCTGGGAGATCCCCAACATGGGAATCTCCAACCGTGCAGACACGCTTCTTCCCAAGTTGGAGAGGTCGTTGGAACATAAGCTAATTGTGAAAATTTAGTTTTGGGACGAAATCGTCTGGACGTTCTGTTCCAGAAGAATTCATCCGATTTGGGACGATATCGTCAGATCGACGATGATATCGTCCAACGGTCACAACAACCTCTAAAAATGGTGCAAAAAACGAGGTGAGCGGTTAACGAGTGGTTTCGGGGTTAAAATTCAAATTTCTACTTTTTACTGATGGTTTAATTGCGCCAATTTTAGGGTGCTACATTTTGCCCCCTCTTTAGCAAATTTTCCAAAAAAAATGTGTTAAAGACGAGTTCTTCACGCTTTACGAGAAAGCAAAATTTTTTTCCATTTTTTAGACGACGATTCTAGGTCGAATCATATGATTGTTTGCTATGGTGCCCCCTCCAAGTTTTTACCCAAATCGAACGTTTGAGGTAAAAGCGCGAAAAAGCAAAAATTAAAAAAATATCGTTTTGAATAAAAATAAGAAAAATAGGGTAAAACCCTAATTCATTTTTACTGTTCACTTTCGCTGTTTCAGAGCTCTATAGGCGAAATGGTGGAAACGGCGCACAGATCAATAGAGATCTGGTGCGGGTTGCAAGTAAGGATCTAAACCTAGTTTACTGTGTTTTTAACTTGATTTTTGACTTGAATTTTAAGTGTTTTTGGGCGTCGCGGCCAGTTTTAGGCCGTCGATGAAATCATCTATATATTGCCGATTTCGTCTAGGGACGAAATAGGAGAAATAGGGGCGATCGCCAAATTGAAGAATAGAGACGCTTTCATCCTATTAAGGACTATTTTATCTAAATTTGGTACGATATCGTCCAATAAAGGGTGATATCAACTTTTATGGGATGATTTGATTTTAATTTATTTTTTATTTTTTTAATGATTATGTACTAATGATTTTTGTTGTTTTATTGCTTATTTTGTAGAGGGGATTGCTAAAGAGTCGAAAGTGGAAATACGGAGGTCTAAGAGATGATTTGGCCGCGCTCGATTAGGCCGAGCAAGATAGATTGGCAGAGGTAGGACTGCAGCATGTGGCAGAGAATGCCACAAATTCCTACAGACATGGGGCTACTGACAGCCCTAGCAGAGAGATGGTATTCAGAGTCGTCCTACTTTTGGCTACCGACAGGGGAGATGACTCCCACTCTAGAGGATGTATGGAGGATCTTGAGGATCCCCATACACGGTCGATTCATGACCCCTTCAACCAATCAGGGCCACGCTATGATGAGATTGTGCGAGGACCCGAGCTTCATCCTGGAGAAGGGCGGAGTGAACATCGAGGCTTTGAGGCGGATGCCTAGGGCATCTCGGTTGACCCGAGTTTTGGTAGGGGTGGTGGGTGGCCTTATTCTATGCCACCAGAGCTGATGTAGATTACCGTGGCTACTTTTAGATGTGGTCTGTGACATGAGAGACAACGAATATAGGTTTGTTTGGTGCAACTTTGTACTGTGTCGCTTGTATAAGATCCTTTACGGGGTCGTATACAAGGGGGGTCAATGTATGGTGCTGACATAGCTTCTACAGGTTTGGTGCTGGGAGC
Organism: Wollemia nobilis; assembly: GCA_028583015.1. Lineage (NCBI taxonomy): Eukaryota > Viridiplantae > Streptophyta > Pinopsida > Araucariales > Araucariaceae > Wollemia > Wollemia nobilis. The sequence continues at coordinate 1,662,791 of JAQPPZ010003021.1, read as the reverse complement.
ACATTATGATGCGGAGGCCGATAGGGCTTCCACTGATAGGAGTTGATCGGGAGAGACCTCGAGTTTTCTATTGGTGGCCCTAGAGAGGGTCATAATGGTGGATAGATATGTCGATGTCCCGAAGGTTGTTGGATGACCTCACTCCAGATTAAATTGCTTGGAGACCATGGAGAGAGCATCCAGGGTGGGTAGAGGATGAACAGGAGTTGGCTCGCATCAGGTGAGTCATATGGTTGATGACAGAGCGGGGAGAGGTAGAGCTCCACTACTACGACCTAGTTTTGAGGCAGTTCGGTCTACAACAGGGGAATCCCTACTCTTAGGGATTATGAGTACTCCCAGACTATGCGAGATAGTACCACACTGAGCAGGGCTCCAGACATGCAGCGATTTTAGAGTCAGGATGCTGATGATGCCCCCATTCAGCCAGTGGATGGGGATGATGCGGGGATAGCAGACGAATATGATGCCTAGTATGCAAGCATCCACCCTCCTCATATGATGAGGGCACATGGTCTGATGCACGCTATAGTACAATGGATGGAGAGGCAGCACCAAGCTGCCATCAATGCAATGAGGGGTCACGGAGGGAGGTATCAGCGATGACCTCCTTAGGAGAGACATCAGAGAGTACCATAGGCTCCAAAGAGACAACAACAATCAAAGAGGAGGGAGGAGAGGAGAGAGGAGAGGAGAGAAAGACTCCCTCATCAGTAGAGGGATAGGCCACCATCACCCAATAGGGGCAAGGGTGTCGAGGTGGGGGAGAGCAGCGAGATGGCAGCTCTTCGGGCAAATAATGCATGCCTACGAGCTCAGGTGCAGACTCTGCAGGATGAGGCTACACGACTCAGGGCTCAGAGCAGAGGGGTGAGCATTTTGGAGCTGGTGCAGTCAGTTGTTCAGATCATGTTCTATCAGGGAGTGTACTACTAGTTGGTTCCAAAGGGCCAGAGGATACAGTTGCCAGCTAGCATTACAGAGTCGATCAGGATGGGGTCGTTGAGGACATCATCACGATCGACATCGAGGACCCATGATACAATACGGGCTTCGATGGGACCACCTCCTCCACCTCAGGGTAGGAGAGGAGATGAGGCTGAGAGCTCGAGGTCTTCTCGAGACTAGACGCACATTGTACATAGACTATTTTTTAGATGACTGAGTATGCCAGGGTATAGATTATGGCATACCAATTCGTTTTGATATGATGTATATACTTCTTGATATATATATGATATTCTTTTTGTGATATGACTTGTGCATATATTTTATGATGCTATAATATTTTAATTGTTGATTGACTATTCATGTAATTATGTCATTGAAAATATTATAATTTTATGTCATGCTATAAAATTAAATGAAATAATCTGATGTAAACAAACTGGTTGTTGTGGTGTGTTTTGATGAAAATAAAGTGACTTCTAACAATAATTTCAAAGGACATTGTCGTTGTTACATGACCATTTCATGGAGTCATCGCTCGCTAGGTCATAAAGCTAATCCCGGTATGAGAGAAATATTGCTAAAAGTAAAAGGGTGCTTAAGAGACTTTCTTAAGACTTTGTGTTGTGATGATGAAAAATGATGATAGTGATGATTTGTTTTTAGATTTCCATAAAAATATTATGCATGAAATATTAAAAATATGATTTTTGCTAGGCATAAAATTCCTAAGTATGATAGAAATTTGAACAATTCCCTAGGAATTATACCATCGTCGTAAAAAAAATGAATGTTGACATAATGAAATGAAATAGGAAAGTTTTCATTCTTTTTAAAGCACAATTGTGTAACATAATGATTTAAGCCATATGCTTTTATGGATTAAATAAATGGGAAATAAAATTAGAACGATGGTTTGTGCTAGGCATAGAATTTTAGGTATAGACTTATACCATCATCGTGAAATCCAAAGAAGAAATTGATATAATAGTTTTATTGCATAGTTGATTTTTGATTTTGAGATAAATAGAAATTATAAAAATGAGGACTTGCACTAGGCATAAAATTCCAATTTAGGTTTAGGAACTATACCATCATAGCGAAAGTCGAAAATATATAAATGTGACTTTATTGCTAGATTTTTGAACATGTTTTGCAAGAAAATTTTGTGTTGGCAATTTTGGGTACTTTGGGTACATTGCCTTTGCTCAAGTGTATAAGTTGTCATTGATGTCAAGAAGCTCTTGAAGGAATTTGATTTGATGTCAAACAATTTGTTTTGATGAAGGTTACGACATGACAGTTTCAAAGGTCTTTTGTAAACCCCAAGTTGGCAAGTTTAAATATTACAGGTGGATGCATTAGTTTAATGCATTTGGGTCCAGGAGGAAGTATTTATTTAAATAATTAAAAACCTTGTTAAGGTTCCTTTTAATTATTTTTAAATAAATATTTGTTTGCATTGGGTTCTCCTAACCCATGGCGCAAATGTCTTAACTTTGATGGCGCTATGTTCTAAGTTTGTGGGCGCTAGCCAAGACCTCCGTCGATGTGTTAAACTCCTCCGTCGATGTGTTAAACTCCTTGCCAACATCAAGAGTTTATGGGAAATATGCATATAAATCTCCCACGATGAATATCAAAGATTATCCCATCCGCATTTTTGAAAAGTGTTGCTCGCTATGAATTCACGATCTGATGTTCGATTTCTTCCTCGTAATTTCGTGATCCGCTGTTTGGATATCCACCGTTCATTTTCTGTATCCATCGTAAGGTTTCGTCGTCATCATTCACGTCAAAAGACAGGGAGGCCTGTTGTTTATCTTAGCCCTGGCGCAGAAGGTACAAGGGAAATAGAGTGAGGTTTAAACCTCATCGGACGCCTTTGGCGCACCGGTAGCGGCTAGGCTGTTGGCGCGCTACCCGAATGGGAGGTTCTGTGTTCGAATAACACGAAAGGGTTTTTCTTCGTTGAAGTGGACGTAGTGGGTGGTGTTAGAGTTCATGCGCAATTTCTCCATAGCGCAATTTTTGGTGTTGGCCAAGGTATTTTCGAAATTAATTTTTGCTAGTGTATTTTGCGGATGGAGGAAGTTTATTAGAGAGAAAAATAGCTTAGGAGTTATAAGGAGTTTGAAGCTTGCTTTATTTTGATAAAATATTATTTTGAAGGTGTTGTTTGCATTATCTTATTGCATTCTTATGAGAGATAAAGTTTATTGTTGATAAGACTATAAGGGAGAAATAAGGTGTATAAGGGATAAATATTGCTTCTAATGTTGAGAGTGCTTTTGGTTGATTATGGAAATGAAAGCATGATGTTTTAAGGTTAGAATTGCTTCTTGTGTGAAGTTGTGAAACCTTAAGTGGGTAGCTTTGAGATTGACATTAGCTTTCATTAAATTGGTTATAATCAAGCTATTCTTTACTTGGTTAAAGTGTTGGGCTTACTTCTTTGTTGATGATTTGAAAAGTTGTTTTGTGCTATTGATATTTGAGTTGGTGGATGCTTTTTGTTCAAATAATGTTGGAGAGAAAAGGAGTTCTACTTGTTTCCTTTTCTAATGTTGATTGTGAAATGCTTCAAGGTTGTGTTTTGAATTAAATGGTGTTGATTGAACCTTGGTTGATGAGCATTGTTGTTGAAGCCCTAATTGATGGTGAAAAGAACATGAGTATCATTGTTATGTGATTCTTTGCATAGTTGGAAATTGTTGGGGTTTCATGTTCTTGAAAGAAAGCATTCTATCCTATCCATTTCAGATATTGAGTTGAGTTTTCAGATTTGAGATTGAGATTGAGCTGAGTTGATTTGAGTTGAGTTTTGAGATTGGGAGTTGAGTATAGAACATATTGAGTCTCTAACAATTCTCTTTGTGCTTCTATGAGTTTGACAAATCACATTGGGTCTCTAACAATTCACTTTGTGATTTCCTACTAAGAAAGTTTTTCTTGGTGAGCTTGCTTGAGTTTTGGACAGGTTTCGATGGGGACTTGTGAGCAGTTTTGGACAAGTTTCGGTGGGGACTTGTGAGCAGTTTTGGACAGGTTTCGGTGGGGACTTGTGAGCAATTTTTGGACAGGTTCTGGTGGGGACTTGTGAGCAGTTTTGGATAGGTTCTGGGGGGGACTTGTGAGCAGATTTGGACAGGTCCTAGCAGAGGACTTGTGAGCTGAGTTTGATAGTTCTATCAGAGAACTTGAGGACAGAGGTGCACTGGTTCTATGAGAAGAACCTAAGGACAAATTTGGCAAGTCTTTGAGAAGGATTGTATGCAGAGGATTGATTTGATCAAAGAGTTGAATATATCTGACAGACAGAGGAAGACTTGTACTAGACCGACTGACTGTGTTTGGTACGGAGTTCTTGAGCTGCTTGTGGACGTGATCATAGAAGGCGAGAGGTCTCTTAGGCTAAGCATTGAGGACAAGAGGTCTTCGATGGAAAGGAGTTCCACATGCTGGCAAGAGGTAGAGGCAGTTGATCTTCCGAGGGATTATTTCTAGAGCAGAGGGGAAGGTATCTCCTTTGAGCGAGAGGCTCATAAATTCTTATTGGGGGAAGGTATCTCCTTTGAGCGAGAGGCTCATAAATTCTGATTGGGGGAAGGTATCTCCTTTGGGCCGAGGCTCATAAACATTGTAATTGGGAAGGATTCCCAAAGAACTTTGAGATAACTTTTAGAGAAAAATTTTGTGGACGTAGCCCAGCCATTCTGGGTGAACCACGTTAAAATTGGTGTCACTTTATGGATGATATTGTGCATTGCTTTGATATTGCTTTGGGTATATTGCTTTACAGTTTTGAAGTATAATGGAAAAAGTATAAATATGTCTTATACTATTCACCCCCCTTCTCAGTATAAGCTTGTGTTCTTCATTTTGGATTTTTGAAAAAAATGTATTTAATTGATTTTACGCTAAGTAGATATTCTCAAGTAAGAAAGTCAAATTATTCCAGAAGATTTGAATAAATATTTTAAATTATCTCAAAGACAAAATTTAGATTTATAAGGAACCTCGTGTGCATACGTGAGTTCATTACCGATCTTGATCTATCATAATGATACAAAATCTCTCAAACACAAATGTGTGTGCAATTGTAATGTTCATTTACCAATTTTGAGCAAGATAATTTGATACAAGTAATTTGAATTAACCAAATGAGTGTTCGTTGACCATGATTTATATGCATGTAACCGTACCAGACTACTATGTAAGTCGGGTCATCAAGAGCTAGCTGATCCATAAGCGGACATAGGTCTATACAAAAGAAGGTCGCTAATGTGACAGACATATCACCACGCTAGGAGTTACCCAATGTCAAGCAAGTTGGGCATAAATCACCTGTTATGGGGTTTACCTCATAGTTTTCGAATAATTGAGAATTCTAGGGATTCAAGCTTCACACTTCCTTCTTTCAAAGGGGGGGATTTATTGCTTTTTGCTTTTTCTTTTCTTTTCTTTTTCTAATTTTTTTTTTTTTTGCTTGACACTGAGATAATGCTGAAATATTGTTGAGATGGTACAAAATGATATTGAAATAATGCTTCTAAATAATTTCTCTTTTTCTCATGATTTTTCTTGATTTTATTTTTCTTTTTCTTTTTCTTCCTATACTAGGGGTACTTGCTTGGATTGGCTGTAGAGCAAGGGATTTTTATTCTGGGCAGGAGTGAGCTTGTCCTTTTGTCAATTCTCAAATATTCTAGACCATGTGCATGATAGGATAGCAGGGGAAACTTTTCGCTCAAGAGACCACTTCTATTGTGTAGCATCGTTTTGAATTTGCAATGAAATCATTTTAATGTGAAAAGGTGTACTTGGTTCAAGTAAATAACAAGATCAGTTCTCTATGCTCAAAACTTTATTTAATTCAATTGTGGACTTCAATATAAGAGAGATTAATAATCATACCAAATAAGATCAAGATATTTATTCATGTGAGTGTGAAAGTGAGGGATTCCAGATAAATGCTAATTTATCCAAAATAACTGAAAATATAACTGCAATACTTCAAGAATTGACAAGTGCAAAATAGAAGATGTTTTTGAGGATTTTGATGATTTTGATTTTTTTATATTTTGATTTTAATTTATGAATTGAGAGAATACATAATATTACTGTTTTTGAAATTTTTATATGAATTACTAATATGAGACAATATGTATAATATATACAGTGACAAAATTACCGATTTATGCATAATAGCGCTTAAGATACATAATGTTCATAGGTTCTTTAAGATCTTTACCATCTAAGGTAGCTAATATGTATGCTCCCGATCCAAATTTAGCAGTGATAATATATGGCCCAAGCCAATTAGGCTCGAATTTGCCTTTAAGGTCTTTAGTTGCATTAGTATTTTTTTTATTTTCTTTTAAGACGAGGTCACCGATCTCAAAGGATCGATTATGAAATTTCTTGAGATATGCTCTTTTGAGCTTGTTCCGGTAGGCATGAAGATGATCCAAAGTATTAATGTGCTTATCATCTAGGAGTTCCAGCTGACTAAATATTCCAGCACGATATTCATCTCCTACTTCAGTATCTTGAAGTAGCAGAGCCAAAGGAACTTCTAGTTCAAAGAGAAAAACAACTTCAGCGCCATAAACCAAAACAAAAGGTGAAGTGCCCGTGGGAGTACGAATGCTAGTTCGATAAGACCACAAAGCAGGATATAATTGAATGTGCCAATCATGGCCAGATTTATTGACCAGTCCCTTGAGGATTTTAATTAATGTTTTATTAGATGCTTCTACGTGGCCATTACCCTGAGGATAATAGGGAGTGGACCAACGATGTTGAATTTTATATTTTTGACATAGTTTCTTTACATATTTGTTTTTGAAACAAGTTCCATTATCCGAGATGAGATTTGTAGGAATTTTGAACCTACAAATAATTTTATTAAGAATAAACTTGGAAACTTGCGTTTCAGTGCAAGAAGCTAAGGGCATAGCTTCGACCCACTTCGTAAAATACTCGGTGGCGATTATGATGAATTTGTGTCCATCAAATGACACAGGATTGATTTTTTTGATGATGTCTAAGCCCCATTTTGAAAAGGGCTAAGGAGATGAAATAGCCTACAGTTCTTGTGTAGGTGCATGGACAAGGTCAGCGTGTTTCTGGCACTTGTCGCAATGGCGCATGTAATCATGTGCATCATTCTCCATGGTAGGCCAAAATTATCCTATCCTAAGGAGCTTCTTAGCAATGGCGCTACCACTAAAGTGTCCCCCCAAGATCCATCGTGGGCTTCACTCAAAGCTAATCTAGACTCTTCTAGATTCAAACATCTCAATAGGATACCTTCAAAATATCTCCTATACAACGTATTGCCAATTATTACGAAGCGACTTGCTCGTCTACGTAATAACCGATGCTAGTTTCTATTAAAACCTTCAGGGAAGGTCCCATTTTGAAGAAAATTGAGGATGTCGGTGTATCAAAGTTCAAGAATAGTTTCGTTGATTAGAAACACGTCCAAAGGTTCCAAGCATGATTTAGTTGAAGCGGGTTCCTGGAGTCGACGAATAATGATGGTAGCATATTCGTCATCTAACTCCAAGGGTAAAAGAGATGCAGCTGCGGCCATAGCATCAGCCGCATGATTTCTAGTTCTAGGAATAGCTTCCAAGGTAACTTGATCAAATAAAGATATTAATTGTAATACATATGCTTTATATGGGTGCAATTTATCATCTCTGGTCTGATAAACATCGTTAATTTGATTTATAACAAGTTGATAATCACCGAAAACTAATAGATTTTTAATTTTCAATTCTAGGGTAGCTCGTAATCCAAGGATTAGAGCCTCATATTCAGCAGTGTTATTAGTACAGGAAAACATTAATTTAAAGGATAGAGGTATGAGATGTTTATGTGGAGATATCAAAATAATACCTGCACCAGCCCCACTCATGCATCGAGATCCATCAAAGTATAGGTACCATTGCTCTGAATGATTCGCCTCTAGGTTAAGGCATTCGTCAAGAAACTCAATGACGAGGGGATGGGTGGACTCTAAGGGTACAACAACTAATTGATCTGCTATGATTTGACCCTCAACAGACTTCTATCCTATAAACGTGAGTTTAAAATCTCTTAGAGCAAGAACCCACTTCACTGTGCGACCAAATAAATAAGGTCGACTCATGAGATACCGCAAGGGATCAGATTTAGCAATAACATATGTTTTCTGACTGAGCATATAATGGCGTAGTTTTTGTGTAGAAAATATGACTGCTAGACATAACTTCTCTAATGCTGTGTAGTGGGTTTCATAACTAATTAATGTTTTGCTAATGTAATAATTAGCACACTCTATTTTCTCATCATCAAGTTGAGCTAACATAGCTCCTAAAGCAAAATATGAAGCAAAAATATACAAGATAAATGGACGATCAGGTTTATGTGGCAAAATTATAGGTGGGTTAAGAAGATATTGTTTGAGTAGTTCAAATGCTTCCTTACATTCGTCGTCCCAATGGAAAGAGACATCCTTCTTAAGAAGCTTAAGAAAGGGTCCAGTTTTATCCGCCAACTTATCGATGAAGCGACGGATAGCTTGAAGCTTACCTTGTAGACTCCGTAATTCAGATATATATGTAGGTGCAGGTATATCAGTGATAGCCATAATCTTGAGAGGGTCAATTTTGATGCCACGTAAAGAAACTATAACCCTCAATAATTTACCTGACTTAACTCTGAATATACATTTGGCTGGATTCAATAGGATAAGATATTCCATTAACCGATCAAATACTTTTCTCAAGTCATCTAAATGGTTATCTTCTTTAGTAGAATGAGCTATAATTTTGTCTACATAATCATGTAGTATATCATGCATCATATCATGAAAGATATAAGTCATGGCTTGTTGATAGGTTGCACCTGCATTCTTCAAATCGAATGGCATCACTTTCCAACAGAAAGTCCCCCAAGGGGTAATAAAGGTTGTTTTAGCCTGATCTTTGGGTACTATCCTGATCTGATTATAACCAAAAAATCCATCCATTAAGGATATCATTCCACTCCCAGTAGTAAAATCAATGATTTGATCCATATTGGGAAGGGAAAAATTGTCTTTAGGGCATGCAACATTAATATCTCTAAAGTCTGTACAAACCCTAATCTTAGTAGATTCTTTCTTAGTTACTGTAACTACATTCGATATCCATTCAACATAATCAATGGCTTCTATAAAAATAACATTCAAGAGTTTTTCTAACTCCCCTTTGACTAGTAAGGCCACTTTAGGATGCATTTTTCTAAGGTTTTGCTTAACAGGTTTAGCATCCGGATGCACTACTAGGTGATGCATAACTACAGAAGGGTCTAAACCCGGCATATCTTCATATGTCCAAGCAAAAACATCTTCATATTCTTTAAGAAATGCAATGTATTTATCCTATTTTTCTTGACTCAATTCTGATCCAATGTTGATTATGTGAGGGTTATCAACGGTTTCAATATTATTTTTTATGACATTTTCTACTTCCATGTGTATATCTCTCTCAAAATTAGGTGGGGCGGGTGAAACGCCCAATTCTTGTAATTCTTCCAAGGTTATCTTGGATAATTCGTCTTGAGGAGTCGTGGCCTCAAGTTGAGCTATACTAGGTATAGAGCCATCAAAATAAAATCCATTATGTAATAATTCCTCAACGGAGACATCATGAAAGATATCTCCCCCCAAATCATTGTCGAATTTAGCGATCATGTCAGGATAAGCTATAGATAGCATATTACATGTGAATGTCTTATTCGTTAAACGCAAAGCATCGCGTTCATCTAAATAATCTTGGTAACATATAAGATGGTCATCATCCTCAAATGGGAATGGCTGACCCTTACTAGAAAATAGGCCCACACCACATCGGGTGGGCCACGCTTCTACCTCAAAAGGTTCTTTCATACCATTCTAGAAAGGTCCCAAACCTTTCCCTTTATATCCCAATTTAAGCATTATAGGTTTGGCTTTAATACACTCATTAGTAAAATAACATCGAGCATATCCATCATAATGAGTTCTGATGTTTCTGGGTATTCTACCCCAATCATATCCCTTATAAATAAAGGCACAACTCTTGACTTGGTAAATACTTCCCATAGGCTGTGGGAGGCCCAAGGTACGAGGAGATGGTGGCAAATTATTTAAAATAAGGGAATATTGCATAGAAGCATTCGTTTCTTTTGATATAAGAATTTTAGATAGATCAGGTAAGAGCTCGTCAGTAAGAGCATAAGAGGTAGAAGGAACATTCCCTACGTCTTCCGATGCGTAAAATATGAATTTGGTGGATGTATACGATGTAGAGGTGTCGATAGATGGGTCTATTACAGGTATGGAAGTTATAGGAGTAGAACAAGAGACATTGGTTGTGGGATTAGGATATTTCTTAGGTCCTAATGTGGTTTGTTCAGAAGATGGTTGAGCTATATGTGGAGGTGCAACTGATGGAGAAGAAGTAGATGACATTGTGGGTGTGAGTTTCACACGTTTAGATGGATAATGAGAATTAGGATGTGTGAATGACAGAGCGGGGCAAAATTGAAATCCAATAGGTTCTGCCAAAGCACACATATTAAAGGGTCTTGGATCACCATGAATGGTAACCAACTGATTCTTAAATTCAAACTTAACACATTGATGTAAATTTGAGGGAACAACTCGCATCGCGTTGATCCAAGGATGACCCAAAAGTATATTGTACGATGTAGGGCAATGTATAATAAACACAGTCGTATCCAAGGTTCTTGGACCAACCTGCAATGGAATGGTAATAAATTCACATGTTTCTTGTGTTTCGTCATTGAAATATTTTATGAGCATATCAATTCTTTTCATTTCATCACTTCTAAACCCAAATATTTGGTAGAAGTCAAAAGTGCAGATATTTAAAGATGAACCATTATCAATCAAAACTCGTTTGACTGCTACATCTCCAATTAAGGCAGTAATATACAAGGGGTTATATTTATGTAAACTATGTTGCGGTATGTCTCTATTCCAGAAGTCAATACAATCAACTTCATGAGTTATTATAGTATTTGCCATGGCTTCAGGTTGAATATCTTGTGGTACCATCATCTAACTTAATGTGAGCATTAATTAATCTCTATGTGTAGGAGAAGATCTTAAAAGGTCCAAGAGAGAAATTCTAGCTGTAATATTTGATAATTGTTCATTAATATTATAAGGAGGTTTAGGTTGAACATTAGGTGAATGATTCCATTTATTAGGAACCTTCAAAACAAATGGAGCTGATCCACCATTATGAATTTGATCTTGTTGAGAATTTTGAGCCTGTTGTCTAGTAACAGCTCCGATGGTACCCACAATATTATTCTGCGGATGATGAATAGGTCTTGGTCTAGCTTTTATAGCTAGCTCATTAGAAAGTAATTGATGAGATGATGGTATAGTAGTGACTCTTCTTGGAAATGGCTCTTTTGGAACCATATAACTTGTGATAGAGTGAATAGGATCCGATTCATCTTTAGAACTATTCGATTGATTTGATGTGATTTCCATATCACTCTCAGTCTCGTATTATGTATCACTAAGATCAGGTATCTGAATATTATATAGAGGCCTGGTTGTAACCATAGATAAATTTGTGTCAAAGATTTCCAAATCATGAACAGGTAAATGCCCACTAATAGTTCCTACATATCGGGCAGGAGGAGGGACATTATGATGTTCAACTTGATTAGCCACCTCCTTACCATGTTTTGGTAAGGGATGTTGAAAGATGTCCAATGATCGATTGGCATTCTGATTCTGGTTTTGTGGGGTGTTCTTTTGAAAATTATTAGGAGGATTTTGCTTAGGTTGAAAGGCTTGCACCTCCATCTCATTGTTATCAATCAAGTCTTGTATTTTATGTTTTAATCTTTTACAAGATTTGGTAGTGTGTCTAGGTCCTCTATGGAAGTCACAATGTAAATCTGCTCTGTATCCGGGTATAGTTGGATCAGGTTCCTAAATATTTGGTAATTGAATCAAACCTCGTTCTAATAATTGTGGTAGAATAGTTGATAAAGGTTGATTTAACCTAGTAAATTCTTGAGGAGGTCTATCAGGAGGTTTCAGTACAAACTTCTCCATTGTCTTCGCAACATTAACATTAGCAGTATTTCTGCTATTGGTGACTCCATCACCCACAACTTGTTTATTATTGTATTGATTTTTGGATTTTTTCTCATCGTCTCTCTTTTTAAGCTGGCCTCTCCTAATGACAGCATCTTCCACTCTTCGGGCTAAGTCTATGGCCTGATCGAAGGTGGTCAAGGTAGCAGTTGATAATTTGTAAGATAGTTGCTCTTGCAAATTATTAATAAAGATGTCCAACATCTCCCTATAAGGTAACACAAAGTACAATTTTCCTATCAACTGTCTCCACCTAGCTAGGAAATCAACAAAGCATTCATCTTTGCCCTATTTTAAGTTATACAAAACTTTAATGGTCACATATCTTTCGATGTAGGCACTAAATTGATGAACAAAAGACTCGACAATTTCTTCAAAATTCCTCAAAGAATTAGTGGGTAATTGATAATACCACTCTAATGCCATTCCTCCAAAGCTTTTCGGGAACATTTTTAGTAATAACAAGTCATCATGTGATATATCATGACATGCTATCCTAAACATACAAAGATGCTCTATGGGATCTTCGGTTCCTTTATATATGGGAAGAACAGGCATAGGAAAATGTTTAGGATACGGTTGTGCTAAGACTATAGGATCTAAAGGCTGACTACACATCTCTCGATAATTGTACGAGGGATGGTAGGGATCTATCTGGTCCATGCGGGAAACTAACTGTTTCACCACGACTTCAAGATTGCTAGTTTGTTCACCATATTGGTTCGGTGGCACATAGGTATGGGATCTATGAGTGTATGATGGTGTGACATAAGGATAAGATGTTATATTTTTATTATGCAAAGTGTTGGTAGGAAGAATATTATGAAGGGGATTTGTAATAGTATTATGTTGTACCTTAGATTGTTGGTAATTGGTGTTTGGTTTTGTTTTGGGTTTTTGTTGATTTGAGGTATGTTGATCAAGAGATTGGCAAAATAGAGCAATAAATGATGGTTTATTTTGTGCGGGAATGACCCTAGGCTTGTTAACAGGCACTTTATATTGTTGGGTAACCTGCTGTTGTTGCATGCTCTGGATTGCAGCTACTATATCCAAATTGGATGGTCCAGCTTGATCACTCTCTTGTTCAATGAAGGACAAGGGATTAGTGTGTGTTTGAAATACTTCTTCTAGAGTTGCTTGAGTGTCACTAATTCGATCCTTGTCCATATGGGCTGCTCTATTAAAAACACCAATATTAGTGTTAATGAACTTCCAGAATTGTTCCATGTTCTCAAAAGTGATAGCTCCTCTTGGAGACATTTTAGGGGATGAGGATCCTTCCTCTCTAATAGTTTCTTCTTGTTCATTTCCTACAACAAGCTCTTCTTCTTGCTGGTCTAGGGTTTCTTCTTCCTGAACTTGGTCCTCAGGAGGGACATTTTGGTCAGTTAATGGTCTTCCTAACCAATCTTCATCTTCTTCAGTTTGTTTTCCATTCCTAAGTCTAGGCATTGTGCTAAAATTAGGTTTTAACAAATATATATATATATATATATATATATATATATATATGCGATAGGGTTGAGAGGTATATATTTTAACTCTATACCTACTATAATACTTTAAAATGAAATGTTTTGTTGTTTTTTTTTTTGTGCGATTTTATTATATTATTATTTTGCGAGAAAAAATAACAAACAACATGCTAGTTGTAAGAAACAATAGTAGAAAGAATCACTTAGCTTTCTATGAATAGTTTATGGATGTCATTGATAGGGTCAAGTTCATCAGGAGTCATGAAATGCTCCTCTTCAAATTGGAAGTTGTTTTTCAAGAACTTGACAAAGTGTGCTATGGTAATATGATCTATTTCAGACTCTGACATGTAAAAATAAAGTTCATGGCAATACTCTCGATACAACATAGCTCTAGGAACTCTATTCCATCTCTTTCTATCCATAAGAACGACTTCTTGATCCTCTACATGAGATAGAAATTTATGTACTAAAACTGCGTTCTCAAGGTATTCCTCAAAGGTGTATAATTCAGAAGACACAAGCGCTCTTTTATCGGCTAACCACCTATGGCAAGCTCTCTGAAGTTCATGATACAAAGTCACCTGATCAGGATCCAGGATTCTATCTAGGACAAACCTCTTAATTTTCCTAAGTTCTACAGATCTAGATTCAATAATACCCAATCTCCTATCAAGTTCGTCCCACAAAGGTTGGGCTCTATATGTTTGAGGTACTCTAAGCACAAAAGTAATCTCTATGGTCGTTAATTGATTTTCAACATTTATGGAGACAACTCGTCTTCTATTATAATCTACCATCTAAGTATGATATGCAAATTTAACAGTTTTCTAATGATTCTAGATGTTCTTAATAATGTGTTTTTTTTTTTTTGGATTGTTTTCAAAAGGTGTTTTTAGTTTCACGTCGGGTTCACCAAAATGTATTGCCCAAATTTTTCGCACCCTTACCTTCAGGCTAAAGGATCCGTACCTGGAATGGGGGTGAGAAAAATATGGAACAATACCTCGGACGGAGAGGCCCTTTGAAGGTCGCGCCTCTCGGGGGAGGGGTACAAAGGTGAACTTTTGACGGATGGTGGGGTTCACCAGGAAACTTTGAGTGGCAGTTTCCACACCTAGGTTGAGAATGGGTTTGATTTGTTCGTTTTATGTTCAATCATTTAGATTCCTAGGTTGGCCAAAATGAAGCTAAGCTATTCTATATGAAGATTTTGATTTATATGAAGACAACAGACATAAATGAATCCTAATGTGATTGAATACAGAGAATATATAAAATGGAGAAGAGTACACCTAATTTATGATGTCTGATGAAGATTCTGAAGCTTGTAGGAGTCTAGATCATCCCGGATATGACAAGATCATCTGTAATTGTATAGAATCATCCCAAATCATAGGAGATTGTCCGAGATCACCCAAGATCGTCAGCGACCTGACAAATTCATCAGGCGAATTTGTCAAAAACCTGCAATAAAGAAAATAGACACCAAAAACCAAAAATACAATTGCAAGAATGATGCAAAATGATAGAAATAAGAGTATAGATGTTTGAATGATAAATCCAGATATCAAATTAAATGAGATGCACTATTTTGGAAACTTACTTTGAATTTTATCATGCAATTATGCTAAATGAGGTGAACTCCAAGATGCAAAACAAAAGTAAATTAATCTAATGCACCAATAAATAAGGAAAATGAGATAGAGAATGCAAACTCAGGGCTCTGATTTCCCCCAAGCTGAATTGCAGACCGGATCGTCTATAATCATACAAGATCGTCGCCGATCTTGACAGGATCGTCTAAAATTGTAGTTGAATCACCTGCGACGATCCGAGCTACCTCCGACTGAAACATAGTGAAATACTGCAACAAAACTTGAAAACACAAGTGCAAATGATGGGATATCATAGCAAAAACTAAAATTGCAAGGAAATAATCAGCCAGGCATCCAAGTAGGGAGTCAAGGGGATAAACTGGGAAAATCCCAATTTATATAGGATTAGGGGGAGGTTAGGAGGTTGGGGATCATCCCAATCTGGGAGATACCCAATGTGGGAATCTTCAACTGTGTAGACACGCTTCTGCCCAAGTTGGAGAGGTCATTGGAACATATGCTAATTACAAAAATTTGGTTTTGGGACGAAATCGTCTGGACGTTTTGTTCCAGATGAATTCGTCCGATTTGGGATGATATCGTCAGATCGACGACGATATCGTCCAACGGTCACAACAACCTCTAAAAATGGCATGAAACACGAGGTGAGCGGTTAACGGGCGATTTCAGAGTTAAAATTCAAATTTCTACTTTTTACTAATGGTTTAACTGCACCAATTTTAGGGTGCTACAGTCACTTCTCAAAATATTTATCTTTTTCTCTATCTAATTTACTACAAGAGCCTTAAATTCTTTAAATTTATTGAAAACATCATATTTGTTTTGTAAAAAATATACCTAGGTCTTTATTGAAAAGTCATCTATAAATGTAAAAAAATATATAGATTTACCTAACAATGGTAATTTTACAAGTCCAAACACATCACTGTGAACTAGATGTAAAATTCCTTCAGATCTTGTAGCACTACTAGAAAACTTGACTCGGGTTTGCTTTCAAAAATATAATGCTTACAAAAATTAAAATTTAATGGGCAATAAAAATTCCTTCAGCCATACCTTTCATTTTAATGTTTGAAGGCCTTTCTCACCAATATACCCCATGCGTTGATGCCACAACATTGTCTTTGCTACAAGAATACTCGAAGCCACTTCTATCGTATTATTCTCCTCTACAACTAAAGAGTTATTGCAATCAATACTTACAATGCTAGCCTCAAGTCTAAATAGAGTTCTTGTACAAACTCCCCTTACCAACACCAATAATCCATGAACCATATTGCAACTATCCTTATTGAACACCTCAGTCACACCTGCATAATTCATCTTACTCATGGATATCATATTCCTTACCAAACCCATAATATGCAACACACTAGGAAGGGTTTTAATTCTTTCATATTTAAACCTCAACTTGACTCCTCGACCTATTATTTTATATGTTGAATTGTCTCTTAAGAAGACTCCTCCATTTATCATTCAATATTCACAGAACCCCTCCCTATGAGGAGTCATATGAAGGGAAGCACCTAAGTCAACCATCAATGAGTCATGGCATTCACTTGAGCACGCTATAGCTGAGAATAAGTTCCCTGAATCTTCATTTGTGGTCTTTTTTTTTCAAAAGCTCCTTCATTAGATGATTGACTATTATCAACATTTTTATATCTACAGTATCTTTTATAATGCCCTATTTTACCACTCTTCCAACATTTTATCTTTTTTTGAGCAACATGTTTACCCCTAGATCTCGATTTTCTTTCTCCTGATTTCTTTTTTCTTATTTCTTGAGAATGACCTCTCATAACCAAGACATCCTTCTAATGATAATACTCAGAATATTTTTGTCTCATTTTCTCAGATAGCAACGTTCCTATGTCTATATCCTCTACTTTCAATGTAGAAGTAGTATTGGTGATAGCTATAACTAGGTTATCCCACGAATTAGGTAATAAACAAAGTAAAGTAATACATTTTTTTTCTCTTCATCCACTTTTAATTCAATAGAGTTTAATTGACTTAACACCGTGTTAAAAGCATTCAGATTCACCATCATTCATCCAAAGTGAATACAACTTCTTTCAAAGAAAGATTTTATTTACTAGCGACATTATCTAATACAAAGTTCCCAGCTTATCCCATAATGACTTTATCATGGTCTTTATCGATACATTAAATAATAATGAATCAGATAAGCACAATCTGATAGAACTTCTTACCTTCCTATCGATCTTCAACCAATCCTCATATTTTGTTGATGTTGGTTTTATTCTCGAGATAATCTATTGATCTCTATCAACCAATAGAACCTCCATCTTGAGTTTCCATAACTCAAAATTTTGTCCATTGATTTTTTCAATCTCTACCAGTGTGCTTCCCATAATTTTACTTCACCCAAATTCTTTCACATATGACTCCCACTCAAGAATTAATATATCATAGGGTTGAAGCCCTTACTCCTCGAACAAAGCTAAAAAACCCAGCTTTGATACCAAATGAAGAGTAAAAGGCCTCGATAAACTAAATCTAGAAAAAAATAAATACAAAATCAAAGTAAAAAAGAAGAATAAGATAACACACACACACCTAACACAATATTTAACATAGGAAAACCTTACAAGAAGAAACCCAACATAGTAATATCTCCTTATTGTATAATCT
Organism: Wollemia nobilis; assembly: GCA_028583015.1. Lineage (NCBI taxonomy): Eukaryota > Viridiplantae > Streptophyta > Pinopsida > Araucariales > Araucariaceae > Wollemia > Wollemia nobilis. The sequence continues at coordinate 1,644,927 of JAQPPZ010003021.1, read as the reverse complement.
TAACTATCTCCAATACAATAATGTTGTCTTTCATCTCTCTTCAAACCCTTATGCAAATGCAATAAAATAACAACACAAGAACAAATTTTACAATACCATGGGCAAAAACCATGGGTTCAAATAATCACCTAAATAGTCCATATGGGTCTAAAAATAGCTTAAGAAACCCTAAAAATTCCACACCCCGATGAGGATACATTGAGAGTGTACAATATTGTTTAGAGTTAACTCCATAAGAATAACATGGAAAATATTCAACATATTTCCAACACACCATTGCTCGCTTTCCAAGACAAATATTTTACAATCATAGGAAAGGCCTGTATTAACGCCTTCATTGAATGGAAACATTTTTTATGATTTTTTGTGAACTTTTTATCCAATCCATAAAGGTCCTTGGATGGATGTACTTTTTTCAATAATATTCTTCCATAATCCTTCTCTAGTCAAAATCCTCCACAAGCTATTTGCTACCAAAGAAGAAATATGGATATTTTTAAGTCCCCATACACCTTCCTCCTTTGGCCTAGTAATACTCTATCACTTAACTAAAGGAATGCCTTCAGGTTCCTTGTGTCTAGTCCAAAGAAATCTAAAGCAATGTTTTCTTATTTTCTTTAGAACTCATTTGGTAATAAAGGTCAAGGAGTGCCAAAACATAGGAATTGCCTCAAGAACATAATTTACAAGTGTTAATATCCCACCAATAGACAACCATCTATTACACCAATGGTTAATCCTAACTTCAATATTCTCTAAAAGCCACCCCCAATATCTCTTATTGTAACTATTTGAATTCAGTATAAAATCCAAATATTAAAGCCTTCCTAGAAATATAAGAGATTAAAAGATTTTTTTTTTATTAGACCCTATTCAGTCTCCTTCTCTAGACCATTATAGAAAATAGAGTATTTTTGAAAATTAATCTCCATACCGATAACAATACTGTAAGTGTCCAATATTTCCTTCAACTTTCTAGCTTCCCTTAAACTACCATTAGTGAACAACAATACATCATAAAAAAATAATAAATGAGATAAATTAAGGACCCCCACTTTGGTACTAAGCATGGTTCCTACCCTCTTTGCATCCAAAATAGCTCTACTCAATCCTACAACAACCAACAAAAATGTAAAGGAGATAGAGGTCATCCCTATATCAGTCCTCTCAAGGTTTTAAAGAATTTAGAAGTTGATCCATTAATCAGAACGAAAAAATATATATAAGAAATACATCCCATAATCCACTTTACTACGAGATAGCTAAAACCCATATGTAAGAGCATAAATTTAAGATACAACCAGGTAGTTATATCATATGCTTAAGATAGATCTAGTTTAAGGACCATTGCGAGAAGATTTTTAGTTTTAATAGAGTGAAGGCCCTCTTGTGTAGCTCCTATGGCTTCAAAAATTTGTCTACCTGCTATAAACCCAAACTACTCCTAGGAAATAACTTCAGAGAAAATATTCTTCAATATAACAACCATAATATTTGCAATGATTTTATAGATATAGTTACACAAGGAAATGGGTCTAAATTCATCAAAGGTTTTAGGCTTCTCCTTTTTGGGAATAAAAGCTAAAAAAGTGGAGTTAAAAGCCCCCAAAACCTGACCACTCAACTTGAATTCCTTCATTACTCTAAGAATATCCTCCTTAATAAGATCATAGAAAACTAGGAAAAACTCCACAAGCCATCCATCAGGCCATCGGTTAGGCCCCATATTTTTATCCTTTTTGAAAGAAGTTAGGACAACTTTTAGTTCTTGCTTTGTGACCTCCTCCATAAGTAACTGATTATCCTCCTCTATCACAAAATTGGGGAAGAAAATAGTTAACTTTAAAATTTTCCCAACATTGACTCTATTAGGTTCCTTATAGATAGATTGAAAATGTTTTACTCCCAAATTTGCTAACTCAAAGAAACTCCTAATGAGGACCCCTTATTCATTTTGCATCTCCCAAATAGTGTTAACCTTCTTCCTATGATTAGCAAAATTATGAAAAATATTAGTATTTTCATCCCATTGTTTTAACCATACAACTCTACTTTTTATACTCCATTCAGCTTCCCTCCACTCCAAGAATTTGTTCTTCTTAATTTCTAGTTCAATCAATCTTGTTTTCTCCTCCTATTTAAACAAACCAACCTCATTATTTTTATGAATTTTTGAAATTTACTTCTCCACCAACTTAATATCTCTATCCATACTCTCCTTTTTAACTGCAATCCAAGATGCCACAACTCCTTTTAAGTTTTTTCAAGTAGCAGCAAATTGAAAACTCGTCGATAATCTAGAACTTTGGTCATAACCAATCCATTATTTTTTAATCAATTACTGAAATCCTTCTTTCTCCAACCAAATTGGATTGAGCTTAAAAGGACTGGTAGGTTTTGCCTCTTGACTTCCTAATTAAGGAAATATGGGAGAATTATCCAAGCCACCTCCAATCTCAACCCGTGATCGTTTTCTATCTATTTCATTGTATAATGACTCTAAGATAAAAAATATATCAAACCTATTTGATATCCTAGCTTCCCTAACTCTATTATTTTTTCACACAGGCAATAACTTTATTGGTTCTAAATCACTTAAACCAGCTTCTTCAATCTTATATCTGAAGTAATCTACAAGTCTATCAAGTCTTGCAGATTCTCCCCATACCTCACTTTTGTTCATAGTAACATTTAAGTCCCCACCAGTGATAAATCTTTTATCCCTAACACACATCTAGGAGAAAAATCATCCTAGAAGACCTACCTATCTTCAAGGAGACCATAAAAATTAATAATCGATAACCTCAAACTCAAGTCTTTAAGAACAAATTTTGTACACAAGCCTAAAACCATAAAAGAAGAATTAATTAAGGATACTGAGTTTTTCTAGCCAATCAAAACACCCCCTAAATTTTTGGTAGCATCTAGAGCAAAGAACTCCCAGTCTCTAAATAATTTACTTAACCCTTCAATGACTTTTGTACTTTATCCCATGGTTTCTTGCAGAAGGATAACATCCAAATTATGAATTTCCACCAACCTGGCTAAGGTAAGTCTTTTAGAGGGACTACCAAGACCTTGATATTAAGAGATAACAAGATCATTTAAACATCTTAAAGGGTTTTATTCCACTCTAAGGACCCCTTTGATAGATTTTTATTTACCCTAATTAATTTCCATCAAAATATTCTTCTATGCATGAAATAAAAGATATTTCCTACCTACTAAAGAAGCGAAAGAGTCCTTTATAAGGTCAAGATCTAACCCTAACCTTCTAGCAACTACACAAGTTCTCAACTTGGATTTTTCTAGAATGTAATAAATATATACGAGAGAAACCTATCTCTAAACCATCTATTGAAACAAATAACTCCCTATAAGAGTCACTCATTAGGCTAAAAAAACTTCTCCCAATAGTAGAAAAATTTGGATCACAATCCTTATTCAATGTGTTTGAGATTGTCAACCCATTGTCCAAATCCCTAGAAAATTCCTTGTCCCTGGGTCTTCTCTCTAGAGATTCATAAGTGTCCAAACTTCTTTATTACCTAATTCCAAATTATTCTCCACAAGTATTGGATAATAATTGTCATAAGGCTTAGATTATTAACTAGCAAACTTAATAGTATTGGGTTCCAATACTTTCATAGTTTTATTTATGACTATGTCTCCTTCTCTAATAGCTTGTAAACAATGAAATGGAGACAAAGCCAATCCCAAAATTTCTTCCTCCTTCTCTAGAGTTATGGTTCCAAGTTTAACAACATCCTTTTTGCTTGTTTGTGCTGAATCAAAAAGCATTGTTGAGTTATAAAAAATAGGTATCTCCTGATTTTTGTTAGCTGACTTGAAATCCCCACTAGTCATTTTTTCTCCTCCATAATTTCTATGGTAAAGGTTGAGAAAATTCCTTAGTAATATATCCATAAACATGATAAGAACACATCTAAAAGGAATCTTCAAATAGTCCAATATTTTATTATGAAATATATTCCCCACAACTATCTCCATACAGTTCGATAAGCCTTCATTGATATCCATCTCAACCAAAACCCAAGCTACAAACCAAAAAACACTAGATTTGAAAGAAACATCTATATCCAAGGTTTTACCTAATGAATATCCAATCTCTTTCAAAGCTCTTTTGGACTATAAATACATTGGTAGACCTGGAAGTTTCACCCAGATTGAGATTCTCTTAGCAAATTTAGTCCTAGGATTAAAGCAAGCCATCCAAGCATTCAAAGCCAAAAAAGAAGACCCCCAATACCAATGACTGCCCAACATTTTTATGCTTCTTCCTTAGAAAGAAAAAGAAAACCTATCCATACTTTGGCAAGTAAGTGAAAAATTGGCCCATATCCTAAAATTGGGATCCTTACCTTCTGCAACCACTCATTTAATGTATTATCATCTATTTAATATCCATGAAACTTCCTAGTAAGAGCCTTTCCTAAAAAATGTAGAACTTGTTCCATGCTCAGGTCTTCTTCAAATATTATTTTAATCTTTAACCTTATCTTTTTAACCACTTTGTGTGCCTTGTGCACTTCAGTAACTAGAGTTGTAGTCTATGATGATTGAAATTTTGGACCCACTCCACTTAGGGCCTTTAAATCAAGATATTTAGCAATAAAATTAGATCCAACAAAGGAAACTTCATAAAAAAAAATGAGTTTGGATTATTTGGAGCTTGCTCAAGTATTTTTCCTTGCAATGAAATACTTGCTCATTTGAGTAGAGTGTTTTGAGACACTTGAGAGTGAGCAGTCAATAGGTCAACTAACTTGATATAAACCTGATAACATAGACTTCCTTGTATCCACTAAATTCTAATGACCTGCAATATTATTCTGGCCACTCAAAAAACCCAAGGACCCCCAGTTCTCAACTTCTAAATCTTGTAAAATGGGACCACCCCTAGCCCTTGGAGTTGAAAAAATGCATTTCACCTCAAAGGGGTCCTTTGAGAAGTCCAAATGTTCCTCTTCATTATCCATCAAAACAAGAAACCAATTTTCCAATCTATATTGCCATTTTTTTAGTAATACTTCTTATACACATCCACCATGGGGATTGAACCCGGGTCTATATTGCCATTTTAAAAATACCAAATAAAAACAAAGGTTAATATTTTACCATTGCAAACCCTAGCTTTTCTGCAAGTATTCCATGATTACAATTGATAATCTTCTTCATACAACCATTCACATGCACAAAAATATTCTTCCCTATCAAAGTAACTTCTTTTACCTTTTGCATGCTCTTATTCTAGAAAGAAACTTGTCCAACATTCATTTTCTTCACACGAAGATATTGAAGCACATTTTGGTTCTAAAAAAATGTTGATGCTTCTTGTGTCATTTTTTAAATATATCACTCAAGAACTAGACCCTCCTTCATTTTATTCACATGAATAGATTTGATAAAATTCTCGTTTCAAGAAAAATAAAATACTATCACTTGTATTTTTTTTAATTTCTTTGAGCTTCACTTTGCAAACCCTAGCTTTGCTATGTGTACTCCATAATTCTAGCCAACAAAATTCTTCAAACTATTATTCACATGCACATAAATATTCCTCCCTAGCAAAGTAACTCCTTTCACCCCTTTGATTTAATTTCGTTGTGCTTCACTTTGCAAACCCTAGCTTCACTGTATGCACTTCATGATTCGAGCTAAAAGTCTTCCAAAAAAAAATTTAAATGTAATAAAGAGGAATTCTTACCTCCTTCATAGTCCATGATTTCATCAAAATTGTAGATGGGTCTTCAACTATCACCATGCCCTACTCCCCCTTCCTAGTCTTTAATACCTCCTATGTCCTTGGTGTTGCCATAAATCGATCACTGTCACCAACTCCCTCCTTCCTCCTACTTCATCACATTACATTCCTCTACAACCACACCCAGACCACAATGACATCCTCTAATGATGGTCTTTACCTAGGTTATTTCCAATTTCTCTATATTCTTATATCCCAAATTGACTAAATATCCACCATATTTTGACAAATTTAAAATCAACTCATCCTTCCATAAAAAAATTGAAAAAATATAACTCTTGAAGCATTTTTTGAAGCTCATCTACTACTTTATTTGATTTCCTCTCATTAAACCAAGTTGATAGTAGAAATCCATGATTCTATTGCTCACATTTATAATCTTAACCTTTGAATATCTATTGGCTAAATATGCTTGAGCCAATGGTTACAATTTTGGATGAAATATAATAGGATAAGGATTCAACAATGCATCAAATTGATTTTTTTAGAATTTCTCATATTTATTGACTACTTGATACGTTTTTAATTACTTGCAACTCTTTAATATAAAGTTCCATGTTGTTGGACCCCTAGGTATTTTTTTCTCAACAATTTTATTACATCAATAGAACCTATATATTTTTTAAGTATTTTACCAACTCTTTCCTTATTCTTTAAATAATATCCAACCAAAATATTTCCTTAAAGTCAAAATCATAGTTTACAATTTTGTAAGGCTTCCCAATATCTCTCCTTTGTAAAACCTATCACACTTAAAAAGAGGAAGTGCATATCTTATTCTCACATCATTTCCAAATAAAATTTCTTTGAATTTTACCAAATTATGATGTTATACATACTATAAATCTTAAAATTGACACATTATACATAGAAAATTTGGAATGTAGTCATTATAAGTTGAATCCTTTCAACCATGGTTAAGAACTTATATTTCCATCCTGCAAAACAATGTTTCATTCTATCCAAAATAGAGTCCCAAAGCTCCTTCTTCTTTGTTTTATTATATAAAGAAATACCTTGATATATTGATGGTAATTTAACCCCACCACTTGGACTAAAGCCCATGAGAAACATATCATTTGATTATTATTATTTATTTATATTTATCTACAATTCTTTATCTATACTTATTTCTAGAAAGTTGCATTGGGATATCTTTCTCATTTCTAAGCCCCTAGGCCACCCTTGTCCCTGTTTCTCTCCACCCAACCTCTCTATCAACCAACTTTGGTAATTCAAGCCATTACTTATCAACCTACCATTTTTTCAACTTTGGAGAAAATCCAGACTCCCCCTCAGCTCAATAACATACCTATCCTGATTATTATGCTTTAGATATGGAAAAGATGACGAATATGTTGAGGACATTATCCAATGAGATCATGACCCATAAGAGGCAATAAAATGCCCAAAGGTTCCCCTACCAAAATTACCCAAAGCCTCCTTTCTAACAAGGAAATTAGAGGTTTTGACCTTCCTCAAATAGGTATCAGAGACCTCTATCTTTGCCTAAATAGAGATGTTTGTCAATCCTAGGTCCCAACTCAACAAATTGTACTCGTGCCAGTACCATTACAACAGATTCTCCCTAACCCAATTAGGGATATGGTCACTATATAAAACAACTATGTTGAATATTCTAATGTGTGGTACTATTATGCTCCTAGAATACATACCTCTGATTCTTAGGGTAAAAAAAATCAACCAAACTAAGAAAATATATAGGCCCAACCCCCCACCTCATACCCAAAGTTGAATACTTTAACTCCAAATAAGGACCCTCCTGTGTAGCTACTAGACCCATCAGGGATTAACTCTTCATAAATAGAATAAGCTTTCATGACTTGGGATGAGGAAGAGATATACATAGTGGTAGATGAGGAAGGACCCACGATGCCCAAAATGCCACAAGTCCAATTAGACTACATGACAAGATCTAAAATAAAGGGAGTTGAAGAGCAAGGGGAAACCGATCAAGGGACATTGTGCCCCAAGGTAAGCCAAGTAAATCTTAGAAGGTCATTTCCACTCCAAGATTTCCAAGTCACAACATCTAGGTTATTTTTATGATTACAAAATATGATCTAGAAGCTTTGAAGCAACATACGACAAGATATTTAAAACTTATCCAATCAATTGAAAGGGTTAGACCTTCATTGTATTCAAGCACCATCTAGAAGACTTACTCCATCGGGCCATTCAATGTGGTAGACCATATGAAAAGGTCTACCATGGCCATACCTTTTCCTGATATCATGATAATTCTTGAACAAATGAAATACTAGGAGGATTTACATAAACAAAAGGAACTAGGCAGGCAAATGACACCTACAATCTTATAGATATCTGATGCCAAAGAAATTCAAGCCAAGTCTATGCCCTTATATCTCATTTTTATCTATGGAGACAATTTGATACACAATTATCTAGTGGATTCAATATCTAGCACTTTAGTCATGCCCAAGAAAGTAACAAATGCACTCAAACTAGTGTATGAACCTATTAACAACAAGGTAGTCCAGGTGGATGGCACCCTAGTACAAATATTCAAACTAGTGTAGAATATTCCCCTTGTTCTCAAAGCTTACCCCAACCTTATGGTCCACAAAGATATCATGGAAATTGAGCTTTTGACCATATTTTGCATATGCCTATCAAGGGTTTTCACTATCAAAATAAGAGGATATTTATCCTTAGATTGGACCTATATGTTGCTTTCAACCATATATGGTACTAAGCTGAAAATATTCTCAAAATCGCTCCATATACATCACATGGAGTAAATGTTTTTTTTTTTCAAAATGAACGAGGAACAATATTACATAACCAAGGAATATTTGGTCGAGTTGGACCTATCTATAGATAAAATTCATTTGTACATTTTGGATTATCACCTAGAACAATGGGCAATTGAGACATATATTTTTATTTTCATTGATGTCTCTATCTTCTTGAAAGTCTCTAGCTTGTTCCTCTCTTCCTTCACTTATTTTTGATGACCCATATATTTGAATTTTTGCTTGCTTTTCTTTATCTTTACTAACTTTTTATGATGCACACTTTTTAATATCATTTTGTTTCTTGTTTTCTTTCTCTTTGCTTTTTCCATGTCTAATGATGTGAAAAAATTTCTTTGTAGCCTTTGTATTTTGTTTTCTTTAACACAATGGTTTTTATTTTATTTTTTATGCAAAATTTGTTTCAAATACAATGCTCTCTTCAATGAAATGCCTCTTAAAAAACTTAAACTTATAACTTATTTTTAAATGTCAATTTTCTTTAAAATAATCCATTTAACAAAATCGTCTATAACCTTATAACTCCCTAAATATTTTTCATTTTTGACAATATTCACTATAGTTTAATATTTTTAACAAACTATAGGAATTTTTCAAATAACTATCCAAAAATTTAAATATTCCACTTTTTTAACAAAGTACAAAATGCCAAATAATACAATATTCTCCAACACTCTAAATTTCAATAAAATTTGTCTAGAATGAAATGCATCAGGAGCATGTAGTAGTACATGGTTGATGCAAGACGATCACCCTTTAGACTTTGAGGTTAGTCAAATTAAGAGAAGAAAATTAAGACAATATTACATGCAAATGATAAAATGAATCTTTTTTTGATGGTTAGACATTTCAAAACTAAAATTATCATGACAATCCCTAATACTTACTAGCGTAGTAAATATCTTGTTTGGAACATGATAAGTGGTTGACAAAACTATTGGGAATATTTTTAGGTGTTCCATTGAAAGTCATGCTAAATCAAAACAATGATTTTTTGGTGCTAGATCTTCATTCCATGTATACTAATTTTTTGTGCATTGCAACATCCATTTACAACAAAGGGCCATGCTAATTTTGGAAGAATTTTTTTAAACTATATGCTATGTCTAATATTATTGTATGTGATAGGGACCTCATCTTCACTAGCAATGTTTGGAGCGATATTTTCATTTTGAGTGGAACTCAACTGAATATGACCTCTACATATCATCCTCAAAGAAATAAAAAACAAATATTATGAATAAGTGTTTGGGGACTTATCTAAGGTGTTCAACACAAGATAACAATTATCAATATATTGAGTGATTATTTTGCTTAAATGGAAGCAAAACACTTTCTATGACCTCCTTACTAAGATATCTTCATTTGAGGTATTATATGATTAGTGACCCCATAATTTATTGATTTAATTTCAAGTTTTTCCAAAATTGCAAAAGAGGACAATTTCTTACAACATAGACAAGTGGTTCTCAAGATTCTCAAGGACAATCTTAATGACAAAACCAAATGAAGTAACTATAGGGAAGTTTCCCTACACCTTCTCCACTCAAAGAGGCACTTATGTAGAAATGGGACCAATGAGAAGAAATTTGGAAGGTGCATCCCACATAGATAGAAGGCCGAACACAAAAAAAGGTGGATGAACATCAATATACCAACCATCGAATATTTTATCTATGATTGTCACTCATTTGTGCTCAAAGTAAGAATTCGATAGGCACCAAATCCATGTGGGCCCTTGATATATCATTTGATGGCTTACTCTTCTCCTCTAAATAGAATTTGATGCAAGGAGAAGATCCTCCACTACAACCAAGATCCAAATACATGGCAGTCGATCAAAAATGAAAAAGGAAACACAAAGAAGCAATCAAAGGATGCCTACTATTGGCTAAAAAGATCCACTAAATTTGACTAAGGTTTCCTGACTCATCATAGTTACCCATATGATGACTAAACCAGTCACCTACCAAACAAGGGATCCTACCTTGCCCAACTATAATAGTTAGATGTAGAAGCCTCATTGGTCATTTTATTAGAGGAGGCCCTACCAACTATGATGACACCCAAATAGATTTAGCATCTCCCTCTAACTTTTATCGCATGAAATGATCTAGATCAAACAAGTTGAGTTCCTATAAGTATGTTACCCTAGGAAAACTCAAACCAAGCAAATAATTAATTGAAAAAGACCCCTTGTGCATTATCCAAAGGTAATCCCTAGAAATAATTATGGGAAATGGAAACAAGAACTACCCATCTGAGGGATGGAAAGATTTTAGCATTGATGGTCCTAGATCTAGAGGCCTCAAAGTAGCCAATTATTGAAAGTAGCAATGAATGTAAGATGTCACTCTAAATTTCTTGAGAAAACTTTTGGAGGGAAACCCCTTAGTTTTACCTACAAATGGGTATGTAATTTTCATTGAAAGGTATTGGGATCTGCCTACTCATGCCTAATACCTAACCTTGCATGCTCTTTATTTCACCCCTTTTTATTTTTTATATAAGGTGGACTTGAATCTTGAGTTGCATGGCTAAAGAGTATTGAACCTCTTTCAACCTCATGCTTTTATAATTATATATGTGATTTGTGACTAATTTTATTGTCCTACTTCTCCTATGTGTATTTGAATGCTTCAATATGCATGAAATCTATGTTAAAATTTTGACTATTATTTTGTGATAAATGTGTTCATTAATTTTATTATATGGGGGGTTTAGATATTGACGTATCACCTCCATACATTAGGATTTCATTTCCTACAAGTTTTATTTATATTTTTCCTTTCCCTTTTCCTTGGTATATAATAGACAATACCAAAGAAAACTTGAGAGGTGTGTAAATAACACATATGATGAGGAGTTAACATTTGCAAAAATCTTGGAGGTTGCCTTGCAAGATTTTTTTTGCTCGTGCAACTTCTTGATATGTCACTCAATGCAAGGCATGGGTACCCAAGGATGTTGATCCATTATCGTAGATGATCGAGATACTTTGAGAAGATAATAGTTCAAATGGTACACTTGGTCGTATGAGCTTGACATGTTTACCCCATAAAAATAAATTAAAATATTTTGACAAAGACTCTAGTGAAGGTCTTAGTGGACTTTCTTACTAAATTTGTGAGATATTCACTTGGCAACTCTAGTGAAGAAGAAAGACCCTGAAGAAGTCTTCCAACAAAAGATAATACTGAGATTCTAGTGGGTATCTATGTCTCTTGGCTTGTTGGAGCAAATTTACATTCCCCACATAGCGAATACATTCCCAAGAAAGGATCCTAGAATATATGATCAAGAGACCTAGCACTAGGTCCTTTGTCAAATCCAGTCTGCAAGAGTTGTACCACCTTTAAATCAAAGAGTAAGGAGAATAAATCAATGACATAACATGGAATATCAACAAAACCAACCTCCTAGAAGAATTTTGACATGGAACAATAGAGGTCCATTGGTTTTATCAACTCTATCTTTTACATGGAATACAATTCATATTTGGTGCTCAAATCCTTACCATACGTCTTAGGTGAGGATGACACCACTTCAATGAAGTATTTGCACCATATGGTGAGCATATGTGTAGTACAGAGAAAAATATAGCCCTAAGGTTTCTAGCCACCTCTTTTAGAGGAAATTCTTGATAATGGTATATCATCCTTACCTCACGTTCGATCAAAAATTGGGATCAACTTGCAAACCTTCTAGTCAATGGATTTGGAGAGAAGGAAGATGGTGCATCTCTCCTCGAACAACTAACAATCATCAAGAGAGTACCTAAAGAGACAATGGATGATTTAAATGTTTTATTCCATGAAACTTGACAAAAGATCCTCTATAGGATAAAATATTCCCCCGGTATAGCATTTATATATTATTTGAAAGTATTTAATTCTAAAATTGCCATGATGGTAAAATCTAAAGGATGTAAATTTGTGTTGAAAACATATGGGATAGACATTCATGCCAAAAATGGCGTAATCTATATAGGTAGGCTAGCCCCTAGGCCACCCTTGTTCATGTTTCCCTCCATCCAACCTCTCTATCAACCAACTTTGGTCGTTCAAGCCATCACTTATCAACCTACCATTGTTTCAAGTTTGGGGAAAATACAAACTCCCCACTCAGCTCAGCCACATCCCTATCCTAATAATTATGCTTTATAGATGGGCAAGATGAAGATTGTGTTGAATGCATTATCCAATGAGAACATGGCACTTAAGAGGTAATCTAATATCCAACGGTTCCCCTACCAGAATTACTGAAAGCCTTATTTTTAATAATAAAATCATAGGTTTTGACCTCCCTCAAACAAGTATCATAGATATCTACCTCTACCTATAGAGTTTTTGACCAATCCCAGGCCCTAACTCATAAAATTTTACCCATGTCAGTTCCATTAGAATAGATTCTCCCTAACCCAATTAGGTACATGATTACTATACAAAATAATAATGTTGAATATTTTGATGTGTGGTATTGTTCTGCCCTTAAAATTCATATCTCTAACTCTTAGGGTAGAAATAATTCTTAGCTAATCTATGAAACTTTATAGGCCCAACCCCCCGACTTATGCCTAAATCTATATACTTTAAATCTAAACAAGGACCCTCTCTTCTAGCTACTAGACTCGTCAAATATTAACTCATCATTACCAAAACAAAATTTCATGACCTAGGATGAGGTAGAGATATATGTAGTGGTAGATGAGGTAGGACTTGCAACTCTCGAAAAGCCACAAGTCCAATCAAACTACATGATGTGAGCTAAAATAAAGGGATTTGAAGAGCAAGGTGAAACCAATCAAGTGGATATTGTACCCCAAGGTAAGCTAGTGAGTTATCAAAAGGTCGTTTCTACTCCAACCTTACCAAGTCACAATATCTAGGCTATTTTGATGATTGCAAAAGGTGGTTGAGAAGATTCAAAGAAGCATATAGCATGATATTTAAAAAAATCTCAAGTAATTGAAAGATTTAGACCTTCATTATCTTCAAGCACCATCCAAAAGACTTACTCCACCTGGTCATTCAATGTGGTAGACCATCTAAAAATGTCTACCATGGCCATACCTTTTTGGGATGTCTTGATAATGCTTGAACAAACAAAATACCTAGAGGAGGCTCTACATAAATAGAAGGCACTAGGCAGGCAGACGAAACCTACAATCTTGTAGATATCCAACACCAAATAAAATCAAGTCAAGCCTATGCTCTTCTATCTAACCTTGATCTATGGGGACAATATGATACACAACTATCTAGTGGATTCGAGGTCTAGAACTTTAGTCATGCCTGATGAGGCCTAGAAATACCTCATTATTACACTATGTTTGACATATAAAAAACTGCCATATTACCAAACATGACAAAGTTAATTTCCAAATAGTTGATTAGAATATATTATTTGTTAAGTGTTTGCATGATTTTATATTAGGAACACTATATCTATTTTGACTATTTTCAAGCATTTTGTGATTGTTTTTGACATGATTTTGTTGGTGAAAATAGCATAGAAAAATAAAGCAGATAAGAATGTTCAAATATTTGGCTAACTCCAGCATGTTTGAAGTGTCATCCCATTTCAAAACCAAAGTTTTCAAGTTATTTGGCATCAAAATCATCTCTGTTGTAAAATAGGGCAATGACAAGTTTTGTGCAACATACAAAAATCAGCCAGTTGTCACATTGAAGGAGCACCTTGAAGTTGTCAAGAAAAGCATGATAAAATAGATGGAATGTGTTCAGAGGGACTAAATAAGACATTTGACCTATTTAGAAGCATTCCCACATAGTCTAAATGGACAACAATAGGGCATCACAAAATAAGGACAATTGTGCAATATTTTTTGCATTATTTCAGTTTGATTAATTAGTGAATAAAATGTGTAAATTCAAATATAGTATATTGTGTGATGATGTCTATCACCTCACAATGGTGTTTGAATATTTTTCCCACTCTTGGATTGATTTAAAATACAAACTAGAACCAAAATTTTAGGACTGTGCAACAAATATGGAATTGCAAGAAAAACAACCATACAAAAACCAGCAAGCTACTACTTTATTGGATGACCTGTAATTTGTCAGAGTTGGTGTACAAAACCGATTGAATCCAAATCCTGAGGGATAGGGCAGATGTCCTATGTGGTTAAATTTTCTTGGTTGGTTATTTTAAGCACATATAAGCATAAAGTAAATATACAACCTATTATTCTGAAGATGCTCCAGAATAAGAGGGAAAAGTGGCCAATTTGAGTCAAACAAATATTTGAGCATCCAAAATGGTAGGGAAAAGGTATTTTAAGGTGGATACAGGTGTAAAAGATATTTCTAAACAACCTCCAACTCACTCCCACCACTAGAGACGCATTCCAAAGGCCAATGAACATTGTTGCAACATATTTTATCTTAAATTAGACTTATTCAGATTCAAAATTATTGGTAAATCACTAGGAAATAGCATCCACATGATTTTGAGCATGAGGCATATGTACTAGGACATTATAAATAACACATATCCCTCATTGGTTGAGCAATTAGGTGGTAGGAGAGTAGCTAGTAGCAGCAAATAGCATAGTGCAACATTTTTCTGTAACAGTTCAACATGTTTTGACAAAAATAAAGTGCAGTTATTTTGTCATTTATTTTGTGAGTTTTAAGTGAGTGTTTTAAGTAGTTAGTTAGTGCTTCTTCACCTTCTTCTATATCAGGAAGCTTGGGCCCACTTTCAGGCCTAGAAGGAGGACTTTTATGACAGGTTTTTTTGTAACTTTGTTGCAACAAAATTAACAGATTGCTTGTCAAATTTCATTTTCTTGTTTTAAGTTAATGTGATGTTTTCATATGTTCAAATTATGTTTGTATGCAGAATTTGTGTGTGTGTCAGCTGAAAAAATAGTTTAGACCCTTGTTTCCCCTATTTTCCATGTTTCCCCTATTTTTCATGTTTTAGCAACTTTTATCAGTTTTTTAGCAGTTTTCATTTTGTTGTCAGTCACTATAGCAGAAGCTTGACGACCTTCTGTAACAGGACACTGACAGGTGTTTTTAGCATAAGTATTATTTCCAAGCATCATTTCAATTCTGCAAGTGTAACTAGGTTTCAATTTTACAAGTGTAATTTAGGATTTCAATTCAGCAACATTTCAATTTAGCAATTTCAATTCTTGCAATTGTAGTTAGATTTCAATTCTTGCAAATTAGAATTAGTTTTTAGTTCTTGCAAGTTTCCATTCTACATATTAGGTTTAGTGTGACACCAAAAGGCTAAACCAACATCTATTTCACCCAATAAATGCTTGTAATTTGAATGTTTGAATTGTACTCTGCCCTAACCTTCTATCGTAGACAGCCTTGGACACCACCTCGGATTGATAAATCATAAATATTAAATGATGCTATTAATGACACACATCATTTTTGGTGCCATTGTTGGGGAACACGGTGTTGTTAGAAGGTAAAAGCAGCCCAATAATTGTTAATTGTGCTAAGTTGTGAACTTCAGAGTGAAATTTGGATAAATGACTAGTATAGGTAATAGTTTTTGGTAAATTGTATTTTAGTCCATTTAGAAAACAAGCAAGAAACCACAGGGAGGTGATCTTCACACTTAGGGGGTTGAAATTGCCTATGTTTGAAATTCCTGATAAAATTGAAAGAAATTCATCATCCTCATTGTTAGGAAACATAAGATCTCTTGAAAAAAATTAGAGGAGCCATATGTTAGTACTACCCTTTTTGTATCCATATCATTAGGGTAGTATAAAAAAATTGGTACCAGGTGTTGGGAAGACATCATGGCAGATATACAAGACTGTCCCCTGAACAAAACATCTATATCAACTACTTGTAGCCTTTGTTCACAAGGACATATCACTGATGAATACCATTTACTTCCACAACTCAGAAATATCATAGAAACACAAAAATTATTGCCTGGTTCTACTCAAAATTCTTCTCAAGAGATATTCCAACAACAAAAAATAGGGCAGGTAAAACAACCACCACCTCTAGCCCAACCTATGGCTAATCTGAATAATACAAGATAGGTAGCCCCTATCTATGTAGCTAAATCTGGTAAAAATACTGCAAGAAATATTATTGACTGCAACAACATCCAACTGTGCTCAAACATGACCTTACTTGAGCTTGAAGAGATAAAATTCAATGGAGATACACAAAAATCCTTTAGTCTAGACACACAAAAATCAGCCTTGGATAAAGGAGAAAAACTAGAAAATCTGCACATAGAAAATTTACTTCCATTGAACTCCTTAGTAAGCAATTACAAAGGGGTAAATTATGTCCTCTTAGGAATGAAACAAATTGAAGTACAACCAAGAAAATTCTTGAACATTATTAGCTGGCTGACTTATGAACAAAAAGCAAAATTGTTTACTGTTTTGAAACAACATTTCAATCCCTTTGCATGGAAATACAAGGGTATGTCAAGATTTCATCTTGATGTATGCACTCATAGGATATATATTGAAAATGTTAAACCTATGAAACAGTTGCAAATGCAATTAAAGTCTACCTTAAGAGATATTGTCCAAACTATAATAAAGAAACTCTTGGAGGTTAGATTCATTTATCCAATTTTTGATAACCGATGGATTCCTCCATTAGTTATTATTCCAAAGAAAAATAGGAAACTGAGAGTGTGTGAATATTATCAAGAACTAAATACATTCACACATAAGGACCATTTTCCATTTATTGATCATATGTTAGACATACTCAATTTCACACTGCATGAACTGGTTTATGATAAGAAACCACATTTTTCTATTGAATTTGAGTTACTAATGCTTTTAACATATTTGGGAATTGGTATTGAATTGTTTCAAGTACAGATTGACAAGATTTTACAGACTAGGTGGCATGGACCACACTTGATTGAAGAAGTATTCAGAAATGGAGTAGTGCTTCTTTATCCCATTGGTGATTCAAGGAGGAAGTTAGTAGTGAATGGATATTGCCTTCGGGTATACCATGCACCATTAACTAATAAGGGGTTCTTGAAGCAGATTACACAATTGGATGTACACATGATGGAAGAGAATTTCTCTTCCATGTCAGATTCATAGTGATGCTAAAAAGTTTGACAAAAAGAAAAAAAAAAAAAAATCCAAGAAAAGCAAAAAGAAGAATAATCTTGTTTGTGAACTTCCTTCATGGGTACAAGCAAGATGAAAAAAAAAGGAAAAAAAAATTGAAGCATAAAGCATGTCCCACAAAATGAGGATACATGAGGACAAGCATCAATTTCAGTAGGGAAGAGGAACAATGGAGTCAATACTTCATTTCTAGCAATAAAGGAGGTAATGATGACATAAGAAAATTCTTACTGCTCATCTAGAAAGGACGGTTGCATCATTGTTGTAGGTTTCAGCAAAAAAATATGGTGTTTTCATACAAAAATTGACATGTTTTTGCAGAATAAGGATTGTTCTTATCCAAATAAGAGTGAGAGACATTCTCTCTCATTGTAGCCTCATGAGAGACATTCTCTCTCATTGAAGCACTTGAAAAAAATGGGACAGAAGTTGGTTGAAAACCAGAAATGGCAGCCTCTTCTGATGAAAAAATGAAAAAAAAAGATGAAAAAAGGAAAGAAAAAAAATGAAAAAAAAAATGAATAATTTAGTAGTGAAAACCTCCTTGGAGGCGCTGCTGAGTTGGCTTGCATGAAAACCGGTTTTTCGACGTGCATTGCCTTGTTGATCCACCCATCATTTTTCCACCATTGTACAAATATCACATTGCACATGTGTTATGTTTATGTTTTCAGATAGCTTGCTAACAATCATCGAAAGTAGCTTGTAAGGTGCATGATAAATTTTTAGGACAATAAGGTATGTGTTTCTTGCATTTAAGTCATAGTAAGCATTTAGCATTTAGTATATGATAATCGGTATTTGGCATAAACTATTTATACAATATTGGCAAGTTAAAAATGGAATATGTTCAAAATTTCAAGAAACACCCCCTTCTACCCTTAGTTGCATGGAAAATTCAAAACTATGCAAAAACCTGATTTTGGGACAGACATGGCAACAATTCTATTTGAATTAGTAGGGCAGGTTTCAGAAGGAGAATTGCAAGTTTATATCTCACAATTGCCTCATAAATTTGAGGAGGATAATCTGGAAAATGCACTTGAAGATTTTGTTTTACTACTGCTACAATAAAATAACAACATACAAAATAAAGAATAACATCTAAACAAAAGGATGGAGAAGGAATTTTTGATGTTATGGAAGGCTTATACACTCTAGAGATGGGCCCACAATAGAATCTGCAGCTAAATTTTGCATAGGAGGTCATTTCTACATTTTTTGATGCATCTTCGAAATAAACAGGGATATCTTCGAAATGAACATGATATCTTCGAAATGAACATGAAAATATTCGAAATAAGTAGAAACTATACCAAAATTCTTGAAAATATTGCAGAATAGCAAAAAGAGTAGGGCACATCAAATATTGAGGTTCCTAAAGCTCAAAATCATCCCACCACAAGTAGTACATCCCTCAAAAATATTCAAATTCAAATTTTTTGTCAATTTTGTTTCAAAGGTGCAAAAATAACAAAAATAGGCATTTAGGCTGAAATGTTGTTAGAACAAAAAATTCCACCAATAGTAGTGCATCTTCCAAATATGGTTCCATTAGAAAAATACAATCAGGCTATTGCAAGATGAATTACCTAATATCAAGCCTTTAAGAGGTACCTTGCAACACTAAAACTTGTAGAAAGGCAGAAATAGAGTCATACATGTGCTTAATTGCAAAATGCTTGATATAGTGCAACAAGGAGAAATTTCTCAGGTAGTAGGTGGCAAAGGATGTTTTTCACAAGGATAAAACCTGCATATTACTATGGCCTACTAGGATGCATGAGGGCATGCATCAGTTCAAGTTGGGGGGATGATGAGGCCTAGAAATACCTCATTATTACACTATGTTTGACATATAAAAAATTGCCATATTACCAAACATGACAAAGTTAATTGCCAAATAGTTGATTAGAATATATTATTTGTTAAGTGTTTGCATGATTTTATGTTAGGAACACTATACCCCTGTTTTGACTATTTTCAAGCATTTTGTGACTATTTTTGACATGATTTTGTTGGTGAAAATAACATAGAAAAATAAAGCAGATAAGCATGTTCAAATATTTGGCTAACTCCAGCATGTTTGAAGTGTCATCCCATTTCAAAACCAAAGTTGTCAAGTTATTTGGCATCAAAATCATCTCTGCTGTAAAACAGGGCAATGACAAGTTTTGTGCAACATACAAAAATCAGCCAGTTGTCACATTGAAGGAGCACCTTGAAGTTGTCAAGCAAAGCATGAGAAAATGGATGGAATGTGTTTAGAGGGACTAAATAAGACATCTAACCTATTTAGAAGCATTCCCACATAGTCTAAATGGACAACAATAAGGCATCACAAAACAAGGACAATTGTGCAACATTTTCTACATTATTTCAGTTTGATTAATTAGTGAATAAAATGTGTAAATTCAAATACAGTATATTGTGTGATGATGTCTATCACCTCACAATGGTGTTTGAATATTTTTCCCACTCTTGGATTGATTTAAAATACAAACTAGCACCAAAATTTTAGGATTGTGCAACAAATCTAGAATTGTAGGAAAAACAGCCATACAAAAACCAACAAGCTACTACTTTATTGGATGACCTGTAATTTGTCAGAGTTGGTGTGCAAAATCGGTTGGATCCAACTTCTGAGGGATAGGGCAGATGTCCTATGTGGTTAAACTTGCTTGGTTGGTTATTTTAAGTGCATATAAGCATAAAGTAAATATACAACCTATTATTCCGAAGATGCTCCGAAATAAGGGGGAAAAGTGGCCAGTTTGAGTCAAACGAATATTTGAGCATCCAAAATGGTAGGGAAAAGGTATTTTAAGGTGGAGACAGGTGTACAAGATATTTCTAAACAACCTCCAACTCACTCCCACCACTAGAGACGCATTCCAAAGGCCAATGAACATTGTTGCAACATATTTTGTCTTAAATTAGACTTATTCAGATTCAGAATTATTGGTAAATCACTAGGAAATAGCATCCAACTAATTTTGAGCATGAGGTATATGTACTAGGACATTATAAATAACACAACTCCCTCATTGGTTGAGCAATTAGGTGGTAGGAGAGTAGTTAGTAGCAACAAATAGCATAGTGCAGCATTTTTTTTGTAACAGTTCAACATGTTTTGACAAAAATAAAGTGCAATATTTTGTATTTATTTTATGAGTTTTAAGTGAGTGTTTTAAATTAGTTAGTTAGTTATTCTTCACCTTCTTCTAGATCAGGAAGCTTGGGCCCACTTTCAGGCCTAGAAGGAGGACTGTTATGACAGGTTTTTCTGTAACTTTGTTGCAACAGAATTAACAGATTGCTTGTTAAATTTCCTTTTCTTGTTTTAAGTTAATGTGATGTTTTCATATGTTCAAATTGTGTTTGTATGCAGCATTTGTGTGTGTGTCAGCTGAAAAAATAGTTTAGACCCTTGTTTTCCCTGTTTTCCATGTTTCCCCTGTTTTCATGTTTTAGCAACTTTTATCAAATTTTTAGCAGTTTTCATTTTATTGTCAACTCACTGTAGCAGAAGCTTGATGACCTTCTATAATAGGATACTGATAGGTATTTTTAGCATAAGTATTATTTCCAAGCATCATTTCAATTTTACAAGTGTAACTAGGTTTCAATTCTGCAAGTGTAATTTAGGATTTCAATTCAACAACATTTCAATTTAGCAATTTTAATTCTTGCAATTGTAGTTAGATTTCAATTCCTGCAAATTAGAATTAGTTTTCAGTTCTTGCAAGTTTCCATTCTACATATTAGGTTTAGTGTGACACCAAAAGGCTAAACCAACATCTGTTTCACCCAATAAATGCTTGTAATTTGAATGCCTAAATTGTACTCTGCCCTAACCTTCTATCGTAGACAACCTTGGACACCACCCCAGATTGATAAATCATAAATATTAAATGATGCTATTAATGACACACATCAATACCCAAGAAAGTAGTGGATGCACTCAAACTAGTGTATGAACCTATTAGCAACAAGGTCTAGTTGAATGACACTCTAGTGTAAATATTCAGACTGGTGCAAAATCTTTCTCTTGCACTCCAAGCTTATCCTAACCTGATGGTCCACCAAAATATTGTGGTAATTGAGCTTTTGGCCATATTTGGCATATCCCTATCAAGATATTACACTACCAAAATCAAAGGATATTTATCCTTAGATTGGACCTATACGCTACTTACAACCATAAATGGCACTAAGCTAAAAGTCTTCTAAAAAATTCTCCATGTACATCACATGGAGAAAATGCATTTATTAAAATGATCGAGGAACAAGTTTACATAGCGAAGGAAGAGTTGGTTGATTCAAACCTATCTATAGACAAGTTCATTTGTATATTTTGGATGATCACATAGAATAATGGGCAACCAAGACATAGGGATCAAACCCTTATGGATCGATCGATCAAACTAGGATGGGATGAAACATCATCACATGTTTAGTGTACACTATACATAAAAATAAAAAAGGGATTGGAATACTTCAATGGAAGAGAAGAAACCTATGAAGTTTTTTCAACATGATAGAGACCATTAGGTCCATAGAAAGGTGGTTTGCACAAAGTCTACGGGCTAAAGTGGAAATTTCCTAAAGCTTTGAAATTTGTATGATCAAACAAAGTACTTTTTCATGTAGAAATATATGGAATCAACGGAGGGATAATCATTTTTAATATTAAGATATTGTAGCCCTACGAAACCATGACCATAAAAAGGATAAATATGTGGTGAATGAGCACTAAACCAAAGCTAAAAAAGGAAATATCCAAGGTATAAGAAGCATGCACCATCCAATCAAAAGAAATCTACAAACATCTCAAGTGGAAATTTCACTTCTATAAAAATTTCTCTCATAAATGGTCAGAATGAAGGCACACAACCCAACATCAAGTTGGTAGAGGATGAAAAGATGTAAGATATTCTCCTTGGAATGAGTTCCATGAAGCCCACCTCCAAAAAATCACTCCCAAGGCCATAGCAAATGATGCCTAAAAAGCATGTGCCTAATTAAAAATCATTGAAGAGGAACTTGGTAATAGGTACACATTTCTAACAAATAGATGATTTTCTGCATGTTCGTAGGAATCATGTAGAGCATCTAATCAGATAAGAGAAGGGATCATATAATTCCCTGGGTAGTTAAAATGTGATGCTCCCACCCCATGCCAACTATACACATGACCAACACACTTGGGGTAAACCAAAGGCTAAGAACAATAACTTTCCATTAAAATATCTCACTTTTGCAAAAAGACATGTGGATCCAATGCATTGATAAGAGTACCAAATATCATGGAGGTAGGCAAACACACCATACACTCATGGTAGATAAGATTGCAAATCATCCCAGGAAAGAGATTTTGGCTCAAAAAGGTGATGATAGCATTTTCCTAATAGATTCACCTCAATAGGTAATCATTTTCAAAGGCCAATGGATGAATGCCAAAGTGACAGTAGACATTCCCTTTTGCCTTGCCAAGAGGGGAAGATATCTCATGTAGGGAAAATTTTAAGCTAACAGATGCACCGATCTCTGAGATAAAATATTATAAAAGGAAGACTCCCTCCTTTCAAATATTTCTTATTTTTTGAGCATTCAAGGAGTCTAGAGAACATAGGAAGGCAACAATTGAATCAAGTCTAAGACAAATCAAAGTCTCCTTATGTGAAGACATATGTAGAACTATGGAGAAGAGAAGTAACACTCATATACCTACAACTAGATTTGACCCATTCCCCCCTTTAGCAATGGCCTCTCCTTCTAATTTCGATCAAGATATATCGATGCATTCTTCATAGACCATCAACTCCGAACTGATAAGGGATGCAACAAAAGAAGTAGGAGATACCAAGTTGTTTAATAGAACAAGAAGCTTAAGAGTAGGGGCATTACAAAGATAGAACCATAACAACTTTGAGTCCTTTGGGGCTCAAATTTGGAGCAACACCTTGGCACAATACTTGTTACCTAAGGTGCATAATTTCTATGAAGTGGTAGTTGTATGTATAGAACACTACAACACCTAGGCTTGAGAAATCCAATTGATTTATGGGTTATTTAGTGTTATTATCCATCATCACATAATTTAGAAAATATTGATGTTGGATATATGGAGGCTCATTTTTAGCTGCAAAAGTGCTATTGAGATCTATAATGCAATCCTAAATAAGCAAACTATATTCAAGAGGAATGCGATATCAAAGTGGATTAGCCACAAAATTTTTTCTTAAGCCTCAATTGCTTAAGAGAAAGTGTCAATATTGTTGTAAGAATGTTGGCGTTCATATTTGCATTTAGGGAAGAAAAAGACTTGTTCCAATCCCAACCTGGCATATTATACCACATGAGGCGTATGCCTATCAAGGAAAGAGTAGTCTTTCAATTTGATGAATTTTACCAAAGAATCCATGAGGGATTGTCCAAGTTTCAAGATACTAAGAGCTTCAAGTTTTCAGTATTTTTGTCCCACATGATTCTATTCCAAAATCTAGGTATATACCTAGGACTAGCCTTAATACCAGTGGATGAAATCAGTTGGGCATGGCTTGTCTCCTTTTGGATAGAAGGCCTGAGAGAGTCCTCTTATGATATATTTGTGGAAAATTTAGTAGTCCCCATAATGGCAGCCCTAAGAGGACAAAGACCGAAACACCTCTCAATTGTATGCAAGTAGTGGTTGTAATGAAAACACTAGGGAGACAATTTCTTTGTTGAATATGTCACTCTCATCATATTACACGGTTTCAAAAAGCATGCGTATTTGTTATCCAAATATGTGTTAGAACAATTTTTTATGCTAGAAGTCCTTAAGCAAATAGACTCCATTAACACATCCTGCAAATGTGGAAGGAATGAAACGGGCTTCTAAAAACTCCCATTCAACTTTGGTAGGATCATCCTAGTGAAAAGGAAGGATTTTGACATCCTAGAGCAGAAGCTAAAGAGCCTTAAACTCAAAATAGTACTAGGAGAGTTGAAGTATGACCCAAAGAAGGAGTTTTTTGCTTGGTTCATAAGCATCAAAAAATCAACCTAGTTCAAACATGAGCCCAAGACAAATATAGAAGCCCTCAAAAATTCAATGAATGAAGCCAACACACTCTAGCTGAGATGACTCTTGTAATAAATGCTAGCACCAAAATAAAGATCCTATGAGACCCTTTATGAGAGGAAGGAAAAAATGGACCTGAATTATCGCATCCACACAACTAAGTTAAATTTTTTAAAGAGGCAACAGTGGTAAGACGAGAATATTGATGCTTGGTGGAAGTTTTGATAGAATTTTGGAAGGACTGCACCCACTTATGGTCAAATAGAAGAGGATGAATGTTCAATGAAATATATAACCAAGAGCACTTGGAAAAGAGAAGACTTATGCAATGGAATACAATGAGGAGATAATGGGAGAGATGACCCCTAAGGTGACTAGAGGGGAAGGAATAACTTCAAAAAATGTATTCCATATTGAAGAGTCCCCACTAGAGATTGAAGAAGAATAGACCCCAATCATACACAAGAGCATGCCACATCTCTATAGCCACCGCCACAAGCAATTTTCCTAGTGCAATGATAGCAAAATGAGAGAAATTCAACTCATGACACAAGTTTCCCACTAGCAAAAAGAAGGGGGGAGACCTCAAAAGTGTTACCTTAGACCTTTGTGTCAATAGTGACTAGTGAGATCACTTGTACCTCCTTTCCATTCTAGTTATCAATCATTCACCTCCTATTTTGTTGACTCCATTTGCCCAAGTACACATCGTCTCATCCTCACTGGTTCCAACATCCCTTATGGCCCTGTTTGCCTTACCTTTTCAAATGGGACCTTCACTCCCAACTGTTGAAGTCCTCACCCTGTTAACCTCCAATATTGCCACATTGTACATCGATCCTTAACCTCTTTTAGCTAAGGAATATTTATCATTCCCTTTTGCCTCTTAGCCCCTTTCAAATTATCCATTTGTCCAACCTATTTTCACATCCCTTGCCACATAAAAACAATTGGAAAGTGTGTAGGATCCCATCGCTACACGTGTACTTGTAGTAGAAGACAACCAAAAAAATAAGAGCAATTTGTGCCACATATTGAGATAGCATAACCAACACCATATTTTCTTTATCTTAGTTGCTAGAATTCATCAAACACAACTACCCAACAAAGTGTGCAAATAGGCCAGGAGATCGAGCAAGCCCTAATGACAATTTTGAAAAGAGCAATCAAAGCTAAGGTACCAAGCATCAATAATTACCTCAAGTGACTAGGAGCTATCAACTATGGGAGTCCCTAGTCGAGGAGCAATATTGAGGAATATATGGGACATAATCAATTGGGAGTGATCCTTGCAATAATGTAAAGCCCACATACATGCCCTAGTCACAACTATTATCGACCTAAGGATTCCTATAAAATACCTAATAACGAAGGGTTTGTCCTCCTCTTGGAAAAGTGATAATAGGTCCCTTTCAAATTAAGAATACACATGGTTGATGGAGCTACAAAGGGAAATGATGCTAGACTTCAAGAAGTGATCGAAGCTCCTCATTGCAAAATATGCCATAAAGACCATCGATCCTTTGGCATAACTCGAGGTGCAAGCATAGGAGGTCATGCATGGGGTAATAAGCTTCTCACGTAGTGATAAAGTGAGGCTCCAAATATGCTATTATCAGTTCTTAGAGGTGAAGCTACCCTTTGAAGAGGAATGGGAGAAAGTCAGAGGCTTGATGAGCAAGATTTTCCTATAATAGTTCCCTCATCCTTCACCTTCTCAACACTCATTTCATTTTCCCCTTTTTCTTTTCTATTTCCTTGTTCTTATGCATTCCCATCCATTTGATTTACCCCATTTCTTCACTCTCCCATTTTTTTACTCTACACCCATGAACAAGGCATGAATATTTTGGAATTCCTCATCTTTAGTAGGCCAAATATCCCATGGAAGCCACCAAGATTGTAGGGAAGTGTCCCTACACCCCAATCCAATCAAAGAGGTATTTATGCAGAAAGGAAACCAATGAGAATAAATTCAAGAGGCAACTCCCACCTAGGCAAAAGGTTGAACGTATAAAAAGATAGATAAGCATCGAGATATGCCAACCATTAGATCTTTTATCTAATATTGGCACTCTTTTACATGTAAAGCAAGCAGTAAAGGGATACCAAAGCCACACAAGCTCTTAATTTGTCATATGACAACCTATGCCTCTCTCCTTAGTAAAATTCAACAAAAGGAAAAGAGCACCCACCACAACTAGGATCCAAACATGTGGCAACCAATCACAGATGCAAAATGCAACATATAGAAGCAACCAAAGGATGCCCACTATTGGTTGAAAAGAGTGGCTAAAGTTAACTAAGGTTTTCTAGTCCATTGTCACTACCCACATGGAGATTGAACCAACCGCCTACCATACAGGTGACCCTACCCTACCCACCTACACCAGTTAGATGTAGAATACTCATTAGTTGTCCAATAAGAGGAGGTCATACTAGCTATGATGGCACCCAAACATATTTAACATATCCCTCTACCTTCTACTGCATGAAATACTCCAAATCAAGCAAGCAAAGTTACTACAGGCACATCACCCTAGGAAAATCAAGCGATGGCTAGAAGTTTTGGTCCTTGAAGCTTCAAACTGGGCAAATAATTAATTGTGAAATACCTATCACACACTATCCAAAGAGAATACCTAGCAATAGTG